>JASKUP010000070.1:13600000-14200000 GCA_030448955.1 Trichopoda pennipes | reverse complement strand
TAACGATGGGTCAACTGAAGTGGGTTTCTCCCAAGACGAACAACAATGTGAGTCACTTTTCCTTCAAAATACTCATACAAATGATGAAGGACGGTTTGTTGTCAAATTACCTTTTCGTGATTATCCCTCTGTATTGGGAGACTCTAAGGCAACAGCCTACAAGCGATTTGTTTCCCTTGAAAGACGACTTATGAAGGATCCATTGACCAGAAAGGAGTACATAAAATGTATGGATGAGTATCAGCAGATGGGCCACATGACAGAAATCTAAGGCAACTTGATAGCAGCACATAACTATGTCATTCCACATCATTGTTAAGTAAAACCAGAAAGTACAACTACAAAACTTCGTGCAGTTTTTGATGGTTCTACAAAAACATCATCCGGTTATTCGCTTAACGATTTAATGCACATGGGCCCGATAGTTCAGAGTGATCTGTTTTCTATACTTATCCGATTCCGTTTACACAGATTCGTCTTTACTACAGATATTGAAAAAATGTGTCAACAAATTTTGATACATCAAGATTACAGGAAATATCAGATTATTATATGGAGAAAGGACCAACTAAACACAGTCACATACGGAACACGAGCTGCTCCGTACTTTGCGACAATATGTCTTCAGCAGATTGCTCTCGAAAATGAAATCGATTATACGCTAGGAGCTTAAATGGTAAGAGATAATTTTTACGTAGACGATGGTCTTGGGAAATCAAACAGCTCCTCCTACAGCAATCGAAGCTCAACGATAACTAGTTAACATTCTGAAGAAACATGGGTTCAACTGCCGAAAATGGTGTGCAAATAACAGTCAATTTCTTCAGAACATCCCACAAGATCACCGAGAAGTTCATCTTGACTTCAACAGTGGTCACAAAGAGCCAATTAAAACGTTGGGTTTAATATTGTTACCAAAACTTGACCCAGTAAATGTTATCACCAAGCGCACTATATGTTCTGATTTGGCAAAGCTTTTCAAACCACTTGGACAATTGGCCCCCATCGTAGTAAAGGCAAAGATATTTATTCAATACTTATGGCAGGCCAAGCTACCGTGGAACGAAGTTCTACCCGAGGATCTCAGCTCAACCTGGTAAAGTTTTCGAGAAAGGTTAAACACATTAAACAATCTTCGAATCTCGAGACATGTTCTCAAAGGTGATGTCCCATTAACTACTCAATTGCATATATTTGCTGATGCTTCCGAGTAGGCCTTGGGCGCTGCAGCATACGTTCGATCTACATTTAAAAACGGTAGAATAATAACAAAACTACTATGTTCGAAATCCCGTGTGTCCCCAATCAAAAGGCAAACTTTACCACGGCTAGAACTTTGTGCAGCACTTTTGGTGGCAGAATTATCTCAAGGGTTAAGCAAATAACAAATTCACCAATATTCTTGTGTCTTGTCATGATTAAATTCGAATTCATCAACGTTCACGACTTTTGTGGGTAACAGGATATCTAAAATTCAAATGCTAACCTCTCCAGTACAATGGCGACACGTTTCCTCAAAGGAAAATCCTGCAGATATTCTATCAAGAGGGTTGTCGGCTAAGGTACTTTCAGAGAGTCACTTATGGTTTATAGGACCATTATTTCTGCATGGAAGATAAGAATGTTGGTCTCAAGAGTTTAGGCCACATTTACAAATTAAATCAGACCTTGAAAGAACGAAAAGTGAGATTATTGTCTTATCAACAGCAACTGAAGACAATTTTCTTTACAACATTGATCACAAAGCTCGTTTAGAAAATTACAGCGAATAATATCGTATATCCAGCGCTTCATTAAACATGCTACGGACAAACATTCACCAAGACCAGAACTAAAGGCATTAACTTGAAGAAGAACTTGAAGCATCACTGAATCTTATTGTTCATAATTCAAAGTTACGATTTTGCTAACGAACTCAAACAGCTCAAAGATCACCAAGAGCTTCAAAATACCAGTTCTATCAGTTTAACCCCCTTTATCGACATCGAAGACATTATTCGAGTAGGCGGTCGACTAGAAAAATCAAACTCATCTTACGATTCTAAAGACCCAATGATTCTTCCATAAATAAGCATTGTAGTCCACAAGTATTGTTAGGCAAAAGTTTTAGCCGACTAAGGGAATCAATTGCAAGATCTACTGTAAAAAAATGCGTACAATGTAGTCGAGCACGTCCCAAGCTGTGTCAACAGTTAATGAGAAACCTTCCACAGGACCGAGTTACTCCTGCAAGGCCATTTATTAACACAGGCGTTGACTATCTCGGGCCAATATGGATCCATTATAAAAAAAGAGGAAAACGACCAACAAAGGCATATGTAGCAGTTTTTTGTTGCTTTGCCACAAAGGCAGGGCATTTCGACTTAGTGACTTTTCAACTGATGCTTACATTGGTGCGCTAAAACGCTTTATTTGTCGACGAGGTCGGTGTCAAAACATCTATAGCGATAACGCGACAAATTTCGTTGCTTCCAACAACAAACTATCAGAACTTTCTGAATCAATATTATCCGAGAATGGGAACGAATCTATAACATCAACGGGGATACAGTTTTATTTCATTCCCCCCAGATCTCCTCATTTCGGAGGACTTTAGGAAGCGGCTGTCAAATCAGCAAAGTCTTTGCTCGTTCGAAGTGTAAGTACAGATTCACTAACATCTGAAGAATTGGAAACGGTCATCATAGAAATTGAAGCCATATTGAACTTTCGCTCATTAACATCAATGTCTAATGATCCTTCCGATATGGCAGCATTAACCCCGGAACATTTTTTGATCGGCGAAGCTCTCACGTGCCAAGTGGACAACGCAGCCAACCCAGAGAAAATGTTGCTTGTATCAAAGAACTGTATCCTGGAACTGATGGACTCATTAGGGTTGCTGATGTCAGAACCACCACTGGAATATGTAAGAGACCAATACACCGTTTGGCATTACTCCCTGTTGAAGAAAATCAAGACCCAAACCCAAATCAAACCAGTACAGACACAACCGCTGAAAATAGAATCAATGAACCCAAAGCCAAAAGAGCAAGACTACCATTTAACAACATCTACACAACACTTTGTGCCCTGTTATTCATTCTCCCAGTAATCATGGGAAAAACAATTGATAATAAGCGATTTGGATCACAGCTCGGACTTCATTTTGAGAAAATAGGATCAACATATATATCGACAAGTGAATGGAATCTTTTTAATAAGTGGCACCAGAACATTGACACAACTTTGCAGGAAAATGAAGTCTAATACATCATGTCTTAACATAATAGAGCACTTGCAGCACATTGAAAAGGACTTAAGTTTGTACAACAGTGTGGTGAGTTATGATCGATATGTAGGGTAAGTGGTTTAATGGTGTTAATTCGCGGAGTTTTAGTATTACTTAGCACTTCTGCCGATTCTGTCCAGCATAAAAATGCCGATTTGTTTTGGGGTCAGTATTGTCTGAGCACTTCTGCCGAATATAAATTAAGGTCCAATTCTTTTACCTTATCATTTAACATTAATTTGTATTGAATAAATATTTACAGCTTATATACTAAAATTATGTCTATTCAGCATAATTGCATTTAATTAATTTTCCCATGAACCAAAAAAAATTTATGCTGATGTTACAGTATCAAATTTTATTTTCATGGTCAAATGAAATTATGCTGATGTAAAGAAATAAAATATAGCTACAGTGTGTCTTAAAAATAAAAGTATAAAATTTGTGTTTAACAGTGTATCTTAAAAATAATAGTACGAATATAAAATTTGTGATTAATAGTGTATACACACTAAACAGGTTACTGTACAAACCAAGACAAAAGAGAGGTGCGATTGATTTTGTGGGAAATGTCGCTCATTCACTGTTTGGTGTGCTGGATTCTGAATATGCGGATAAGATATCATCTATTACCAAACTACAAGAAGATGACTCATTCATACTGAAGCTTGTAAGGGATCAAACATCAGTTATAAACTCAACTATGAATATCGTTAAACAAGGTCTAACTGCAGCTAAATTCAAATTTGACATCCTTCATTACACAATAAATCTATTAGTGAAAACTAAAGAACTGCGCAACGAGGAAATACATGAGCTTAAGCTTGCACACTTGTTCAATATGAGGTTCATGCAACTGTCACTAATTGCAAACAACCTGCAAAGAATACAGGCATACATTCTAGAAGCATTGACTGGCACCCATCACGGACAAATCAACCCTTTGCTATTGACTCCAACACAACTAGAAGCAGTTCCGTATTAGCCATAAACATGGGGTTGCGCCAATACTTTCCGTTATCATTGGATCAAATCAAATTATGTACTATGAATCAAACAGATACTTTCATATGCTACGGTATACAATTGTACAATTGAGTACAACTATGGAGCAGAAACGTGTTCATGTGAAATTAACTTGTTCAACAACATTACGATTAAATGGCCTTTCGATGAATGGACACCACTAATTCACTAACTTCATTCAAATGTCTGGTCAACAGTCCATATTAACAATTACTGGATCATCATATACTAGTCTTGGAAACATCTCAGATCTTTTACTTAAACCTACCCCAATAACCGAAAGGCTCAAACCAACAAACTATACTTGGACAACGGATGAAATCCCAATACAACTCAAAGAAATAAGGGATTTACAATCTACAATCTGAGAATTAACATCGTTCAACTACAACCCACGGCATTACATACTCAGCTCTAATCGTTAGCATGGTAGTCATAGTACTGTTCTTAATTATAGCCTTATTACGACGTAAATTTAATGCCGGTCAATCATCGAATAATTCTCCGCAACAATCTAACACCACAGCCACGCCAGAATTTTACAATTGAAGTTTAAAATCAATCTCAATTCAATTTACCGTTGGTAAATGCTGGGGAGGATGTACTAATTATAATTATTAATAACTATTATTTGTGCCATTTTTTCATTGTTGATTTTATTGTTCTTAGTCTCTTTGGCAGTGATCGTGTTCAAACGTGCAAATATCTGCGATCTTTAATTTCCAAAGTGCATTAAAAAAAAAATTCTTTTACAATTTATAAATTATAAAGAGAAAAAAAAAAAAAAAAAAAAAAAAAAAAAAAAACAACAATTTGGATATTGAAAATATTTTCGAATAAAAACAATTTACATTGCTATCATAATGAGTGGTAGCAATGGTGATAGTGAAGATGATGATAGTATTTGCTGGCAGGTAGTCACCTCGCATAAAGCAATAAAACGTAAAACTGAATCCCCAAACATGTTTTTGAATAAAAGACACAATATTAAAAACAATAACAATGCTTTAACATTTTCATCGCAAAGCAATAACAACAATGCAAGTAATGCCCCAAAGAATGTCAACAACAACAAAAATAATAATTATAACAGTAATGCTAGCACTTCATGTAAGGCAGCAATTACAAATGATCAAAATAGATTTTCGGTTTTAAGAAATAATATTGAAGATGATGACGATGAAGCATTCGATGATACAGAAGAAACAAATGTTAATGTTTAACTATAAAACATTAAGAAATGGACAGATAAGAGTTACAGTCCAAAATATTAAATCATACAGAATGCTAGTTTCTTTTCTAAATGAAAAAAAAATTAACTATAACACATACCAGTTAAGACAAGAACGAGCCTATAGAGTTGTAGTTAAAAACTTACATCCTTCAATATCAATTGCAGAAATAAAAACTTCATTCGAATCGTTGGGACATAAGGTTAGAAATATTACAAACATAAAAAGTAGACTTACAAAATTGTCACTTCCCATGTTTTTTGTTGATTTGGAACCAAGTTCTAATAACAAAAATGTATACGACATTAAAACAATATGCAACGCTGTTGTAAACATAGTGCCGCCAAAGAAAACGAAAGATATCGTACAATGTCACCGTTGCCAGGAATTTGGCCATACAAAAACTTATTGTAGGAAGTCAGTAAATTGTGTTAAATGTGGTCTAGGTCATCTAACTGCTGACTGTGAAAAAGATAATAACACTCCCCCTAGATGTGTAAATTGTTTGCAAAATCATTCAGCAAGCTACAAAGGCTGCATTGTGTACAAGCAAATACTTAAGAAAAAAATTCATAACAATATAAATAATAGAAGAAACAACGCCATTTATAATCATGATAATAATGAGTATCCTACTTTAAGCCATAACACGATCAACACAAATAAAAATCAAGGTCAAATTAAGTATTCAGAAGTCATCAGAAGTAATGAACAAAATTCTCTTGAAAGATTGGAAAACCTTATACAAACCCAACTGGAGTTAACCAACAAACTGTTGAACATGATGACAGTTTTAATCGGTAAATTATGCAACTAAATTTAAATATTGCAATATGGAATGCTAATGGGCTTTCTAACCACACACAAGAAGTTGAACTTTTTCTTAAATTGCATTTCATTGATGTAATGTTAGTGTCTGAAACACATTTTACTAGTAGATCTTTCTTTAAAATAAGGGGATATAATCTGATAACAGCAAATCATCCAGATGATACAGCACATGGTGGTGCAGCTATATTAATAAAGTCAACACTACAATATGAACTGGTAAACGAAGTCAGCGAAACTTACCTTCAAGCAGCGTGCATTAAAATCAAAAGTGATATGAACGCTATTTCTTTTTGTGCTATTTATTTTCCTCCAAGATTTTCGGTCAAATGTCAACAATTTGAAAATTTCTTTAATAGCTTGGGATCCAAATTTTTCGTTGCTGGGGATTTCAATGCTAAACATCAATGGTGGGGATCTCGATTGGTTAATCCAAAGGGAAGCGAGCTTTATAAATGCATTTTGAACAAAAATTACTCTGTTTTGTCAACGGGCAATCCAACTTACTGGCCTACAGATCCTCGAAAAATACCTGATCTCTTGGACTTTGCAGTTTACAATGGAATTCCGAGTCAGTTAATACATATTACTGATATCGATGTACTAAGTTCTGATCACACACCTTTACTTGTAAGTTATAATACTATCCTACAGTCGCAGAAAATAAAACATAATATTCTTGATAACAGAACTGACATAAAATCGTTTACTGCTTTCATTGAAAGAAATATAAATCTTAATATTTCCTTAAAATTTCCAGAAGAAATAGATAATGCAGTTGAAATTTTCAATAGTATAATTCACAAAGCAGGATACTTATCAACCCCAAGTTCCACTTCCCAAAATTATTCGAACCAAATTTTTATAACAGCTAAAATCAGAAAACTATTAAGGAACAAGAGACGACTCAGAAAAATCTGGCAAAATAGTAGAAATCCTCACGACAAGCAAATGTATAACAAAGCTACTAAAGACCTTAAGAAAGCGCTATATGAAATAAGGAATGATCAAATTGGTTATTTTCTAAGCAATCTGAACACAAACAATACTAAGGATAACGAGTTTTCTTTGTGGAAGGCAACAAAATATATAAAACGACCAACAAAAAGAAACGTTCCAGTAAGAGATACTAACAATGCATGGTGTAAAACCGACAAATCTAAAGCTGAAGCATTTGCTTGCCACCTACAAAATACGTTTCAACCTCATTCAAACACCAATTCATATATGGATGAAATTACTTCATTTTTAGATAGTCCTTGTCCAATGTATCTTCCAATAAAACATATCACTCCACGTGAAGTCACAGATGAAATAAAAAAGTTAAACTGTAAAAAATCTCCTGGGTATGATTGTATTAATGGAAGAGTAGTTCAAACTCTGCCTAAAAAAGCTATTTTGTTCCTGACTTATATATAATGCCATACTAAGATTAAGTTACTTCCCTGCGCAATGGAAATGTGCAGAGATAGTAATGGTGAACAAGCCAAACAAGCCTGAGAACATTGTTTCATCATACCGTCCAATTAGCTTACTGGCTATATTCTCCAAAATATTTGAAAGAATATTTCTGAAAAGATTATTACCAGTTTTAGAAAAAGATAACATCATTCCTGAGTACCAATTTGGTTTTAGGAGTAAACATGGCACTCCAAAACAATGTCATCGTATCGTTACACTTATAAGAGATACTTTAGAATCTAAAAAGTATTGCTCAGGAGTATTCCTAGATGTTCAGCAAGCTTTTGACAGAGTATGGCATACTGGGTTATATTATAAGTTAAGAAAGCTGCTTCCACCTCCTTTCTATCTTTTATTGAAATCATATCTAACAGACAGAAGCTTTTTTGTTAAAGTTAATCATGAGTTCTCCGAAGTATATGAAATCAAGGCCGGTGTTCCTCAGGGCAGCGTACTCGGCCCAATTCTGTATACGATATTTACATCGGATATGCCAGTTATTGAAAATGTTTTAGTTGCAACTTATGCAGATGATACTGCAATACTGACATCTAATACCTGTAACAACAACGCATCGATTTTAACGCAACAACAGCTTAATGCAATTGAACATTGGTTAAATAAATGGAACATTAAAGTAAATACCGAAAAATCTATACATGTAACGTTTTCTCTACGACGAGGAAACTGTTCTGAAATAGTTCTGAATAACAGTTCAATCCCTCAAGCCGACTCTGTTAAATATTTAGGAATGCATATAGACAAGAGATTAACGTGGAATAATCACATAAAAGCAAAGAAACAACAATTAAATAGTAAAACAAAACGCTTATATTGGTTATTAGGGCCAAAATCACAATTAAATTTGAACAACAAAATAACAATTTACAAAACAATTGTAAAACCTGTTTGGACTTACGGTGTTCAGTTGTAGGGAACAGCCAGCAACTCAAATATTGAAATATTGCAAAGATATCAGTCAAAAACTCTGAGATCAATTGTCAACGCTCCATGGTTTGTGTCGAATAATTCAATTCATAAAGATCTTTCAATCCCGCGAGTTATGGACGAAATTAAAAGGTTTGGTGAAAACTATTTAGAGAGGCTAAGCCAGCATGTCAACCCATTAGCGATCGCTCTTCTGGATGATACTGAAGAAATACGAAGACTTAAAAGATACCACATTCTGGATTTGCCATTCCGGAATTAAGTTTTATGTTTGTAATTAAGTAGTATGTTCTATTTTTTTTTTTCTCTTGTAAATATTTATAATACATTATCTTAAAATAGTTATGCATGTATTTGAATTTGTTAAATAGATAAACCTATGATATGATTTTGATGTTATCAATATTGTTTATAAAAGCTTGTTGTTGTTCTCAATGGAGTTCAACAAAACAAAATGTATATTTATTAGATCACATTTACTTATTATCCTTAAATGGATAGATTGTAAATAAAGAAAAATATATAAAAAAAAAAAAAAATTTTATTGTTCTTATTTGTTTGTCACTGCCATACTTCAATTTAAATGAATTCACAATATCAAAAGTGCTTGAAAATTAAAGTTCAATATTTTATTTAAATGTGTTTATTAGTGTAATTTCTTTTGGACAATTTATTGTTTATTAAAATTTATTTATTACGATTAAAATTACTACTGATGCAGCTATTTTTACAGGTCAACTTGCATAACATTATTTACTAAGTCTCATATTACTTTCTGCATTGTAAGCAATCCGATATTTAGCAAATAATTATGTATGTCAATTTGTTAAGTCATCATTTATTTTTTATTTTTTTTTTTTTTACGTTAATGTTATTTATTGAATCTTCTAAATTAATAGAACTAACAATAAGTATATAAATCTTAAATCTAAAAGCAAAAATTATCTTTATATCTAGCCAATGCCAGCCAAAAAGCTTTAGTTAACAAGAAATAAAAAAAAATAAAAAGAAAACACTAGAAATCACTTATACTAATAGTCCTAACGTCTCTCCTCTTCAGACGATTGTAGCCTCTATCATTTAATATATCACGTGCCAAAATATTTGGATGAAACTCCAGTTTTCTCAAATATTTAGATGCATACTTCTGTATTTCCTCTCTTACAGAGGGCACTTTCAAATCCTTGTGAATGTTTGAATTTTTCACATACCATGGGGCAGCAGTTATGAGTCTGAGGATTTTGTTCTGGCTTCTTTGTATCCGTTCGACATTTGACACTGAGGCAGTGCCCCACATTTGAATTCCATAGCTCCATATTGGCTTTAGAATAGACTTGTAGATCAAAAGTTTGCAGTCCAGACTGAGAACAGAATTCCGACCAATTAGCCAGTTTAATTGAACAGTTTTAAGTCTTATTTGCATAAGTTTAGCTTCTATGTGGTGCTTCCATGTTAGACGCCTGTCAAGGTGCATACCGAGGTACTTGACTACCGAACGTTGAGGTATTGTCTGATTATTTATTGTGATAGGTGGGCATGCACTCCTGCGTAATGTAAAAGTAATATGAATGCACTTCTGTTCATTAATTTTTATTCGCCATTTTCTTAACCATTTTTCGACTTGGGACACATGACTTTGAAGACGTAGTGAAGCTTCGTGTGGGTCTACATGAACACAAAGCAGGGCAGTATCATCAGCAAATGTTGAAACGTGAACGTCGTCCCGTGTAGGCATATCTGAGGTATATAATAAATACAAAATCGGACCCAAGATGCTCCCTTGAGGAACTCCGGCTCTAATTGGCTGTGGTGGGCTCAAAAACTCCCCGTGCTCTACAACAAATAAACGGCTACTCAAGTAGCTTTCCAGTAATATGGAAATATTCCGAGGCAAATTCTGCCTTAGTTTATGAATTAAGCCCTCGTGCCAAACTTTATCGAAGGCCTGGGAAACATCAATAAAGAGAGCAGAACAGTATTGTTTATTTTCAAAGGTTTGTTTAACAGCATTAACAAGTCTATGCGTTTGCTCTATTGTGCTATGCTTTTTCCTAAATCCAAACTGGTGATCCGGTATACACTTCTTTTCGATCAATATGGGATACATTCTATTTATTAAAAGTTTCTCGAACAGTTTAGATAAATTGGACAGCAAGCTTATTGGCCTGTAAGAATCTATTTTAGAATGATCCTTGCCCGGCTTGGGTATCATTATCACCTTCGAAATCTTCCACTTCTGAGGGTAAAAACTGAGGCGCAAAATGGCATTATATATAAACAATAAGATTCTCACCGCTACATTTGGTAGCTCCAGAAGCATCCTATTACTAACTTTATCAATACCAGGTGATTTTTTAAGTTTTAAGTCGGCGATAGCCTTTCTTAACTCTTGTACTTCCAGTCTCAAAGGCACAGCTTCTATAGGTCATCATTTATTATTGTATAAAAGACAATCAATTTTTAGAAATAATCAAGTATTATTTTCAACTTGTTTTGATTAAGTAAAGACGTGTGTGCTTGAAAAATAAAATTAAATTAATCAATTTGGAATTTTTGTCGAAAAAATATAAAATTAAAAAAAATAAAAATATTTTAAAATAGAGAAAGTTTTGCTAAAAATAAAAGTTCAAGTAAGAAAACATAGTAAATTATGCTAAAAACAAAACAACTTTAAACATAAAGCGAGCTTCTAACGAAGATTCAAACGCATTATGCGTTAACACCATGAATAAAATACCTAAATCAAAAAACAATGCTTTGAAAGCAAATGTAAAAAAGTTATCAACAAATTATTACTTTCCTTTACAAGCAGTTGAAGATAGCGACGAAGATGAAATTATTGTTCAAAAACCAATAAAGGTAACAATATCACCTATCACAATATTAAAGTGTAAAATAGAGGAACTACATGAAATTTGTAAAACAAATCAAATTACTGATTATTCTATAAGAAAAATTTCTATCGGACTTAAACTCTTTTGCCGTTTTAAAAAAGTTTTGATAAGATTTGTGCTGCTCTTGAAGACTCATACGAATATTTCACATATGCAACTAAAAATGAAAAGCCGTATAAAGCGCTATTATTTGGACTTGATAAGTTCTACCCTATGATTATTAAGAAAAGCTGGTAGACTTGGGTTTAAAATACTTGGACGTTAAATTAGGTGTTAAAAAAACAACCACAACGTCGAATATTTCATCTATGTAGTTTATTTTGAACGTAGATCTATAACCATGAGAAAGTTACGGCAAAACTATTCTGTCACAGAATATGTTAAAATCAAATGGGAATTTCAATAAACAACTGCCAGATATTCGGTCACGGCTCCAACAGGTGTAAGGTCACAACGTTCTGTGCAAACTGTGCGGGTTCACACAAAACAACAGAATGTAAGGAGTTTCAAGCTAAATGTGCTAACTGCAGTGGCACTCACAAATCAACATCAGAAAATTGTCCTTGTAGGGCTTCTTACTTAGAAATTAGGCAACGTTCAAAACCAACCCGTCCCATCCCACGTATCAGTCAACCTATCAGCCTTATTAACTATAATAACAATTTTCCAAACACATTGCACCAAAGCGTTCCAAATGCTGCAACGCAACAATAACAGTGGCAACACAAAAGCAACATTGAAAAAATAGTAGCGGTGATCTATTAACGCTGGAGGAAATAAATTCCTTTATTAATGGTGAATGAACTCAAAATTGTTACTTGGAATGCTAGAGGCATTCGCAACAAAAACTTGGAACTGTTCCGGTTCTTAATAAACCCAAATGTGGATGTATGTTTGGTGTCAGATACTTGGCTCAAGTCGAGTATTTCCATAAAACACAGTGGCTTTTCCGTTTATAGAAACAATAGAGATCTCTTGAGAGAAGGAGGCGTTGCAATTATTATAAAAAAATATCCAACACAACTTATTACCAATTCTTAACACTAAATTAATTGACAATATTGGAGTCAAAATTTTTACTAACAATAGTAGTGTAAATATTTACTCGTGTTATTTTTCAGGTGGCTCAGCTGGGGTGGAAAACAATAAAAAATTAATTTTCTCTTCTGATTTGCGAATGCTTAGTAGTGTAAGTGATAGGTATATTCTTGGAGGAGATATTAATTGTAGACATCGGAGCTGGGGTTGTTTAAAAGCAAACTGTTGGGGGAATATTTTATATGACAAACTTTCATCATATAACATTAATATTATTTACCCGTGTGAACATACATATGTACCTGCTAGTGCTAATGGAGAAGGATCGACACTAGATATTTTCTTGTTCTGAATAACCTTAGTTCTGATCATCTACCAGTTCAAGTAGTTATGCTTGACTACAAAAATTTTTGAAATTTACAGGCTCAAGCTTTTATTTATTTCATCGTGGAACTCTTCTAATGGTTTTCCTCCTTGGTAGCATCTTTTCATTTCTTCCTGCAATACGTACAGGGGACGTGTATCTGCATAAGTATATTAAGTCTATTTCTAATGGCATCAAAGTTGAAAATAGTCCCATGATTTGCCAAGACCTGTGCTGCTGCTCCTTGTATTTTTGTTTTGATTATTTGTAATGCCTGCGAATAAATGCTTGTGCCTTTGAGAGGCTCTATACTATCCATCATACGTGATGTATCTTCTCTCCATACTCTGTATTTTATGATTTCGCCATCAAATACGGGAAGTGATTTGAAAACTTCTAACTTAACGTCATTGGGGTTTGTAATTCTTGTTGACACTGCTTCCAGCGGTGCTGGTCGAGTTGGTTTATAACTTACTTTTACCTGTTGTATTTGATGTTTCAGTGTATTAACTTCCGTTGTATGATTTTTTATCATTGTCTGCATTATGGCTTGTAGTGCCGCCATTTGCTGAGTAAGCATTTCAATTTCCACTTTATTTGCCATAGTTGTTTCTTTTATTTCTTCTAAGGGACGTAATTTATCGAATGTAGATGATCTTTCGTTTTTTAACATCTATACACAATCTTGCTATTAAGTTTTTTTTTCTTTTTTTCACTTTTAATTTCACTAAATCTAATTTCACTAAAGAATTTTAATTTATTTCTTCTTCGTATGAAGAATTTTTATGTCTATTTTTCTTCCTATGAAGAATTTTTATGTCCTTGCTGCGACAAGGATTCTGATGGTCCGCCTACTGAGTAATATTATTATTATTATTATTATTAATATTAATTATATTATTATATTACTCCTGGCAGGATCGCCAATTTAATTTTTTATTAATATGATATTTTTAATAAAAAAACAATATATTATTATTATTTGAACACGTATATGTTTTCTTTTATTAATAGTATTCACTTTTACTTAATCTTACTTATTGTTTAATCTTACGTTTTCAATACTTGGTATTAACTCTTTCACTGCTTATTTTTTACTCTGCTCATTTACAAAAATGTTTCTCTTATATCTATTCTCTTATTCTCTAATGGCAGTTTAATTATTTAGGATTGTTTATGTATGTTTACCGTTCTTATCATTTACAGGAATTTCGCAGTTATCCTATTCTCTCGTAATATTATATTTATTTTGACTTAACTTTTAGTTGGTTTAATGGAAATGCCTTTTGATTGTTATTAAAACAACGGTTTGTAGATTTAAATTGTCTCTTTATTTCTTATTCTTCTTTTACAACATTTGCTCAGCGGGGAACAGTGTAAAGCCAGCTCAACTGGGAGCTAGGAAGATTGGACAAAGATTGATTTTCCTTCTCAATTGCAGTTGTTTATATACCGACTGTGAGAAGTTTATTAGTAGTCTAGTAATTAATTATTAATATTAATTATATACAAATATTATTATAAATATTATTATTACGAAAAGTGAAATGTGATATAGTTTCTATTAAATTTATTTTGGGATTTCTTTCACAAAGAAACTTTCCACTTGAAACTCACCGATCGACACACACACGATATATGCCTGTTGAAGGCATATTCACTCATTGCATGTACGTAAAGTATAAAAATTTAAACTTTCAATTTATTGTGTTAATGACTGCGTGTGTGAATATTTGATATTACATTAGGGTCGTTCCACTACACTAATAGCTGTTCAATGTATTTAGTAAGGGTGGGTTGCCTATGAATATTTGTCGTAATTGTCACTAATTACCCTCTCATTATCTGCGGGAATTTCTAAAAGAATATTAGAGGAATAACACACATATGTCTATCACCAAATAAAGGATGCCTATTGTATGACTGTCGCTAACTCGCGTGAATAGAACTCCATCTTAATGTGATTGTTGGTTCGTTTTGTTAGCTTTGTGAATTTATGCTCCATCCGTTTGTATTTTTCACTCATCTAGTTTTTTTTTTTTTTTTTTTTTTGTAAGAGAAGTAGCACTTCAGGCAACAACGCCTATTTAGTCAAGTACCGTGCTACATTCTTTAGGAAAGGGATAGAGAATATATGAAACAGGTGGTGAAAGTAGAAGGATAGTCGGAAATTAACTGCCGTATATAAGACAGCATAGCGACCAGTGACTATGCCTTCATCGCTGAGCAGTCAATTTTTATTTTTGTAGTGAGAAAATACCAAGGTCTTCGTTGAGAATCGAACCCACAACTCCCATATTTACAAGCTAGTACACTACCTACAAGCCTCTTGTCGTCAAGTGGATTTATTATAATATACCATTACACCTTTGATAAGTCTTAAACCTGCTATACTGTGAACAATTTCCCAATTTTCGTAGCATGTACTCGATCTTGAATTTGAGCAAACTTACGTAAAATGGTTCTACAAAACAAGCCAGTCAGGAAAGAAAGACTTTATTATCTAAAAAATAATAACGCCAATTGCGCATACTGGCTTAGATTGTGATATAGATTAGTCAGTACTTAACCATGTGACCGAAACCCGATGTCACTTGGTACTTGAATTCAAATTTTACATTGAAAAGGAATGTTAAGATCGAATTTTTTTCTGTAAGGTTCGTTAAAAACGCACATATTTGGCGACATCGGAATAATATTTCGGTTTATTTCGGACAAATATTTCTCTTTGTTTTAAAAGAAAATTAGCTTAAGTACAATCGCAAAGAAATATCAAACACCTTTAAATAACGTCCATGCTAACTCGAAAGGAAGCACTAAGCCCAACTAACAATATTAAGTATGCCATGCTCAAAAGCAGATTTCTCTCACCCTAACAGATAACCAAATTGAAAATAGAATACTATAAAATGCTATGCAGACGTCATATTTTTAACTAATTTTAGATACTCCCTTAAAAGTACTCTTGTTAAATGTTTCAAGACTTACATGACCTCCCATTGATAAACCAGTTATTCCTAATGGCCCAAAACCGTTACGCTCACACCAATGTAGTAAGACAAGACATTCTAGAATGAGGCAACCGCCCATTACAAATATATCCGAAACATTATGAAGATTAGAACGTCTGCAAAGAAAGTTTTAGTTTTATTATTTTATATTTATAGTATAGCATTTGACATCGATTGAAACAATTCGATTAACTTTTTAAATTTATACAAAATAGTATTGACTTTTTATATAGTTCTTACATTAAATTTTAAAATAAAAAAAGATTTGTACATATTCTATACTGTAGGCTTTCATTTCGTTATTATATGTGATTATTTATAACCAGACAGGCATATATTACACAAAATGTAATGCATTTTGCATACCTCTAGATAGTAACTCCTTTAAACAACTATTTAGGAAAAAGAATGGGCTATTTTACTACTTAAACTTTCTTATAAACATTTGTATCACCTTTTAACTATGTCATAACTACTGTCACCATATGATTAGCATTTTTTTGCGTACTAAATGTTCTTAGACAAATAATTCCAACTAGGCCGAAAAAGTTGCTCGATTTAAATCCTTGTTTCAAAGTTGTAAGTGTATTTTCCGTTTCATTCCATGCCATGGGAAACTCCGATTTTTTTGTTACTGAACATTGTGTTTAAGATTTTTCCCAAACTGGAATTAATTTAAACTCTTACTGTACACCCTATTTAATATTTAAGCAAATTCATATATTTGCTAATTTTGTTTTGCATTTTTATTTGTTTACCAAATTGATAAAATTCCGAACAGTTATGTTTATATGTACTTACTAAGTGTAAATAATGACAATGCATGCACACACATGTACTTACATATAATTCGGTAGAAAATCACACCACCGATGTGATGATCTTGTTCTACTTGATTTCAGTAAATTGCACTTTGTTTTAAGGGTTAAAAAACGATATTTTACTATCTTTGATCATGCAGGTCTGGGCAAATTAAAATCAAACAAACTCCTACATATGTAAATTTGGTGCTGAAACTCGGAAATCTTTCAAATGGTGGAAGAAGTCGTAATTAATTCTAAAATTACTGCCGTTGTGTCTAAGGATACCTTGCCTATTTTGTTGAATCGAATTCCGCGCTTAAATTCACAACAAAGTAGAGTTTACTGCTTAAGCAACTGAAAAACAAAATGGCTTACTTAAACATAATCAACGTTTAGCCATAACTTATGTCTAAACCGAGGGAATCCAAGAAAAAGATGTACTCTACATAAGTAACGATGTGTATTATACGTTTAAAACTGTTTTACTAGATTTGAGCCTCCGCAGACTCCAACCATTTACGCAAGTACGTTTGTGAAAGGTAGCCGCTGTTCGCCTTCAATCTACTCACATTTTTTGAAAGTTATCTAGTTATCGACACCGGCTACTTCAGGCGGAGCAATTACTTGATACAACCAGAAGCTGTCTCACTTGAAAGCACTTACAATTGATACCACTAAATGGGGCACACAAACTAGTAAGGATTGGAAGCTGTCACTAACGACCAATGCGTTGATAACAAAAAAAGCCATCTTTGTCTTTTTGAAAGTGTGCTTTGGAATATTGTTAACCAACATCGGTAGGGTAGAAACTGTTTCGGAACTGGACATCTACAAGCTGACTGCAAACTATCAACGGGATGCTACACCTGTGGTGAGCCACATCACACGGTTGTCCACAAGGATTTTTATTCTCGTAATAGCCCTATAAAAAACTCTAACGCTACATTTAGTGTAGTGTACTAAACCTTATCAAAGAGTAACTTGTGTCGACTCAAATGCAATTGATCTAAGCGGTGAACATACATTAATTGAGTCACACACTTTTGAGTGCCATATTTGTTTGAGTGTTTTTATTCTATAAAGCACATGTTCCATGTTTCGCCACATGGAAAATAGAACACAAGTGCATGTCATTGAAAAGAAATGAATGCATATATATAATAAGCTATAATAAGTTAGAAAGGTTAAAATATAAAAAGGACTGCATGCCAAAAATAAACAAAACTTGATTAACATACTTGAAAGAGTTTTGTAGTTTAAGCCTTCGGCACTTTGGCAATTCTTTCGAACGCCTTCTCTTTAAGCTGGAACTCTTCAACTGTTTAAACAAAATAAAAGTCTATAGGGCAATATCATAAAAATTAAATTTAACATGGTGATCCTTCCATAATAAAATTAACCTTACACATCATTACACTAGTACTTCAATAAGTTGGAATTTTACGCAGCCTACTTTAACATCAACTACTAATACGACTGCTGTTAGTACTCATCATTTTAATTTAAACCAAATAATTCCAACCTCACTTGCGACTCTGAACTTAGTTATTAAAATAAATGGATTACAGTATAATGTAAAAGCAGTTGTTGATTCGGGATCTCAAATCTCTTTTATTTCTGAAGAATTAGCTCAGTTCTTACCTATACCATATAAAACTCATGCCGACCGCTCTGGCATTGGTGGTAATAAATCCATTACGGTGAAAAAGTCAATTAATCTACAACTTTATTCGACGTATGATTAAGACTTTGAAACTAATTTTATTTGGGTACGGTTTTCCGTCGACCCTCGTCAAATTTGGTTTGTGAACAAACCGGTTTCGGCTGTTTGCCATCTTCAGTGTTCTTTTTGAAACTACCCGCACTTGTTGTTCCAACAGTTTCACAATATGTTCCCCAAAACTAAATTCAATTTATTTGCTAGATGCAAATTTCTAACCATCAGAAAAAATCGATCTTCTACTCGGAAACGATGTATATGCCGATCTTTTATTATCAAATACAATCGGACTTCAACGCTGGACTGTTCATTTATAAATATATAGAAAATAGAAAGTTTACCAGTGTGTATGAAACTCTTAATCATTTGGTAAAACTTAATGAATACCCCAACGCAAGTCCGAATAAAGCTTATTTTTTCCTTAGCCACGTTGTGCTCAAAGAGAGTAGCACTACAACTTAATTACATGCTGTTTTTGATGATCGAAATAATATACCCCCTCAAACTTCTATAAATGAGGAACTATAAGCTCATCCGGCATTGCGAAACGATTTATAAACCATAATAGCTCACTAGAGAAGATATCAAATTAGCTTTATTGCTGATAGAAAAATTTTTCAGGCAAATAAAAGTTTGTAAAGCACATCAACAACTGCAGTGCATTTTATGGAGAGAATAGTTTACTAGAAAAATCAATATTTACAGTTTACTTACCGTGATGTATGGTACTACTGTAACGCCAAAAGTCCAAAATTGTTTTTGGCACAACAAACATACTCCCTGAAATTTCATTTTTTTTTTGTTACAAAAAAATTTATTTATATATATTTTTTTTTTCGGACCAGCACTCAGGGGATGATCCCTACATATGCAAAGCATTGTGCCAGAGCTAGGAAATTAGGATACGGGAAGAAGGAAAGAGGGAGTAGTGTCTGTGGATATTCAGTTTGAATTTTCCCAGATTGAAAGTGACAGGAAAGATCTCCGGAGGGATTTTATTCCACATACGGACTGTTCTGCTAAAAAACGAATTTTCCCTGTAATGCGTAGTGCGATTCACTGGCCAATCAACCACAAATGGATGTGCTCTCAACGAAAATCGTGTTAAACGCGAAAACGTGTGAGTATCGGGAACAAGTTCCCTAATTTCATTACAGCACGTTCCATTGTAGTAACGATAGAACAGTGAAATACACCCCACATTGCGTCGATGCTCTAGAGAATCAATAGAGTTGGATACCCTACCGTCCCCAATGAGCCTCTTGGCCCTCTCCTGTACGCGGTCGAGTAACTCCAAAATAGACTTTGGAGTGCCGGCCATACATGAGAGTTGTATTCCATTTTCGGACGGATATAGGTGGTATAGATAGTACGGAGATCGGATGGAGTGAAGTATCTTTTACACCGTTTTAGAAAACCAAGGCACTTGAAAGCTTCTTTAGAAACCTGAAAAATGTGTTTAGTCCATCGAACATTGCACTGAATTTTCATGCCAAGAACATCAAGAGCTTCCGACTCCGTAATATCTATATCACCCATAGTAACAGATGCAGCACCACTACTGCACTCAGATTTATGCGCTAGCATGCAACATTGCGTCTTACGAGCATTAAAATCTACTCTATTCACACGACCCCATTCCAAGATTGTCGCGAGATCGTGATTAAGGGTATCATTCATGTTCTGCCTTTTGGAACTAACCTCCAAATGGCCTGATCTCTTACGAAATGAATATGAGTGACAAATGGCGCTGTCATCGGCAAAAGAATATATAGGGTTGAAAGTTCGACAAAGAAGGTCGTTTAGAAAAATAAGAAATAGAGTAGGAGAAAGAACGGAGCCTTGCGGTACCCCTGAATTAATCATGAACTCGTCTGATGAAATCCCATCTATAACAACTCGTATAGAGCGATTTCTGAGGAAACTAGATATAAATCTAGAGAAATTATCACCGACACCAAAAGCGGAAAGTTTTGATAGAAGTGCGCTATGCCACACTCTATCGAATGCTTTGGAAATATCTAGAGCCACCACCTAACATTCTCCGAAGTGATGAATGGAATTACACCATTGCTCAGACAGAAAGGCCAGCAAGTCGCCCGTAGAGCGCCCCTTACGGAAACCATACTGTCGATCGCTAAGTAAGTTGTTGGACTCTAAGTACCTCACAAAATGGAAATTGACCATACCTTCAAACACTTTAGAAAGTGCAGAACAAATTGCAATTGGGCGGTAATTTTCAGGGTTGGTAGCCTCCCCCTTTTTGAGGATCGGCGTTACATTGGCAACCTTCCAGCACTTTGGAAATTGCCCGACTTGGTACAACGTGCTGAAAAGGGCTGCTAACGGACGCGCTAACGTCGAAGAGCACTGTTTCAAGACCAGTGCTGGTATCCCATCCGGCCCAGGGGACTTGTTGATGTTGAGATCAGCTAAAACCTTTTTAACCGCTCGAGGTCGAAAAAATATCTTTTGCATAGTAACGGATACTCTTTCGAGCTGTGGCGGTGGTTGTCTATTTTCCGGCAAATAAGAATTATTTGCAAATATACCAGCTAAAAGGTTTGCTTTGTCAACCGGGTCAGTGAATATTTGACCATTCTTTAAAAGAGTCGAAATTTAAGAACTAGCATTATCCAGTATTCTTTTAACAAATGACCAAAAGTTCTGACTACCCCTAGAAGTAGCAAGAAGCTTACTACGAAGACGCTCTTCGTATAGATGTTTTGCACGCCTTAGTACTTTGGCACACGATGATCTCTCCCTTTTGCGTAGCGAGTCAGTATCTGCGTTTTTGTTTCTACGCCAGATATTGATGCTTCCTCTGCATTTTTGCACGTCTGATTAAACCAAGATTTAGATCTGGTTTTAATCTAGATTGTTTTGGATGGAGTAAAGGTTTTCATTCCAAACAAAATTATGTTTACAACCATTTCCGCCATGGCATTGACATTATTATCTAAGAAACATAGTTTCCAATTAAATTGCCTAAAAAATTCGTTAAGCTCAGCCCAACGAGCCTTCTCATAAATATATTTTAGACGTTTGGTAGCTGATTTCGTAACGTCGTGAAGCTTCGAATATGAAAAGGAGGCGGAGATGGTACAAGGATCGGAGTTGCCGAGAGGTGCACAAACATTAACTCCATACTTTTGGGGGTGTGCAATTAGAAAAAGGTCGAGTGTATTACTATGGTGCCCATCAACACAAGGAATGTGTGTTGGTTCATTCACTAATTGCGCAAGGTGATTGTGCGCGGCAAATAGCTCAACATACAGGCCCTCTGTAGTTGTATGGTCTGAATGGCAAAGCCAAGAATAGTTATGAACATTAAAATCACCAGCAACAACAATTTCACTGTTCGGGCAACTGTCGACAATCTTCGATATGGAGTCGGAAAGAAAATCGAAGCCAGCTAAGGTTTTATCCTTTCCGGTATTTGGACTTCTGTAGAGAAACCCGAAATGCAAGGGGTGTGACCTGATCCTGAATTTAACCCAGAGACAGCTGAAGTCAGGATCATTTGTGCCCAATGATTGCTGGCACTGGTGCACAACTTCATTGCGAATATAAATTGCTAGACCCCGGTGAAAATTAAATAGCGACAGGAGGTGATACCCAGGTAGCTGAAAACCCTGTGGATCAGCATCCTCAGACACCTGAGTTTCACATAAGGCTAAAATGTCCGGACGATGGAGACAAATGTGAGCATATACAGAGAAAAAATTCGCCCTCAGCCCGCGTATGTTACAGAAGTCAATTCTGGATTTTGCTGTCATGACAATAAAGGAAATTCAAAAACTGACCATCCAACATGCTATACTGTGTCCAATGCACTAACTTTAGCTTTTTGAACTTCTTTGAGACCAGTGCTAGGCCTTCATCACAAATAGTTCACCAAAAGTCAATGCAATGTTCACAGTGCAGCAAAATATTTTTAAGTAGAATAGTGACGGAAAAAGACACTAATATCACCACAAGAGCCATAAAAGCCCCGATCTAATTCTTTTGGCCCCAAAGCGGCCCCTTGTGCCATCACTTGTTAATCTTTTCTATCTCTTTCATTTTATTCCACTTTTCCCTTTTCACACTCTTTTTATGTCACTGCTCTTTTAATATTGTTTTGTTGTTGTTTTGTTGATGTTTTGGGTTTAGTTTTATTTTCAAGACATATTCACGTTTTATTAAATTGCTATTGTTTTGGTATTGTTTTTATTGTTTAATGCACTAATTCAATTTGTTCTCCGACTGCAGGTCGCGATTTAATGTTTTGTTCTACTTTGTTTTTTTTAGTTATAATTTTATTTCGTTATTTTTATATTTTTATTTGTATTATAATTTCGGCACTGAGATTAGTTCTTGTTTTTCTTTTTTTTAGTAAAGTTTTTAAGACAACGGTGTGGCGAAATATCGAAAAAATAATAAAAAATAAAAGTTTTTTTACATTTTTTATTAAAATTGACCTAGTGCTTAAAATTAAGTACTAAAAAAAGTTTTTAAGACATTTTAACTTTCGGAAAATTAAAGCACAGCGACAAAATACAACACGTTTTTTTTTTTTTTTTTTTTTAAGTGTTTATTTAGGCAATAAAAAAGAATTATGAATTTAAAACTATAAATAAACAAATAGTAGTTATAATTAATGTTGTTGTATACATAGTCCCATAAACGGGCTCTCAAATACATTCATATATGATTTTTTATTATTATTTTTCATAAATAAATATAACCTTAATGTTTTTTTTTTGTTTACTAAATGCAATATATTTTGATGTTACAAAAAAAATGCGAAAAAAAAATGATACTTTCATATTTGTTTTATAAAAAAAAAAAGAGTCAAAGGGTAAAAAATCAAACGGGAGTTTTTAGCTTAGCCACCAAAATTTAGTTTTGTTTATGTTTGGCATTATGTTTTTATCATTTTTATAAATATTTGTATCAAATCTAGAATTATTAATTGTGATTTGACTGCAATTTATAGTTTTATTATTGGCCCTTCTATATATATGGTAAAATATAGGAATGCCAGACTCATTTTGGATAAAACCTTTGTTATCGAGGTACGTAAAAGCCTCAGGTGGTACATAACCAGTTTGCATGGTCTTGAGTATGTATTCTTCGTTGGTGTAATATGGTGCCATAATTAAGTTATTTTCATAGCATTCCGAGCATTTAACAATATGATTTCTAATGAGATGTATAATAAAATTATCTATTCTGCTTAGTTTTGCAGCGTTGTATAATTTTTTGTTTGATATGTATTTGGTATACCCACTTTCTTTAGATCTATAGAGCGATGTGCAAGCTCTAAGACATTTTCTTTCGAAAACAGGCATTTTTTCCATATATGCTGGAGAAATGTTGAACCAGATTGGGCATCCATATGTTAAAATAGGCTTAATTAATGATTTATACAGAGTTACTTTAACAGAACTATTTATATATTGGGAATAAAAAAGTCTTTTGTACATATAAAAAGCATTTCTTGCTTTTATTATCTGTGAATTTATATGAAAGTTATAGTATAAAAACTTATCTAGATTAATTCCCAAATATTTAACAACTTGTTTGTTAGGAATAGCTATATTATTGTACGATTTTATGCCAAACTCTTTCCATTTAGTTTTCACATTGTGATTACATTTTCCTACTGAAGGGCGGAATAGAATGGTTTCACATTTGTCGAAATTAACTCTCATATTCCAATCTAACGAGTATTTTTCTACTGTTCTTAGATGTTCTTGTAATTCCTTATTTATGTTTTCAATTTTGTTATCAGCGTGATAGATTATAATATCGTCTGCAAACGCAATGATATTTTCTATTTTTGTTAATAGATCATGCAAAAATAAATTAAATAGAATTGGAGAATTTACAGTTCCTTGTTGGAGACCATTCACTATTATAAATTTCTTAGTACTCATTTGCTTTCTATTACAGAGAAAGAAAGATTTGTTTTCCAACATATTGTGTAAAAGTATAACTAGAAATATTGGTATTTTAAAGTTCAATAATTTGTGAATAAGGGCAGGTATCCATACATTATCAAACGCCTTTTCAAAATCAATTAGACATGCACCTGTACAGTAGGATTTATTAAAACTCCAATGAATATTTGAAACAAGCAAGTGTGTTGCGTGGATTGTAGAATGTTTGTATTTAAATCCGAATTGTCTTTCGCTATTTAAATTATTTTTTCCACAAAATCTAACTAAAATATTATTTATGCATACTTCAAAAATTTTACTAATATTTGGAAGCAAACTTATGGCAGGAAGATTTTTTGGGTTGCTTATATCTTTATCTTTTTTGGGCAAAATTACAACTTTTGCTATTTTCCATGCTCGAGGAAAATATGAGTTGTTGAGCATATTATTAAAAAGAGTGCAATATTCACTGATCATAACGTCAGGGATATGTTTTAATATAATATTTGGTATATTGTCTAAGCCAGACGAACATTTGTTTTTCAGGTTTTTAAAAATGTATAATAACGATTCATTTGTTATGAAATAAGTGTCACTTCTAGACTGTCTTACCTCATTAGCCTTGTTGTCTTCAGAAAATGTTATAAGTGATGATTGATTATTTTCAAATTCACTTTTTGTTTCCAAAAAGTTTTTGAAGGAAGCATCAACCATCCTATGCACTATGTTTTCTGGATTGATCTCCTTATAAGCGTGAATAGACTCTAGATAAGCCCCAATGGTGTTTAATATTTGAGTGTTATCTTTGATTATAAATTGATTTTTTTGATCATCTCTTTCTAAGTCACCAGGTACTAAGTCTGCCCTTCTAAGTAAAAATTCCTCATTTTGTGGGATGTGAAGTTTATTAATATCGACCGGTTGTATTGCTCTAAATTGCTTTTTGGCTTCGCTAAACATATCTGAGGGGTTCTTATGGTCAATATTTTTCAGTTTCTCACGTACAATCTTATTGGCCGCTAAGGTAAAATTGTCATTAATAAGCTTTCTGATTAGTTTAATTTTACATTTCAATAAATTAAATTCATTTGTGGACAGTAAATGTTCTAATCTATTATGTTTTTTGATAGCCGTTAAAATTTTACTTTTTTCCGATTGTAATTTTTTTATAATTGAATTAGTATATTTTTTTGTAGAATCAGTGCTATAAAATCTTGGAACCACTTTTTCAATTGAGTGTTTAATTATTCTATTTAACTTTACAAGATAAAAATCTATTTCAGAATTGGTGAGGTTCCTCTGATTTGGTATAGCTTCGTTTGCATTAAGCTCATTAACAATTTTATTGCCTAACTTTTTCCAATTCGTTTGTTTATAATTGAATTGTGAATCAGGTTTTTCTTTAAAAATAGTGATTGGTGTTCAATTTTATTTTGTACAATAAACATTTGGATTGCACTATGATCGCTATCATAATCAAGATTTTTGAGGCAGTTTATTGTGTTATTTTCCTTGCATAGCGATAAGCGCGAGTCAGCTATGCACAGGTCTAAGAATGAACCACAACGCGGGTACGATGGTAAAACTGAGGCATATAAACAACATCTAAATTCCATCTCATTACAGTTAAGCCAATCTTTTAACATATTACCTTTTACGTTGTTTAAACTATTCCCCCAATCCATATGTTTACAATTGAGATCTCCCGCCAATATATAAAAGTTATTGGCATTTTGTAAATTTAGGGTTTGAAAAAGCTGTGTTAGTTCTGTTTTAAAACTATTGTTATTATTACCTGATGGGTAATAAGCCGATATAACAAACAGTGTTTTATTTGCAACCAAAGGTATTTTTAAAATGCAAGTTTCTATCATTTCAAAGGAGTTAGTAATATTATTGGTAATATTTTGATATTTAATGTCTTCTTTTATTAATACTCCCGTTCCACCTCCCCTAGTTGAATTGACTCTGTCTTTGCGTATAAAGTGATAACCTTTGACGCTAACTTTATGTCGGTTATTTAATTTTGTTTCATTTAGAAGTACAAAGTCTGGCCTATATTTATTTATGAAATTACATAATTCATATCTTCTGCTTAAATTTATAAGAGAATTAACATTAATATGAATAATATTAAGACTATTTACCATACTCTCCGCCATTATATTAAATTAGTTTTCCATCATCGAAAATAAAGCATCTATTCTATATGATTGTAGCTGTAATTGTTTATGAAGGTTAATTATTTGATTTGAGAGATTTTGCATTGAATTTTTAAACTCTTCTAGGACCATTTGTACCGGGTTAATATTGTTTTGATTTTGAAGATTGTTTATCTTTACAGTATCCGCAAAGCTCATATTAGGGTTTGTATTGTATGTTACAACATTTGGAGCTCTATTTTGTTTTAAAATTTGTTTTTTAACTCTCAGTCTTTGTTGGATTTCTTTATATTTCTCACATCCTTTATATAATGCTGGATGACCATGTTTGCCACAAAGCACACAAAAAAGTTTTTCCCTCTCCTCGTTAGGCACGTTATTCAGGTGACATTCTCCAATATCGTGACTTTCATTGCACTTTACACATCTTCTAGGCAAATAACAATTCGACGCGCTGTGGAAGAAGCTCTGACAATTTCTACATTGTGGGATTTCAGGTTTTCTCAAAGGTTCCCAGCGAATACAGCGATGCTGCAAACCCTTGATTCTGTTAAGCTCGCCAGCTTTACTCTCACTGCTTATTTGCACCAAATAAATTGGTAGAGAACGTTTCTCGTTTATTGATTTTTTGGTTGTAAATTCTCTTACGTTTACAAATTTGAGATTATCATTTTCACAAGCCCGAAGATCATTCAAAATATCGTTACAACTCAATTTTGCACTGAGACCTTTCAATAAAAATGTTTTTGTTTTTAAATATTTTGGAGTAAATGTTACAAAATTTGTCTTCGTTTTTTGTAAATATGCTTTCACTCTGTTGTAATCGTCCATTGAGACCATATAAAGAGATATTTTTTATTGTAAAATTCTCTTATTTTAAAGTCTTTTATGTTGAGACCATTTTTTATAAATTTGATCAGTTCGTTGGGATCCACACCAACAATGTTCAGTGGTGGAATTTTTTGCTTTTTGTTGTTAGTGATTGTTGTCTTTTCATTGAGAATGTTAGCATTTGAGTTATAATTATTATTTCTGGATTTACTAGATGTTGTTGGTAATTCATTTTCTTGCACATGTTTTTCAAATAATTTTAAATATTCCTCATCACATTCTTGATCATTATCAAGAATAGCGAAATAATTATTCTTAAGTTGTTTTGTCATTGTCACACTCACTACTTCACTTTTTCTTTTTCTTCCTTCATTGTCTGATGTATTCTTATTTTCTGTTGAAGGTTGATCTACAACGTTTCTATCATTAATTAAAGATTTTTGAGCGTTAAGCTGAGGCATATAAATTTTTTATTTTAATTGTTTTAAATTCGTTGTTTAAGAGTCTCTATCTCTATTTAAAACAACACGGTAACAAAAATGTGCGCACAATATCAAAAATTTTCCCAAAAAAAAATTCAAAATTTTAATTAAAAATGTCAATAATTTTCTTTTTAGTTTTTTATTTTTCAACACAACCGTTCACTTTGAAAGTTATTTCAAAACTCAAAATACAACACGTGTTAACATAACAAAAGACAGAACACTACTCAACTATTTGTAGTTTTTGTTTATTTATAATAATTAATCCTCCTATTTGAATAATGTACCTATTTCATATGAATTCCTATTTTGTTATAAAAATTAAATAATCTTTCTACTTTTTTTGGAAAATAATGTATTTTTATTTACATGAATTTCAATTTTTTTGTATAATAATAATTATTATTAATTAATATAAAAGTTAATCTTAAGTCAAATGAAATATTGTTTCATTTCAAAATTAGTTATAAGATTAATGAATTATGTTTACATTTTATAATAGTTTTAAGTATTCTTAAATTTTAATTTTGAATTTAACTGCAGCTCGGTGGGCAACGCCCTTTGGCAGGATGGTGTAACTAGCGGCTGGTGCTAAAACAGCGAACAGTTGACGGTTGGAGGGTGAATACAGCCGTTGGCTGTTGTGTACATCGATTGCCGATATGGCGAATGTGTGTTTGTGTATAAGTGTGTGTCGGCAGAATAGGTATTAAAGGGCGAACATCATGAGTCATCGGCAGTACAACAGGTAATATTATTTTAATATTTTGGACTGTTAGGTAAGACAGCCAGGTTATAAACAAAGCAGAGGTTTTAACCCAGACGAGTTTATACCCTAAAACACTACCTGGAGTGGCCACGGCATTGGACAGTTGAGCGGAGATCTTAATCCAGCCCAACTTACAGTGTTTTTGTTATTGCCTTACTTACGGCTTACTAACTGTGGTGCGGTCACAAACGAAGTGGAGGCTTAAACCTGCGGAATTTGTGTCCACCGTCACCATAGTGGGTGACCAAAGCATTGGACAGTTGAGCGACTGCCTTAACCCAGCCCGACTTACAGTGTTTTGGTTATTTCCCTTGGCCACACGGTTTACTAACTGAACTGAGTGTAACCCAGCAGCCAGAAAAAGCGTGTCGTTACACTAAATGTGCACCATATAGGTAATTAGAGTATTACAACTCGCTGAAGTCGAAGAAAAACGATTCCAGAGGCAAGTTAAAAACTGCGTTCAAACACACATATATTGACATTATATCTGGAGCAGATAATTTTGAACTCTAAGTGTAATCCTTTACTAGATCACATTCTAGAGAAGGACCGTGAAAGAAAATATTTTTTTACACTTAGCCAAGGGCGAATGGCGAAGGCTCTTGGTCTCTACACATTGACACTTATAGTGTTTGGTTCATCATAAGTTTTATTTAATTTTTGTTTTTTTAAATAACAATTTTATCACTGTTGGCTTTAGGTTTTCCTGAATTACATCTAGAAATATTGTGGTTCTTGAAGCTGCAGATTGTTTTCTTAAAATTTAGCCATAATAGCGGCAAGCAAGCATGTTGTTGTCGATATCACGCCGTTTGAATTCATCGATTAACCTCTTTTGCAACTCTGTCGTATTGCCCGCTGTCCACAGATCGAACGTGCTCAGCTCATTTCACCAACTTCATTATAATTAATATTTTTTTCTTTCGATATTTTCCAATTTCACTTCTGGCACCAGTTGTAACGTTTATTGCATCAGTAAATGTTTACACACCACTTTTGGAGTTTTAGTTAAATTAACGATCTATTAAGACGAGCTAATTTTCGTTTAAACACACAAAAATATACGATAGTAACGTTACCCCCTTTATGGCCTAGAAGCTGCTTTATTACCCTTATGTATTTACTTGACAACGTTTGCACTTAAACTGTGTTATTGCCCAATATACGGAGCATATACACAAGAAAATTCTACTCCACCATTATGACATTTATTTGTTGTTATCATTATTTAGTATAGGCACCTGTTTGGTTGTGCGTCTTCTTGTTCTGCGTTAGTTATTTTTATTTTCTGATTTCCTGGAAACTTCTTAATATGTAAACAGTAAAGCCTGTACAATATCACGTCGGCTATATTTGGTCAGCCGTTTCAGGTCCACAACTTTCATTTAGAACCTTGGACTATTCATCGTTCAATTTTCTGATCACCTTATATGGTCCCTCTCTCAGTGGGTTTGCAATTTAGTGGTTAATTCTTTCCTGCGTTGTTGGTTAAATAGTAGAACCATTTCTCCTTCTGTAGGTCACTCACTCCGGTTTTGCTGCTCGATCATACCAGGATTTCGTTTCATCGCTGGACAATTTAATATGGTTGCGGATAAGTTAATGAATTTCGCGCAAGTCTCTTTGCGTCGGAAAAGCGTTTCCATTATCATGGAGCGCAAGGTTCAATTTATTCTAAATCTAAATCCTCTTGCTGTATTAGTTCTGTTCCAAAGACGATTTTTACAGGACTACGTGAAGTTGAATAGCAAAAAGCTGATCGGTAAGCCCGTAGAAACTTATCCCAATCCTCCTATTGAGAATGCAGCTCTGTTGGATGCATTTGTGAACAATTGGATATGTCGCTACGGTGTTCCAATAGAACTGCATTCTTAACAGGAGTGAAATTTCGAGTAAGCTACATTCAAAGATATGTGCGACGTATATGGCATGAAAAAGGCCATATGCAGATAACTGCCGTGAGCTATCATGCTATAATGTCAGCAAAAAGGAATGCGTGATCTGCGCTTATGTTCTCAGCCTGAGTTTTCCATAGACAGCAGCTGTGTAACGGTACCCCAGTCATACATTGTTTAATGGTTTCACATTTACTAATTCGGGCCTTATTATGGACTTGGATGCTATTGTGTGTATGGTGACGACCTGTTTCCTTCCGTTAATTAGTCCGTTAGCAGTTTGTTGTGGTTGTGGAATCTAGCTCTTGCTCAGATCTTCACCCTTGCTTTTTGCTTTACATTTCTGCAGTTGCGCTGAAAATTTCCAACCTTATCGCAGTTAAAGGATTTGACGCGTAATTTACTCCTTTACTCCTGCTCGTTAAATTTTTTTATGCCACTCCTTTTATCTTCGCAGTTTTGCGTATAAGTATCGATTCTTTGCTGATGTGCGGTCGCGCTGAGAGTTTCCAACCTTACCGCAGTTGAAGAACTTGCCCCGCGATTTACTTCTTTCCTCTAGTAATTGCTCAACCAATTTTTTTTATGCCGCTCCTAACATCTCCGAAGTTCTGCATATAAGCCTCAAGATGCCTCACTTCACCGGGATAATTTTTGCGCTGCCCAAGCTGCATATTTAACTTATCCAGATGTTATGTAATGTAACGCTTTAATTGATCCAAGGACGGATGATGATCGCCTGAGTAAGTCAGCTACACCAAACGTTCAATTTCCTTGACGAAGTCGTGCAGCGTCTTGCTTGCCTTCTGGCTGCCTCGTAATTCCACTCTGTAGAGTTCTCCCTTGGGCTCGCCACAGTACATACGTTGTAAAGCCACACCATTATGTCCTAGTAATTATTTTTTGAACAACTGTTAAGCTTTCGACTATCTAGGCTGCATCGTTTAACCAGAATAAGCACTGTAGCTTTTTCCTCATTGTCCCATCCATTTCTGCTGGCCACTATTTCGAATTCGAACTAAAACACGATAAAAAGTACACTACTATAATCTCTATTCCAATTCTACCTTTTTGTGCAGATCAAAACTATTCAGCTCCTTTTGCTCAACTTTTAGTTCGTCAAACTTCATTATAAATTATTTTATTTCAATTGTTTTGTAATTTCACTTTTATTTTATTGAATTTTTTGATTGCAAAATACTTTACTTAAATTACACAATATTTTACACAATACAATACTTTACCTAAATTACACGATTTATTTAGACAAGTTATTCACTTTTGTTTTTAAGTTTAAAGATAAAAATGTCCGAGCAATCAGCAAGAACGTAACTCTACTGCATCGTTGCTCATAGCTCTGGAGAATTAAACGCAATTGCTTCTCTGCTGCATTTCAGTTTGTTGCCTAAAAATAATTGATTGCTTTCAAACAACTTTTTTTAGTTAACTTCTATTTCTTCAAGGTCAACAAGAAAATCTTACCTTTGATAATTACTTTAAGATCCTCACCGCTCTTCAATTGCAGTACACAAGCAACTTTTTCCAATATCAAAATGCATAACTTTCTTTCTTTCTATGCATTCTTTTAAATTTCAGTAGTCTTGGGGTAGTTTTGATAGTTTTCGTATTATAAGAGCTCGTTCATTTCGCCATCTAGAAATGCAACAGGAATGAGAACATAATCGTTCATTATTCCTACCTTCACAATCTTTGGGATTTAGCTGATTTTCAGATATTTTGCGTTTTAACCTCCTAGGAAATCTGCTATGTAAGCATTTGATAATTAGGTACTTCTTGCTATGATGAAATCACTTGGCTAACTTAAAATTTTTGTTATAATTAATAATTATCAACAGGGTTGGCATACTGTTCTCTCAACTATCAATAAGGCTTCACCTACATTTAACCATATATATGAATTATTTCCGTTTATGACTAAATTTTATCTATATTTCATAGACATAAAAATAACTCTCCTGTCTTTTTAATATTTTAAACTAAATAATTTAATACACATAATTTAGAATAGCAGGACATAAGTCAAACCAAAAATACAAGAATAATATTAGTTCACAAAAACAGCATTATCTACACCAGTGATTCTCAACCTTTTTTGTGTTGCGGCACATAGTTAACGATTTCAAAATTTGGCGGCACACAAAAAAAAAGATAAAAATTATTTACTTACTACAACACACTGCATAAATAGTTTATGACAAAAATTGTAAATATACGAAATAAACTAATATATACTACAATAATAACTAAACGTTTATTAAGGGATTAATTACAAGGTAATAATAAAAATATTTTTAATGCGAAATTTGAACTTGATGTTTTTTGATAATTTCGTATATATTTAATCGTAAAAATGACAATGCTACTCTCATATCGTCTGCTACATTTAACAATCTTGATCTTTTTTTAGTTTTAATGTTGGCTAATGCTGAAAATCCGCATAAATAAGATGTGGAAAATTGTAATATGTTTAAAGCGTTTTTGGCTATCATTGGATAATCGCATCTGATGCTAATCCAAAATGAATTAATTAATTCTTCTGAATGTTTTAAAATTAAATCTCGATTATTGAAAAGCAAAATGAGTTCTTCCTCTTTATTCAAAGTTAAGTCTAATACAGAAGTATTCGTTATGAGAAATTGATTACGAACCCAATCAAATTTCTTAATATATAATTTTGGGAAATAATGAATAATTCTTTCCTCTAATGTTGTCAAACAACAATTAATTAAATAGTTTAATAACTCTCTTCAGGGACTGACTCAAAATTTTCTAAATTGCCTTCCTGAGCTTTATTTTTCCATAAAGTTATTTGTTTTTTGAATCCCACCAGCTTATCGGTTGAGTTTAAGATATTTTCATTAGGCCCTTGCATATTTGAATTGATGTTGTTAAAAATAACAAAAATGTCTGATAAGTAAGCCAGTCTAGTACACCATATTTTATCTTCCAACAAATGAACAAATTCATAATTTTTATTTTGTTTAAAAAATATTTTCATTTCTTCACGAGATATAACTTTTCCTGATGTCAAAAATTTTGTAACTAGTGCTTCTCCGTGCAAAAAACAATGGGTAACTAATATATCCTCATTCAGTTCTTTTACATGTGCTACAAATCCTTTTAGATGTCCAGTCATAGCTGGAGCACTATCTGTGCAAATGCCAATACACGACTTCCACGAAACTTTAATTTCTTCTAAATATGAACTAATTACTTGAAAAATATGCTTACCAGTTGTAAAATCAGGTAACTCCCGACAACATAAATATTGATTAAATTTATCATTTTCGTGATGCAATTAATGGAGCATTTCCTGTAATATCTGTTGTTTCGTCGACTTGTAGAGCAAAATTCGAATTTGCAAGAATTTTTGCAGTATTTTGCTCAATATTGTTGTGTTCTGGGAGGATACGGGTTTTCTAATTCGAATACCAATTTCAATTATTTTACTTTATTTTAGTTTGCCTTTTTATATACAAACAAAACTAGTGCAAAAACTTAAATTTAGGTTAAAAATACAAAAAAATACAATTATATGATAAATGACAAATTTGCAGTTATAATAAATTCAATAAAAATGATGAATATGAGTAATAGTAACATGGTTAATTAAAAATGATGAATATGCGTGATATTAACCTAAATAGTAATATTAACATGGTTTAATAAATATGTGCAATATTAACCTACATAACATGGTTTAATAAAAGTGGTGAGTAATGTTAGCCAACTTACTTAAGTAAGTTCAAAATTAAAATTAATGCTAAGTAAGTTAAAGAGAAACCAGGTTATTAAAGTAGGCTAAAAAATAATAATAAAAATAAAAATATTAATGCTAAACATAGAATTAATTGTAAAGAAAAAACTAAAATAAGAACAACTCATAACATTCCTCCCCTCTCAAGAAAAGAAAACACGCAGAGTTTTCTGTTTGTTATGTTGTTAACGGCTGTGTTCTTGCAGACAACTACCAACAATTCTATGCAAATTAGAGCTGCGCTCTGGGATCTCGTTCCGTATTTTAACTTTTACTTCCCGTCGGCTTTTACATAGCAGGAATATGATTATAGTTACTGCTATTGCCGTGATAGTTATAGCCAAATATAATATACCATTGGATACAGTCTGCTGAAATCTCAGTTCTTCAATAGTTTTGATATTACTTATCTGGGTAATGTCGAGTTTTTCTAACGTGGGTTTTATGGCCGTTGTTAAACTCCTGTTGCTTCCAACCATTAGAAACTTCTGGGTTACATCGATTAGCTGGCTGACGAAATCTTGTTCTCTGATTTTAATGGTGCAATTGTAAAAGGAAATCATGTAGTTCCCTGTGAGGTTTAGGCGACGGTCATCACAACTCGTTGTCATTGGAGCTTTGTTGGCGTTTGTTATTATAACTGTGCCTTCTTCAATTAGTTCCACTGTTTCCATTTCATGTGAGATTAGGTTACATTTTCCACAAAAGACACAATTCTGTGATTTCTTCAAACTTTTAAAGTCTTTCTCGCCAATGTAACTGAATATCCCTTTGCTGGACTTCACTATGTATTCTCTTGCAATGTCTATTTGACGAAAACTTCTGTTTGGTATAGGAATTATTAACGATTTTTCCAGAGTAATGGTTTCAATTGGTATCTTCATCACGAACATCAAGTTACTATGCCTATGTAGAGCTACTCCCATCTGCATGTCTTGCACTGTTTCCACGTTTATTTTGTAATTTTCAATTTCTGTAGTAATTAGAAGAGCTGGATTAAAAATTTTCATCTTTGCCAGCGCTATGGATTCTTGTAGGATCCTGACTTGACTTTTCATATCCATGAGTTTGAAAAGTTGAAAGATCGCTACGTCTCGGTGTTTCTGGTCTTCTGATTCCTGCTCGGCTGTGGTCAAGCTGTTCAGAGCCTTGCGGTTTTCGTTAATTGCTTCTACCAGTTTATTGATAGAAGAATTAAATCTGTCATTAATGTAGACTTGATGGTTTGATTGTTCAATGATTTGGTGATTGTTTGAATCGACAACTTCAAAATGCTGGTTTATTTGTTGTCTATCGTCATCGTCTAGTGTTCCGTAGAGCCAATTCATCAGCTTTCCGCCGATATTTAATAGGCCTCGCTTCATGCGGCCTGGTAAAAGCGTATGAAGGCCGTCCTTAATTTCGTTTATCTCCATTATTATTATTTCTCGGTAGAAAGGAGGTATTAATTTCGGTATGTTATGCGCGAATTCATTGACCGAATCACTTATGTCTTTCATGTTAATCTGATGGAGAATATATTGGAATCTCGTTGCTACTACTGCAGTGCCCATGTGTAGCTCAGCGTATCCGTCATCTACTTCTAATTTCTCTATGTGCATTTCTCCCGTGAGGATCGAGGTTCCCATCAGAAGGAGTCCTGAAAGCTAAATCAAATTGTCGCATTAGTCGGTTATTGTTGTAAGCGCTTGTTTTTAAATGTTTTAAGTAAATTGTTGTGGAAAATTTTCTCTTTCCCCTTTATCAATATCTTTGTTGTTGCTGTGCTGTTAGGTTCTTTAACTAAATATGGTCCAATCCAGATTGGGGAAAACTTGTTTTTTCTATTTTGATTTCTAAGCCAGACTTTCTCTCCGCTTTTGAAGATTTTAGTGGCTGTGTTTTTGTCGTAATAGTTTTTTGAATTCAGTTTAGCTCTTTTTAAATTCTCTCTTACAAGTTCGTGTGATCTTTGCAACTGAAACTTCAGGATGTTGGGATATTCATTTTCATTATAGAGGGGCTCGGTTTTGCTTTTTAATTTCATCGGAATTTGTGACTCAAATCCAAACAGAGTTTTCTGAGGTGTTTGTTTAGTGGCGGCATGTATTGTGATATTGTGTACATGCATCGCGTGTTGGAGCCACTCATCCCAATTAGAGCCGTCTTCTTTTACGAAATTTCTTAAAAACTCCGCTAGTGGTCTGTGACTTCTCTCTAGTGAACCATTTGATTGAGGATGGTAAGGACTTGTGTTTATTTGTTTTATTTCCATTAATTTGCACACTGCCTTGAATATTCGTGATGTAAAATTAGTCCCATTGTCAGTAACCAGAACTTTCGGGATAGTGTACCTTGAAAGAAAGCTTTGCCAATCGTCTGAGCCTCGCCATCAGGAATGGCAACGCAAGCCATATACTTCGAGAAATCGTCCTGGAATGTCAGAATAAATTTGTTTCCTCTCGATGTTGTTGGTAAAGGTCCAACCATGTCCATGTACACTTTATCGAATGGTTTATTTGGTGTGTCAGTGATCACCATAGGCATTTTATTCTTCTTACCACTCTTATTTTGCTGGCATTTTACGCAGTTTGCAATATCATTCCGCATTCCTTTCCATTGGTACTGATTTCTTATCCTCCCGTATGTTTTAGCGAATCCCTGATGTCCTCCCATTGGTGAGTCATGAAAAGCTTTAAAGATATTATCTATATCCTCTTTGGTTTTCAATGCAATTATGTTGTCTTGATAGACAATTCTTTGGCTTATTTCGTCTGCTGATTCTACCTTATTGTCACTGCTTTCTGGCTGTTGTTGTTTAGTTCTTGATCGAGTGATCACTGCTAATGAAGTTTTGTAAGTGGGTAGTCTGCTAAGTGCATCGGCGTTTTGATTTTTATTACCCGGCTTGTATTGTATGTCAAAATTAAAGTCTGATAGCTTATGTCGAAACCGTGCTAGGCGTGAAGTTGGGTCTTTTAGATTTGCAATTCCTTTTAGAGGTCTGTGATCGGTGAAAACTGTAAAATGTCTACCTAAAAGGTATGATCGGAAAGTCCTCGTAGCCCAAACAATTGCTAGGAATTCTCTTTCTATAGTTGAGAACCGCCGCTCGGAACTGTTCAAAGCTCTACTAGCAAAACAGATAGGGTGGTCCTTTCCTGGCTCTCCCTGTGAGAGTACTGCGCCTAGAGCCTCTCCACTGGCGTCAGTTGTTAGCAGAAAACCTTTTGAAAAATCGACGTAGAATTGGGGGGTTAATTATGGCATTTTTCAATTTTTCCATTGATTGTTGACATTCGTAAGTTCATTTGAATTTTACGTCTTTTCTTAGCAGCTTTGTAAGTGGTAGAAGATGTTCTGCTGCATTAGGAATAAATTTCCTATAATAGTTCACAAAACCCAAAAATGCCTGTAGTTCTTTGATGTTTGTAGGTGCTCTGATCTTTCTTACACTTTCCACCCTAGATGGGTCTGGCTCGACTCCTTTTTCCGAGCATTTGTGTCCAAGATAGACAATTTCTCTTTTAAGAAATTGACATTTTTTGGTGTTCAGCTTAAGATTGCTCGCTCTGATCGCGCTAAGAACTTTTTCTAGTTTTTCTTCGTGGTCTTCTAGATTTCTTGCATAAATAACGATATCGTCAAGATACACGAAACATTCAATTCCTTGTAGGCCAGTTAATATGTGGTTCATGATGCGTTGGAAAGTTGCTGGGGCTCCCGTCAAACCGAAAGGCATTCTTTTGAATTCATAATGTCCGAGTCCCGTACTAAATGCTGTTTTTTCTCGGTCAGATTTATCTACCAAGACTTGGTGATATCCACTTGCAAGATCCAAAGTTGAGAAATATCTACTGCATCCTAGCTGATCAAGAATTTCGTCTACCCTTGGAATTGGAAAAACAGTTTTTATTGTTTTTTCGTTTAGCTGTCTGAAATCCACTACTAGCCTCTACTTATCTTCTGAACCACCGTCCGACTTCTTAGGAACTAGAATTACTGGTGAGTTCCAGGGCGACTTGCTGTGTTGAATGATGTCTTGGTCAAGCAGTTTCTGCACTTGCCTATTAATTTCACTTTTGTGCGCCTCGGGAAGACGGTACTGTCTTCTATTTATAGGGCTGGTTCCAGGTATTGTTGGTATCTCATGTTTTAATACCGTTGTATATGTTAGTTGGTCTTCAGGAAGATAAAATACATCCTTGAATTTTTGTAAAATTCTCTCCATCGATTTTCTCTCCTCTTGATTGAGATCGTCATCCAATTTTGTCATCTCCCATATTTTATTACATCGTTGATCTGCTTCCTGCTCATTTTTAGGCAACTTTTGTTCCGTCTTCACGACTTTGACATCGTCAGCGTACTCAAAATTCAGTTGGTTATTTGAATTTAAAATAATTTCTTTCTCACTGGTGTTTATGATGTTAACTAGTTCTTTTCCATTGGTTATAGTAGTCAATGTGTTCCCCGTAAGTACATTATCTCCAATTTTCGACTTCTTAATTAGAATATCTTGGTCTGGCATCGTCGCTTTGACGCATACTATCGATCGAGCTCTAGCTGGGATTACTGTGCCCTTTTCAACATAAACTTCGTACAGTTTGTTTTCTCTCACTAGTGGTATGCTTATGCGATGTTCGTTGTTTATAAAGATGACGTTTTTGTTAATAGCATCTATACACAACGAATCTCGACCCAGTATTCCATCTGCAAGTAATTGACATGCCGAAGGAACTACTTCAAAATGGAATTTTAGTTTCGGTATTGCCAAATGATTCAACTCGATTACTCCCTCAGTGTCTATGCTGCCCCCGAACGCTCCATTTAGTTTTGTTGTTATGTGGTCCCTCAGTTTTACATCTGGTAATAATGAGCTTCTTTTCACTACACTCACATCTGCACCGGAATCCACAAGTAATAAAAGAATACCATTCTTTGCCTGTTTACAGGGCAATCTAATGAACGCATCATCACTTGTTATAGTTTTTCGTAGAAAAGTGGTATAGTTTGAAGAATACACGTAGGTTTTACTTATCGTTGATTTTAAAAATATTTTAATTTTTTCTTTGCAGTTATCGTAGGTTTCTGCTATTGTATTAATACATTGGAAAAATATCTTGATTGTCCATATTAGTAAAACGTATAGCAAACTTTCCGCTTGTAAGCCTTGTGGTTTTGAAATCACAACGTTTTCTTCTGTATCAATAATATTAATGCTGACATTACAATCTTCTATCTGCCCTTTGTTATCCTTGCTCGTACTTTAGGCTTTCCAACCATTAGGGCATGGTTGGGCCATTATTGGTTTCCCGGGCGTGGATGTTGTTTACGTCGTTTAACCGTGCTCTCATGTTGTTATTGTCTCTAAATAACTTATTTTGGCCGCAAGTGCTTGCGAAATGTCCCATTTGATTGCATTTGAAACATACAATATTATTTCGTGTTGTGCCTGTAAATTGCCCTCTAGAATCTTGTGTCAATGAGTTATTTTTTTGTCTAAATCCCGTGTTGTTCCTTTCGCAAAATCTGTTCTGTTGATGTCCTGGGATGTTACAAACTCTGCAAAACAAACCTCTTAATCGCTTTCGACATTCAGAAAAACTGTGTCCAAGATTTCCACAAAATCCACACGTCTGTCTTCGTATCGAAATTTGCCTATATTGTGCATACTCCTTAGAGTCCTTTTGCAACTGCCCTGAATTATCATTCCGGTCCAGTTCATGACCATATTTTAGGCAAATGTTACAAATTGGTGCATTCATTTCTGTTAAACTCTGTTCGCCCGTGCAAAATGAACCCTGATCCACTGTGTTTACCATTCTTGCCTGTGGTTCTCCATAGAAACGATATGCCTTTTCTACTTCATCCACCAGTTGGGCTAACGTACTTCCTTCCTTGCCAATCAACCTATTTGTCATAACTTGACTTCTTAGTCCCGTTATGAAACTTCTTACTGCCAATTAATCTATTTCCATTTTAGCTCCTTGTGCGTTGCCGTATTGAGAATCTAGAACTTCCTTCGCTTCTATTACTAGGGATTCTAAGCGTCCACCAAAAACGTTTGCTGGTTCATTGATGCCTTGTTTGCAACATCTAAGTTCATCCCTCAGTTGTTCTATACTGCGATATTTGAGATATGTCTTCCGTATTTCCTCGCGCAGATCCTTGATTGTTTCGAACTGCCTATTGCTGAAATGCTCTGCCAAGCAACCTCTGTTTTATGCATGTTATCGCTGTCTGGATTTGGTCAGGTGGAAGTTCAGTTTCGATTAGTTTACATCCCATTATAAACCTGTGCACCTCGGATTTCAGGTCCTGGCTAGGTGCCCCTGTAAAAACGGGTACTACTAATTCGATCTGTTTCATGACTTCGTGTAAGTGCGGCATTGTAATGTTCTTGCTATTTTTGCTAGTGTTGTATGTGTTAGACGTTCTTTTCGACTCGTTTTCCAGCTGTCGTAATTTGGTTTTCAGTGACTTAATTTGTTGGTTCTTCTCCTCTAGTATTTCTCTATTATCGATGACTTGTTGTTGCAATTGTTCCGCAGTTAAGCTAGGGTTGATGCGTCCTGCTAAATCTCTGAATGCTTCGGCTTCTTGTTCGCTCTCCCTTATTTGTTGTTCGGCTTCCGTTATAGTTTTCCTTAGGCTTTCGTTTTGCTGCTTAAGGATCCTGTTGACCTTCAAATATTCGTCCAATTCTGCTTTTATCGCCGGTTCTTGATGTTTCTGCAACGTATGTAGTTCCTCTAATAGAATATCAATTTTTTCGAACTCTGTAATTTCCCCCTGGCTTCTTATTTTCTCTTTCAAAAGCTCTTTATACTCTTTGCTGTTGTTAAGATATTTAACGATATCCCACACTCGTTCTGAAATTTCTTTTGCCTCTTCTTGTGTCCTTTGTAACTTTCTTTCTAAATTTTCTATTGAAATAGACTTACCAATAGCATTATGGTGCCAAAAACTACCATGTCACGAATATTTAGGTAGGATTTTTCCTTTTCCTTATAAAGAAAAAATACCGGCTGCGCCAAATTAATGTGTTCTGGGAGGATACGGGTTTTCTAATTCGAATTCCAATTTCAATTATTTTACTTTATTTTAGTTTGCCTTTTTATATACAAACAAAACTAGTGCAAAAACTTAAATTTAGGTTAAAAATACAAAAAAATACAATTATATGATAAATGACAAATTTGCAGTTATAATAAATTCAACAAAAATGATGAATATGAGTAATAGTAACATGGTTAATTAAAAATGATGAATATGCGTGATATTAACCTAAATAGTAATATTAACATGGTTTAATAAATATGTGTAATATTAACCTAAATAACATGGTTTAATAAAAGTGATGAACTTACTTAAGTAAGTTCAAAATTAAAATTAATGCTAAGTAAGTTAAAGAGAAACCAGGTTATTAAAGTAGGCTAAAAAATAATAATAAAAATAAAAATATTAATGCTAAACATAAAATTAATTGTAAAGAAAAAACTAAAATAAGAACAACTCATAACAATATTTTCTGACATATCTTTAATTCTGCGAATTTGTTAATTTGAAAATGGTATTTTGCAAATATCAATATCAGCTGATCCACCAATCATTGTTTTTACAATTTTGCAACAAGCAGGTAATATTTTTTTTTTTTTTAGGACCAGCACTCAGGGGATGACCCCTACCTATGCAATGCATTGTGCCAGAACTAGGAAATTAGGTTACGGGAAGGAGGAAAGAGGGAGTAGTGTCTGTGGACATTCGATTTGAACTTTCTCAGATTGTAAGTGACAGGAAAGACCTCCGGAGGGATCTTATTCCACATACGGACTGTTCTGCTGAAAAACGAATGTTCCTTGTAAAGCGTAGTGCGATTCACTGGCCAATCAACCACAAAAGGATGTGCTCTCACCGAAAATCGAGTTAAACGTGAAAACGTGTGAGTATCAGGGACAAGTTCCCTAATTTCATTAGAGCACTTACCATTGTAGTAACGATAGAACAGTGAAATGCACCCCACATTGCGTCGATGCTCTAGAAAATCAATAGAGTTGGATACCCTACTGTCAGCAATGAGCCTCTTGGCCCTCTACTGTACGCGGTCGAGTAACCCTAAAATAGACTTTGGAGCGCCGACCCATACATGAGAGTTGTATTCCATTTTCGGACGGATGTCGGTGGTATAGATAGTACGGAGATCGGATGGGGTGAAGTATCTTCTACACCGCTTTAGAAAACCGAGGCACTTGAAAGCTTCTTTAGAAACCTGAAAAATGTGTTTAGTCCAACGAACATCACACTGAATTTTCATACCAAGAACATCAAGAGCTTCCGATTCCGTAATATCTATATCACCCATAGTAACAGATGCAGCACCACTACCAAACAAGGATCTATGCGTAAGCATGCAACATTGTATCTTACGAGCATTGAATTCTACTCTATTCACACGACCCCATTCCAAGATTGTCGCAAGATCGTGATTAAGCGTATCATTCATGTTTTGCCTTTTGGAAGTAACATCCAAATGGCCTGGTCTATTACCAAATGAATATGAGTGACAAATAGCGCTGTCATCTGCAAAAGAATATATAGGGTTGAAATTTCGACAAAGAAGGTCATTTAGAAAGATAAGGAATAGGGTAGGAGAAAGAACGGAGCCTTGCGGTACCCCTGAATTCATCATGAACTCGTCTGATGAAATTCCATCTATAACAACTCGTATAGTGCGATTTCTGAGAAAACTCGATATAAATCTGGAAAAATTATCACCGACACCAAAAGTAACAAGTTTTGACAGAAGTGCATCATGCCACACTCTATCAAATGCTTTGGAAATATCTAGAGCCACCCACTTGCTTTCTCCAAAATGATGTATGGAGTTACACCATTGTTCCGACAAGAATGCCAACAAGTCACCCGTAGAGCGCCCCCTACGAAAACCATATTGTCAGTCACTAAGCAAGCTGTTGGACTCCAGGTATCTCACTAGATGAAAATTAATCATACTTTCAAATACTTTAGAAATTGTAGAACAAATTGCGATTGGGCGGTAATTTTCAGGGTTGTTAGCCTCCCCCTTTTTGGGGATCGGCGTTACATTAGCAACTTTCCAGCACTTCGGAAATTCTCCGACATGGTACAATGTGCTGAAAAGGGCTGCTAATGGACGCGATAGCGTCGACGAGCACTGCTTCAAGACCAGTGCTGGTATCCCATCAGGCCCAGGAAACTTGTTTATGTTGAGATCTGTAAGAACCCTTTTAACCGCTCGAGTTCGAAAAAATATCCTCGGCATAGTAACTGATACTCTGTCGAGATCTGGCGCTGGTTGACTGCTTTCCGGCAAAAAAGAATTATTTGCAAATATACCAGCTAAAAGGTTAGCTTTATCAACCGGGTCAGTGAATATTTGATCTTTTAAGAAATGACCAAAAGTTCTTACTACCCCTTGAAGTAGCAAGAACTTTAGCACGAAGGCGCTCATCGTACAGATGCTTTTCGCGCCTTAGTACTTTGGCACACGAAGATCTCTCCCTTTTGCGTAGCAAATCAGTATCTGCGGTTTTGTTTCTGCATTTTTGCACGATTAAACCAAGACTTTGATCTGGTTTTAATCGAAATTGTTTTGGATGGAATAAAGGTTTTCATTCCAAACAAAATTATGTTTACAACCATTTCCGCCATGGCATTGACATTATTATCCAAGAAACATAGTTTCCAATTAAATTGCCTAAAAAATTTGTTAAGCTCAGCCCAACGAGCCTTCTCATAAATATATTTTAGACGTTTGGTAGCTGATTTCGAAACATTGTGAAGCTTCGAATATGAAACGGAGGCGGAGATAGTGCAGTAATCGGAGTTGCCGAGAGGTGCACAAACATTAACTTCATACTTTTGGGGGTGTGAAGTTAGAAAAAGGTCGAGTGTATTGCTATGGTGTCCATCAACACAAGGAATGTGTGTTGGCTCATTCACTAATTGCGCTAGGTGATTGTGCGCGGCAAATAGCTCAGCATACTGGCCTTCTGTATGGTCTGAATGGTGAAGCCAAGAACAGTTGTGAACATTGAAATCACCAGCAACAACAATTTCACTGTTCGGGCAACTGTCAAGAATCTTCGTTATGGAGTCGGAAAGAAAATCGAAGCCAGCTAGGGTTTTATCCTTCCCGGTTTTTGCACTTCTATAAAGAAACCCGAAATGCAAGGGGTGTGGCCTGATTCTGAGTTTAACACAGAGACAGCTAAATTCAGGATCATTTATGCCCAATGATTGCTGGCACTGGTACACAACTTCATTCATTTCTTCAGCCAAATTCTCAATTCAGCTATTTCGTAAGAAGCTACTTGAGCCTTTTCAGACACACCTACTTGTTTTTCAAAAACTTTTACTTGCATAATTTTTGATGATAAAGACCTTTCAAAGTAGCTTTTATCTTTTGTTGAAAGCGACGGATGATTAGTCCCAAGTGACGTTGGAGTTTGCTATTTTATAATTTAAAACCACATATCGCACACTCATTTTCCATTGTAGAGGTAAATCCAAATTTCAAAAAATCATCATTATATATCCGATGGACCACATATTTTTTTGAGCAAGAAGAATTTTTACTTGTGCCGGGGGTTGGCTCATTTACTTGGTCCCTAACGTTATCATTATCACTATTATCATCATTAAACTTTCTTCTTTTTAACCATTTATCCATTTTCAGAAGGATCTGATAAAATAAAAATAATATTGTCGAAGCATTTAAAAAAATGGTTCAAATATTGTAATTACTTGTAATTTATGATTATGGAAAATTAAACTATCTGAAATTGTGAAACTTTCACTCAAATACAATTTTCCGTAGATAAAACTTAAACTTTATGCGAAGAAATACAGACACAGTGTGCATGTGCAGCAAGTCAGGACATCATCTCGGGATTCCCCGTGACATGTGTGCACAGCGCACGTGTTCAATCACAGTAGCATTTAGTAGAGTGCGATAAAAACAAAAAAAAAACTTATTTGGAAATTTGGCACTAAGAAAAGGCGCGTTGCAAAGCAAATAATAAAATAATTTATTTTTTTGTGGATTTAAATATATTCATGTTAAAAATATTTTTCTTTTTAAATGATATAATTTAATAATATTAATATTATTATATATTTGCAAAATTTGGCGGCACATTTTTTAAATTTGGCGGCACACAAAAGTGCCGCGGCCCAGTGGTTGAGAATCACTGATCTACACATAGTTCTAAAGTTAATCGCTATCCTAACTTTTTAAATGCTTCAATTTAAAACGTCGCGCAGTAGTTTAAAAACGTTTTTGTTTAATAATTCGGTAGCTCATGAACCATATAAGCTAGCTTAATAAAATTATACCAATTATAGACCAAGCAAATGTATATCTAAGTCAACTTACGGACGAAAGCCCCGGTAGGGTAAACAGGGGCTTTTGTGTATGCCCCCAAAATTGGGTACCTCGGACATGTCATGACAAGTTTATTTATTACTCATATGTTACGAGTTTTTGAGCTTAAGTATATCTACAAAAAATTTGCGTACATGTCTAAGTTAGCTCTTTCAAGTTGGGAGAAAATTGGGCTAGAATAATTTTCTTTTTAATTTTTTGGCCGACCTTAACTTAGTATTTTTGACGTGGTTTGCTTATTCGCATTATTAATATAAAATATTGACTGTATCCTCGATAAAATTTATAATTTAATTTTTTTTGTAATGTTTAATCATTAAATTTATGTTTGAATATATGTGTAAAATAATATTGTTTTGTAAATTTGTTACTTTCAAAATTGATCTGAATTGAAAAAATTTTTATATTGTTATTGTTATATTTTTTATATTGTTTTTATTTGCTATATTTTTAAAAAAATGTTTGATTATTTTGAATATGTTTGTCAGCAATTTTTTAATTTTTTGATGAATTATAAACTTCTTTTTATCCTGAAGATGCCAACCAATGGTTTGGCAAAATATTGAGGAGAAGTATAAAAAATAAAGATTAACCGAATTTTTTATAAGAAAAGAACTAGTGCTTAAATAATAATACTAATAAAATATTAAAAAGGTCAAATAACAATAATTATTATTTATACTTTACATTTGATTGTCTGGTTTTCGGGATCCATAGAAAGGGTTCTCTAATATGATAGCTCCTATGTTAGCTTCCTTTAGCAATGGTTTCACAATTAAATTGCGACGCCTCCAAAAGAACTATAAAAATGCATATTATTATTTAATTGCTTTTAAATTTTATCTGGATATTTTTGTATAAAAATTTACTAATTTTTAAATTTTGTAATAAATAAGGTTATATTTAGATATATTTATGGTTGCAGATGCTTTTAATTTTAAGCAGTTTAGTTTCGTATAGTATACTTAAATAAGAATGATGCATTTTATTTAATTTTCGAGAATATCTATATTATATAATATTTATTTAACAATATTTATATTTTTTATATTTTATTTATATTTTTTTATTTTTTCGTTCCGATTTGGACTTTGGTGCAGGGTGTCCGGAAAGTATATAGGAAATTTTTAGTGTTTATAAGTGAGTAAGTTAGTTGGCTATATTTTTGTTGTAGCGTATAAACGACCATTCTTTGCACAGAATTAGAAAACATATTGAAATATATCTGCTTTTAGGAGAGCCGCAAGCTGTTTAAGATACCATACAGCATTTAAAAGGATATCACAAATGATATATCGAAATCTTATCCAAAATTTGAGGAATCATCAATATTAGATATAGAAAAAAACTATAAGAGACGTTATATGTAAGAAATTGTTAATGTACCAAATGTAAGGAGAATAAATTTCAAAATAGACACAGATAATTTTTAAGCACAGAATTATAGGTACTTAATTCAATTCATAAGAAAGAATTTATTATAATTATTTCATAAGAAAGAATTTGTTATTTAATTTTAATTTCCTTGTTTTCTGTATGTTTAAATTTTTGAAATTTTAATTTTGTATGTATGTATGAAAAATTATATACGTTTTTGTCAATTGTTTTCAAAAATTTTTTTAAATTGTTAATAATTTTTGTTGTTATAAAAATTAATATTCTGAAGAAGCTTTCCAGTGGAAAGCGAAATATTGTAAAAAAAATATTGTAAAATTAATTAAATTTGATATAAATAAAAAAGAGGTTGAGTTAAAATAATAATCTAAAAAAAATTATACAAACAATTTTAGTTTTTGCAATCATTTTAACTTAATCTACATTAATTTGGGCTGGATTCCTTAAAAAATGAATATTTCATGATTTAAAAAATATTTTAAATATATTACTTTAGGGAAAAGCATATGGCTATTTCACAACTGTCCATATTAGCTAATCAGTGGATTTTACCCCAAATTTTGTATACTAAATTCAAGTCTTATATCTCAAGGCAAATTGGTTAAATTAGAGTTTCCATTGAACGAACAAATCAAAAAGACAACAAAACTCAAAAATACTTCTATACTAAAACACAGCAAACATTTCGAAACCAAAAACACTTTTCACTTTACTTTTGTTTTGGAAATGTTTGCTATGTTTTCTATAGTCGAAAGGGCCCTTGATTATTATTATATTTGAATGTGTTCCATTATATTTAGTGGCTAACCCATTAAAGACGAATGGGTAGAATAATACCCAAAAATAGAGATGTAATAAAAAAATTCTAGCTACAATCAGGTGAGAGGTAGCGCAAATCTGTTTTCAATGATAGATAGAGGAAGATTGGAACTAGTTAAAAAAAATTGGAGATCCATATATGGCCATGTGTTCTGGGGAAATTAGAGAGTAAAAAGTCGGCAATTTTATATAAGCCATTTAATAACATTTGAACATTTTAACCCTTTTAATTAAAAAAATTATTTTCCTTTTTACAATGTTAATGTAGATTGTACATATTATCTTTTGTAAATTTAAAAACAAATATTATACTGAAAAAAACATTTGATGGTCTAATCGAACCACATAAATGAATGCACTCGATAAGTTAAATAATTTATTTGGAAAATTATTTTATTTTCATAAAAAGTCATGGTTTTATTATTTTTTTTTTTTGGGTATAGAAAAGAAATTTGAATAAGTGAAAAAATTTCAACATAATTGGGTCTGGAAAATTTGAGGAGTGGATTGTACAAAAATCCTTTTATGGCTTCATAGCCTTGGACGTCTTCTATCTATAAAAAAAAAGTCATGAGCATAGGTCTTCACCTCTGGGCTACAGGTTCAGATTTATAGCATGGGTATTTAAATACCCACTTAGGCATAAAGGGGTTGTAAAACATATCAAACACGAATTTTATTTTTAAGTAAAAATGTGCTGTTTTATTATATATATATGTTTTATTATATATATATATATATATATATATATATATATATATATATATATATATATATATATATATATATATATATATGCATTTACATTGAGTACTACTTGTGGTATAATAGATTATTACTATTTAGATTTTTTTATTTTATGAATATTTTTTGGACTGCCGGCGTGAAACTGTGAAAAACAGACTTTTAGATGCAAGTTCGCATTGCATTTTAAGCATCCATACTCAGTTTTTCCACCGCATTGCCCACACCGGCCGCGTTTGCCAATCTTGCCAAGTATGTGTTCAAGTTTATCCATTCGCTTTGCCATTATTTGCGCATTCGTCACAACTTTTCTATAAGCATGGCTACGATTTTCAGGAATTGGTATCAACACTTCAACGACAATGATCCCAAAATCGAGTTGACTCATGGGTGGCAAGCCTTCAACTTTTCTGCAGATGCAGTGCACCTTCCAAGCATTCACAATACCAGCATCCATAGCATTAGTGAGTAGCGGCCAATACCACTTCTTTCCGCGTACTTGAATGCGGCACTTGTTCATAGCATTATCGAACAAATCAACTCCTGCTCAATTGTTACCATCTTCCGATTTTTCTGATCAAATCTTCTTGCTCGGCACATCGGCTCTACTCCCAAGAAGTTCGACATCACTGTAACCACCTAAATCAAAAATTTTAGTATTGTAGAAATATAGTGGAATAATATGAGTACATATCGAATTATCATTCCACCGTACAGCGATTATTTTGTTGTTTTTATCAAAACAAAAATGTGATGAGCCTCGAGGCTTCCTTTTCACCATTTTTATATATTCCAATGGTGCATGATTGGTTCGGTTTTCGCGAGCGGTACCTGTTGCAAAATATCCCTTTTCATTCAATATGCACAGCAACTTATGGCTCGTAAAAAAGTTATCAAATGTAACATTGTGTTGGTTTGCATTAGATATATTTTCCAACAATCGTGAGACCACATTCTCTCCATGATCATAATAAAAGAGTAACAATATCTTGTCGCTGAAGCTAAAACCCAGTACTTGTAACCAAATCGTATCGGTTTGTTTCTGATAAACATTTCCAAAGAGTGGCGACCACATTTGTTCGTCCACTGACAGGCTGTGAGAAAATATAGCAAATTGTATGAATTTTTTACTTAGAGCATCATTTAAGGGAGTTATTTTAGCTAATTTATCATTTGAATCCAGATTTTTATTATCACAAACATGTATATCTTGTTTTATTTGTTCGAATCTATCCCGACTAATTGCATCTTTTACAATCTGGCATCCAAGAGATGCTTGATTTTACCAGTATAGTCTGATTGTCGGCAAAATATGATATCCTGAAAGATACAAGATTCCAACAAATGTTTTCATTTCTGTAATTGAAGTAACGAAACCAGAAATGTTTTTTGTCCAGCATATTCATTGGTTCTTTTGACAATAACCTTCACGACTTCTTCACCGAAAAGACATTCCCATAATTGTAACGGTGTATACGAACCTGCCAAAGCCAAAAATAGCATGAGAAAGGAGGTATTTCACACAACATACCAATTATTTCGTACAAAGCTTTTTGAGCAATCTCTTCATTATCGAAAGGTCGCTTATCAAAACTGAAATTATGCGCTTTACTCCATTTGGGCTTATTTCCCACTGAGGCACGATGTTTTGACGTCGATGTAGATGGTTGCGAATCATTATTCGTATTAAAAAGGTTATACTCTCTTTCCATTACTTCAGAAGACATTGGTAGATTCACGTTATCATCATCATTAATGTACTCAATCTCAAAATGGCCAGGCGTTTCATTAGGAAATTGAGTTTTATCATGAACAGTTGGGAAATTATCATCTACATCATCATTGTCACTAATATCATCGACTTAATCCGGGGGATTTTTTACAAAATTTATTTTATTAGCTTTATGGCCCAGCTCATTTTCTTCCTCGTCACTCGTCCAACTATCTATCTCTGCTTGTAGTTCAATTTGGGTTAAAAATTTACGACGAAACATTATTTGTATATTACTGATTCATGATTCACAATGAAATGAATAGCTACAGCAGTGAAGTATCAATTTACACTAGAATTGCATCAACCACTTATTTTATTGCATTTAGCTTCACTTGCTCCTACAAAAAACGGGGAAGTCCCAAATTCTTTTTTTACAAGAGCGCCACAAACACTCCACATACTAACCAACATGTAAGGAAACAATAGATAAAATTACCTGATATGCATCAAAAGAAACAATAAAAACGTTAATTGCCACTCGTTTCCAGCTAATATTTTAAAATAAAAAAAAATTATTTTATAACACGTTAAAGCCTAAGTGGGTAGAAAAATACCCATAGGCTACAGGCTGATGCTTAACAGATAAAAAAAATAAAAAATATCACATCAACATAAATGCTCTATATACTACCTGTGTGAAATTTAGTCAAAATCGGACAACGGAAAAGAAGGTCAGGCGTTAATGGGTTAAAAGTGTTAGAAATACATTTCAAATATGAGAATATCATTAAATATTTATTTTTAAAGGAATCTAGCACAAATCAACGTAGATTATATTTAAAATTTATAACTATATTGCATTGATTTCTGGCACTATAAAAGCACGTTACAAAATCAGAAACTTCTTAATTTAAATTTCTGTTTTAAATAACTTGTTAGTTTGTGTGTTCCGTATAGCCGATTGTAACTGAATACTTGTTACAATAGTTGCGAATTCACTGCTCATGACAGCTACGCAGTTGGATAGCTTTCCCATTTAAGAGTTATATGTTACATATCATTATTAAAGAGTTATAACTCTTTAAACTTTTACTTTATATAATATTTACTAAAATCATAATATTAAATTTTATATTGCAACTAATTTCATTTGTTTTTTCCTGTTTGATTTAAAAAAAAAAAAATGAAAAAGAAAAAACTTTCAATTAAGATTTAATTTTAAAAAACCCTTTAAAAATATAAGCATTAAGTTATGTTACTCAAGGGCTGATTAGAGATAATTTATATTCTCTCCCTACATTACTATTTATAATTAGTTATGTAAGTTATTATTTGAACTATGCAACAATTGCAATGTTGCCCTGTTCTGAAACTAAAATGGATATTTGTTGCCGCAGTGCAGCATTTATTTGAGATTGGTATTGTGGTTTGGATTCTTAATCCTTTTTTACGTTATATTCTTTGCTTTTTAGAATACAACCGAAAACATTTCACTTTTTTTTCTCTAAATTATTCATTGGCTTTCTACTTGTGGTCTTTGAAATTATTTTAACTTGTTGAAAACAACTGATATTTGTGTTAAGATTTTGTTCGTTTCTTTAAATCTCTGACAAGAAATTTATGCAGAAAAATTTTTATTCGTTTTTTAGTTAACATTTTTTTAATTATATAGAAAACACACAGTTACTCTGTTTAATTTTTATAAAATGATTCAATTACCGCAGCATGGTTTTCATTTCTACTCTTATTTTTTACTATTTTCTGCTTGTGAACTAAAAATGTTCTTTTAAACTTGAGAACAATTTTTTAGAGAATTATATTACCACATTTTCATAAGTCAAAATTTTTTCTGATCCTCTTCTGTTTTAGCCAAACAATTGTAATCAATTTTTTGCTTATAAAACTTTAAAAATATTTTTAAAAATGTATGATAAATAATTTATAATTATTCAGAATCTTTTTCAATATAAGCGCAATTTTATTTCGTGCTTGATTCCTTTAAATAAATATTTCATGATATTCTCATAAAATATTTATTACAAAAATTTTTATTAAAAATAAACATTTTATGATATTCTCATAAAACATTTATCCAAATAAAAATAAAAAATAAATTTGAAATGTATTGTAATGGGGGAGAGCATATCCATATTGCAATTTCACTATGCTCTCCCCCATTACAATACATTTCAAATTTATTTTTTATAAAATTTTTATTTTTAATAAAAATTTTTGTAATAAATATTTTATGAGAATATCATGAAATATTTATTTAAAGGAATCAAGCACGAAATAAAATTGCGCTTATATTGAAAAAGATTCCGAACAATTATAAATTACTTATTTCCATTGCATGTGCTCGTTGCTTTTTTGGAATTTTGTAAAATTATTTACAAATAGTTTTTATTTTCTGTAATTTTCAAATTGGATGGAATGGTTTCCAATGGCAACCCTTATGTAGAAATGATTGAAAATAAACAATGTTTTTTGTTGTTTTTGAAATGTTTTGTAGTGTTTGTATGGAAGTGTCTTTGAGTCTTGCTGTCTATGCTATGTTGATTTTATGAAAAATTCTCATAAAATCAGTTTGGCTTTGGATATAAGACTCTTAGGTTTTTTCAATACAATATTGGGGTAAAATTCACTGATGAGCTATGTGAGCAATAGTGAAATTGCAATATGGATATGCTCTCCCCCATTACAATACATTTCAAATTTATTTTTTATTTTTATTTGGATAAATGTTTTATGAGAATATCATAAAATGTTTATTTTTAATAAACATTTTTGTAATAAATATTTTATGAGAATATCATGAAATATTTATTTAAAGGAATCAAGCACGAAATAAAATTGCGCTTAATATATGATAAACTTAGATCATTACAATGACACCCCACATCTTTTATTACTGATAATCTTGAATTGTTCCTTTTTTTTCCCTAGTTAATTACTAGCTGTACCAATTATAATCATCGCGGTCTTGATTAATTCAAAGAATATTTGTCTAGCGGTTACCTACTTTAGGTAGGGTTGAATTATGTAACAATTTAATAGATTTGTGTTTTTATTGTTCGGATACCAACTATATTATTAATATAATACAGATTGCTTCTTCTTTCCGCACGCAAGCACACTTTTTTATTTTGATGTTATAAAAATGAAGCGATATTTTTACGGAAAATTTCTTCAAAATCACTGTCTGTTATTTTTGAAACGGATAGCAAATTTTAGCGCAAATCAGATACGTTTAAAACGTTCTCTTGTACCCAAAAAATCGTTACCAAACGACAATGTCAAACGATGCAGACTAGTCGTTGACTATAGACAAGTCAATAAGAAACTAATAGCAGACAAATTCTCTTTACCTAAAATTGACGATATCTTGGATCAACTAAGGATAGCTAAATATTTTTCATGTTTGGACCTTATGTCAGGATTCCATCAAATCGAACTGGAGGAAAAATCCAGAGATGTTACATCGTTTTCCACTATGTATGTGTATGTGTATGTATATGTGTATGTATATGTATTAGAGTGAAAGTCAAGTGTAAGAAATAAAGATAATAAAAAAATTAAAAATAATTAAATAAATTGAAAAATAAACACCCGGAGGGGATTAAAATACTAATTCTATTTAGTGGAAAGTGAACTGAGCTAGTTAATTTAATAAATTTTATGTGAACTACTAACTGAAAAACAAAACAGGCGAAAAAAGTGTACGGCAAAACAAAAAAAAAAATTTTTACGGACAAATAAATTTGGTATTTGGTCGGAGCAGCAGACTCTGCAATGGCTGAATGTCATAAATGTAAAAGGGCAATCCGAGGTGAAACGGGAATAATGTGTGCGGGAATTTGTGGCAAAGTCTATCACAGTGCGGATAAATGTTCGGGCATTGACCAATACTAAGCAAAAATTTTGGAAGCGAATAATTTTATTCGTTTTATGTGTGAAGACTGCTTGCAATATATAAAAAACGTGGATTTGGTGCTTAAAGATGTCCAAGATGATGTTAACAAAAACAGACAGAGTTTAAAAGAATATAAAAATGAATTTAAAATGTCACTGAAGGAAAATGAAAATGAAATTAAAAAATTGCTAGAAGCAATTGAAAAAAGATATGAGGAAAGATTAAAAAAAATAGACAGTGCCCAGAAATCTTTTGAAAAAAGTACTTATGAAATTAGAAAATTATATGATCAGGTTAATAAATTTGAAAATAAAAATGAAGAAATGTGCAGCAAAATGGAAGAAAGCAACGTAAAAATGTATAAAGAGGTAAAAAAAAGTAGTAACAGAAGCAACAGTAAATAAAAATAAAGTGACATACGCAGAAGCAGTGCAAGGTAAGATAGTGATGCCAGATGTAAACAAACAAATGCCATTAATACTGAAGCCAAAAAAAAAAAACAAAAAATTGAAAAAACAAAGGAAGATTTAAATAAGAAAGTCAATCCTGTGAACTTAAAAATAACTAATGTGGAAAATAGAAGAAACGGAACAATTGTAATTCAAAGTGAAAATAACGAGGAAAGAGAAAAGATAAAAGCAGCTATACAAAACGAAATGAGTGAAAACTATGAAATTAAGGTGCCCAGCCCAACAGAATTTTACATTGATGTAACAGATATTTCATTTAAATATTCAGAGCAGGAAATAGTTGAAAAATTAAAGAAACAAAATCCAATTATAGGAAACAGTGAAATAAACATAGTAAAATCATACGAATATAAAAAAAACAATAGAACAATATATAATGTTAAAATAAAAACTAATGGTGAAACATATAAAAAAGTAATTGGTGCACAAAAAATAAATATAGGTTGGGAAAGATGCCGAGTGTTCGATGGAACCGATGTAACGAGATGCTTTAAATGTAAGGGTTTTAACCATGTATCAAGTGAATGTAAGAATCAGGAAATGTGTATTAAGTGTCATGGAAATCACAAAGCCAATGAGTGCAATAAGGAACCGATAATTAAATGCATAAACTGTGTAAAAACTAATCAAAGATTGAATATGGGATTGGACGAAAATCACGCAACATATAGCAAAGATTGTCCAGTTTATCGGAATAAATTACATATTAAGAGAAAGAAAATGGGCTTATCATTTTAACAATTAAGTAACATATATATATTATATACAAACGTTCAGGGTCTCACAAATAATTTTAATCAAGTGGAAATAATTGCTGCAAGTGAAAAGCCGGAATTTTTTATACTGTCGGAAACACATATGACAGAACAAATTGATGAGAATGAAATATGTTTACATGATTATAATCAGTTAATATCGTATTCAAATTCTACAAGAACTGGAGGTGCAATCATATATTATAAACAAGAGTGGAAAGTGACCAAAAAATTTGAAAAAGTGGTCAATTCAAAATACTGGATTATAGCATGTACAGCCAAACGTAGAAAAGCGCACATTATAATTGTAGCAATATATAGATCGCCAAGTGGTTTTGAATCGGAATTCTGTGAAATGTTTATGGAAATGTTGGATGCTTTGTGTGAGGAAACATGTGATATAATAATAACTGGAGACTTTAATATAGATTGGAATACTAATAATTTTTACAAGAAAAAAATCGAGAGTTTATTAAACGACAACGGTCTTAAACAGATGGTGAATGATTATACTCGGGTGACAAATACGACAAGAACTATTATAGACTTTGTTATAACGAATAATTACAGAATATCAGTCCAAAACTGCAATAAGAACAAAATATCAGATCACGAAATGATAAGAATATTAATAAAAGATGATAAAAATAACCAGGAGAAGGAACAAAATATTAAAAGAGAAGTATTTAAATATAAAAGGGACCTATTTTCAAGAGAAATAAATGCGATATTAAAATTTGAGGAAGATTTAAGTGTTAGTCAAAATGTACTAAGGTTTGATAAGTGCATCGAAGAAACTATACAAAAGTTTACCGTGAAGAACACAATAAAATATGAAAATATCGTGAATAAATGGTTTACTAATGAACTATGGTTGATAAAAAGGGAAAAAGTAAAAAAATATCAAAAAGCTAAATTAGAGAACACAAGCGAGGCATGGAAAAATTATCGATCAATTAGAAATGTGTATAAAGTTAAAATTGAAAATGAGAAATATAAATACATAAACGGAAGAATTAATAATGCAATAGACCAACAGCAAATGTGGAGGGAAATCAAAGACTTAGTTATTAGGAAAAATCCATCTGTGATAAAAAATGTGATATTTGACAATGTAGAATGTAGGGATAACAACCAAATATCTAATAAATTTAATGAATATTTTGTAAACAGTGTTAACACAATAAGACAATCAATAGAAAATGTGCAATATGCAAATGGAATACAAATGGTTAAATCGAAATTCGTATTCAGTGCAATAACAATTTTAGAACTTAAAAATATAGTAAAGAAAATAAAGAACAAACCAGATTACTGTAGGGTATCAACAAAAATTATTATATTTAATTGGCATTTAATGGGCAAAATTCTTCTAGGTATAATAAATAGATCATTAAACACAGGAGAGTTTCCAGAGAATTGGAAGGAAACTATGGTAACACCTATTGAAAAAGTGGCAAAAACCAAAAAATGTGAAGAATACCGTCCTATTAATACATTGAAAACATGTGAAAAAATATTAGAAAGAGTCGTCAAGGTACAATTAGAAAAATATATGGAACAGAATAACCTAATATCAGAATATCAATCGGGTTTTAGAAAAACATTTTCATGTGAAACCGCTGTGAATTTTGTGATAAATCGGTGGAAAAATATAGAAAAAACAGAGTAATTATGGCAATGTTTCTAGACTTTAAAAGAGCATTTGAGACGATTGACAGAGATATACTGATTCAGAAATTATATATGTATGGTATAAAGGATAAGGAGCTAGAATGGTTTAAATCGTATTTGACAAATAGAAAACAAATTACTAAAGTTAACGATGTTAGATCAAGTGTGATTAATAATGATTTTGGAGTTCCACAGGCGTCTATTTTGGGTGCGTTATTGTTTATAATATATATAAACGATATGCCAGGAATACTTGATAAATGTGAAGTAGTATTATACGCAGACGATACTCTTATATACGCAGAAGGTGATACTAGTGAAGAATGTCACAACAAAATGTTACAGGATGTGAATAATATTAATATATGGCTAAAGATGAATAAACTTAAATTGAATGAGAATAAAACGAAAATTGTCGAAATAAATGAGACTAGTGAAACTATAATCAAAATTAATGATAACGTAATAGAAAAGGTAAAACATATAAAATATCTGGGTTTTATAATCGACAATAAATTAAGATTTAAAGAACATATAGAATATATGTGCAAAAAAATTGGGAAAAAGATAGGATTTTTTAAACGTATCAGAAATAAAGTTTCTATAATGACGGCGATGAACATATACAATACGATTATAAAACCTCACTTCGAATTTGGTTCAACCATATTATATACATGCTGCACCGAAGCACAACTGGAAAGGCTACAAAAACTACAGAATAAAGCAATGCGATCGATTTTAAAATGCAATAGATATACACCGGTACGGATAATGTTAGACACACTCAGATGGATGAATGTAAAGCAAAGATTGGCACTCAACACCCTAATTTTTATTAGAAAAATCAAAAATGGAAATGCTCCACAATATCTACGCGATCAAATCAGATACGTTGGCGAGATACAACCATATGGACTTAGAAATGCGGAAAATTTTAGACTTCAAAGAACAACAACAACAGCGATGCAAAGATCTATCTTCTATAAAGGATTTAAGTTATATAACTCACTATCAATTGGGATTAGAAATGAGGCAAATGATATTATATTTAGGAGAAAATGTATAGATTTTATAAAAACTATGTAAACATAAGGTTACAAAATAATTTTAATATAAGATAAGAATGGAATATTAGAGTATTATTAATACTAATAAATAAATAAATAAAAAAAAATAAATAACATTGGATCATATAGATTTAAAAGACTTCCATACGGACTCAAAATAGCTCCAAATTCCTTTCAACGTATGATGTCAATTGCATTTGCAGGCTTGAAACCATCCCAAGCATTCTTGTATATGGACGACCTCGTGGTGCTAGGATGCTCAGAAAATCATATGCTTACAGACCTTAAAGACATATTTGAAGCATGTAGAAGGTTTAACTTGAAACTTCATTCTAGTAAGTGTGTATTCTTTAAACATCAGGTAACATTTTTAGGTCACAAGTGACCAGACAAAGGCATTTACCCTGATGATACAAAATTCGAGATAATAAAATATTACCCGGTGCCTAACAACACTGAGGAGGTGAGACGATTTGTCGCTTTTTGCAACTATTATCGTAGATTCATAAAAGACTTTGCAAAATATTCAATACATCTCACAAGATTGACGAGGAAAAATACGCCGTTTGTATGGTCGAATGAATGCAAAGAAGCATTCAAATATCTAAAAAATTCGCTTCTGTCCCCACAGGTACTGCAATATCCGGATTTTGAAAAACGATTCTGTATCACAACGGATGCAAGTAAAGATGCCTGTGGAGCTATCCTTAGCCAAGAATATAATGGTATTCACTTACCCGTTGCTTTTGCCTCAAGGCGAATCGAACAAATCTGTAATTGAGCAAGAATTGGCGGCAATACACTGGGCGATCAATTTTTTTCTTCCTTACGTATACGGAAGAAAGTTCCTCGTAAAAAGTGACCATAAGCCATTAGTGTACTTGAATGAGATTAGATCTCGAGGAATACGATTTTACAGTAGAATATATACAGGAAGAACAAAGCTGTCGAGCTGATGCCCTATCACGAATGAATTTTAGTGACAAAAGATATGGGTGAACACGTTAGAATACTAAAAATCACTACGCGATTACAAAACAAGGTCAAAAATTTGGATAACATTACCACAACACATAATAACGCAGAAATACGAATCAACTCTGGTGCGTATGAAAGTCTTTGTTTAGCTCAGAGAATGGTTCTGAGTTGGGCCACACTAGTTTGTGTAGCCGGAAGCTCTTCGAGGGGGTTCGCCTGAAGATAATCGTTGCAACTCAAGCACTTAAACTTGGTTGCACGGAGAGGATGCGTCAGGTAAAAGTCCTGACGAAGGTTTGTTACGGAGACAAAGTAATTTGGGATATCTTGCAAGCGATATCACTTGAAGATATGAATTGTTACTCAAACACTTGAAACTTGGTAACACGGAGTAGAACAAACAATCTTTCTTGTTGTGGTTTACTTTATTGTCTCAAATTTATTTTAACAAATCTTGTTCTTATATACTAACTTAATGCTACGTCATACATTTGGGTTTGTTTTACTTTACATTGTTGCTGAAGTTGATTGCACCCCTTTTTGCAACATGGCAGAAACAATTTTCGTTTCTAGAGCAGACTTATGCTGAATTGTAACCAAACGGTTTGTATGTATATATATGTAGGTCTTTTCCGGGTTGTACAATAAATAAAATGCTACCTATGTATATTGAAGGTGTGCAATGAACTTCAGTAATAAAAAACAAAACAAGAAAAACGAAAACAAGTGTTTAGTTATGATACTACAAAATATAAATGCTTATAAAATATTTGTTTATTATTACGTAAAAATGCTTGCGTATCAGTAACATATGAAATTAAAGTATTAAATCTAGGTACAAATGTGACCTATAAAAAAATGCAAGCATACAATAAAATAATATAAAAATGAAATAAAGTATTGAATGTAGGTTACAAATGTGACCTACATAAAAATGCAAGCTTATATAATAAAAAAAAAAAACATATAAAAATAAAAAATAAAATAATTATTATAACGGTGAAGGTATGAACAGTCTTAATACAAAGGAAATAAGAAAACTACTTCGCATAAAGTTTACCCAAAATATTGATATACTTAGGTGTTTATTAATAAAAGGGAAACACAGTTTGAAAGAAATATTAATGAATGAATTTGTTGTTAATGGAAGAATTGATTTAGATCGATTTCTACCAAAGCTCGAAGGCAATATAGGCATTCAAAAGTTACAACTTTCAATTAATGATATAATATTTAAAAATACTCAAGTTAATGAAATTAAAGAAATCGCGAACAATACATTGAAAAATTTGCAAATTACGCTTACACCAGAGGTTAAAACAATCACGGATGAAAGAGAAAAAGTTTCAACTGCTCGGTAGCCACCCAGGGATCATAAGATTATTAAACAAACTCAGAAAAAACTATTACTGGAAGGACATGACTAAACAAGTCACAAAATATGTAAAAAATGTCAGGTTAACAAAGTACGCCCAAAACACAGAGAAAATGTATCAATTACACCAACTTTCAATTCTGTTATAATAAAACCCCCTTATCTGTACATGGTTATTGCCCTTTCGAATTAGTATTTGGAAAACCTCCTAATTTTTAATTTTCTCTTAAAAGGAGAGGTAGACCCATTATATAACATAGACGCATATGACAAAGAGGTAAAATATAGGTTACAATTGGCACACCAACGAGCCAAATTATTGATTGAAAATTCTAAAATTAGACAGAAGGAAAGCTTTGACAAGAAGTCACAGCCACAAAACATACAAATTAAGGACATGGTATTAGTAGAAAACACAGCCGGACACAAATTAAACGGACTATATAGCGGACCTTATGAGGTCATAGCCGTAGAAGATAAGAATGTAGTCATAAGAATAAAAAACAATAAAACATCCACTATCCATAAAAATAGAGTTAAGTTATTCAATAAAAATTACATATAAATATACAATAAGGAGGATCCTCAAAAACAAAAGAAACATTTTTTGTTTATATATATGCATGAAATAATCCAAGCATTTAACCATAAAATAACAATATATTTTTAAACAAAATTTAAAAAAAACTTTATACTTTAATATTAAGCAAATTTTATATAAATAACTCTTAAAATATTGTCATAAACAATAATCTTATAATTCTCCGAACAGAATTATAAGATTATACTTTCAAAAAGGGAGGTGTCGTGAATGTATGTGCACAACAGGTGTCACAACAATTTTCTATTCTTCTAAATTAACCTAAATATTTTAAATTGCATTGCCACACATGACGAATCAGTTGTTTATTAATATACAAACCTAAAACCCTCTCATGTGTCTGCAATAAATAACATTGCACTAAAGTGACCCAAATATCGTTACAATATTTGGTTATTCTCTTTAACTATTCTGTAGAGAATATCTGATATCACTTTAAGTGGGTCACAACACAGTATGAGTCAATTCTTTTATAAGCCGTCTCAATTAACGAAAATAATGACACATGCAATCACGGCATTTGGCCAATAACATATAATATCGATTTTAATTAAAATAAAGACAATGATTGTTGAAAAGTCAAGGGATCAACATCTCTTGGTCTTTTCGTGTAATTTATTTAACAAGTGTTTTAATAAATGGAATATATGTAACAATACCTTATCGAGTATTACGTGCATTTTTAGCATTTCTTGACTAATAATGTCCATTGAAGTTGTGATTGTCGATTGTTTTTTAAAAACCACCAAAATTGAAGGCTGCACCGTGTTCCACTTATTTGTCGTTTACGATTTAAGATCATCAGTCGTCTTAGGGTTTATTGCATTGAGCAGTACCATGCAGTTCACCGCATACTTCGAAGGTGACAATAGACCCCTATGGCCCAAGTATTTTTCAGTTTAACACTGCACGGGTTAAACTCTTACTACTCCTAGGAGAGCAGTAACACACAACCGAATTCGAATAATTGCTTTCGTAGTTTAAATATAATCGTTGTTATTATTCAAATTCTCTTTACTGCTGTTGGCACTTAGTGTCAACAAAGACTCACAAAAAATAATTTGTTACTTGTACTTGTACCACAATTAATAATTATAATACTCGTATTAAGGTCTTTATAAAAAATTCAGTTTTTATTTTTGTTTTCAATATTTTGCCACACCATTGGAACATGGAACATTGAACATGGAAATCTGCAAAACAAAAACTTTTAACAGGGTCATTATAAACGACCTTAGACACAATTTTCACATCATTAAAACTAATCATACACTCAAACAAACGGAAAACACCTTCAGACGGACACACGTACTTAGATAATAATAAAAAACGAAAATATTGAAAATTAGCCCCACATAAACTGCCAGAAGACGGGTATTATACCTACATGAGTAGATACGACCTAAACCAGAACACTGACTCACCAGTACAAGTTGGAAAACGGCTTGAGAATGGTTTCTTCACGTGGAAGAGACTTGAATGTAGTGCAACAATGATATTGAAAGATGTGATTCATGCCTTCTAAATAGAAAAATAAATTTGAAAATCGGTTAATTATAATGGATTTATTAAAAAAACTAGCAGTACGACTCAGCTTCGCACGGAAACTATTTGCTAATGATTAATATTTAATATGGAGTTAGAAAAACAAATTTCAGTACAAAGAAGAAACGAAGGTAATTCATTAAAAAATAAACAAACAAAAAAGATTAGCAAGTTATTGACATTGGTGACACCTTTGTCCAGCGCGAAAATGCTTGATCGGGAATTGATCAATGCACGCGCAACCAAACAACTTAGATGAATTGCAATTTCCTTGCGATGCATGAAGGGCTAATTTGCTGGGTCAGCATCTGGCAGTTCGCGCGTGTTGGTGCAACGGAAGTGGGAATAAAGAAAGTGGATGATAGGAAAATCAGTCTTGGCTACGGCGTTGCGTGTTTCGGTTGTAATTAAATTAATTTTAGTAATAAATATCAAATTTTGTAATTTAAATTAAATTAAATAGTAAGTTTGTGAATTAATTTAGTGATTTAAAATAAAAGTGTTTCAATTAGATACGGGCGCAAGTTGGTGCGCCTTAATATTTTTTGTGATCAACCGTTTAGAATCCTTTAACTGGCGCCTGAGCAGGGACATGCAAATAGAAACAGTTTGCGGAGTCCTTGAAAATAAAAAATAACAAATTCTGCGAATCCTACGGGACCCTCCAGAATTAACTAATAAATATTAAAATTGTTTCTGCGATCTCTACGGAGCACTCCAGGAACCATAATATTAAGAAATAATAAATAGCTGAATCTAAAAAATCAAGATCAGTTTTTGGTAACTCATCTTGGTTTTTCCCAGTCCTCCTTCGCCAAACGATACTCCTGGTGATCCTAACCCAATATCGCAGAAGGTAATCGGAGTGAACGTAGAGTTATCCGTACCCCAGTAGGTTCCCACGATTATCAAAGTGGGGCCAAAGGAACCATACGGAGCTTTCGCGGGGACAAAAGGGTTTTAAACGGTCGCGTATCCTAGCCAGGGCTCACTAGTGAAAAAATAATATTTAAAAAAAAAGGGAAAAATTGGGAAAAAATATTTTGAAAAAAATTGAAAGAAATTTTTGAAAAAATTTGAAAGGAAAAACCCACATATAAAATAAAAAATTGTAATAAAAAAACTGTGCAAGATTGAAAGTTATAAATATAAGAGAACTATTAAAAGGAAAAAAGAAAGAAATTTTTGTTTTAAGCCGGATATAAAGTGATATACAGTGGAGAACAAAACGGAAAACAGGGAACTAGCAATACAACTTACAGGCACACTAAAAGCGACACTAGAACAGAATTACTTTGAATTTAACAACAATATATATGGACAGATAACAGGAATAGGGATGAGAAATCCAACATTTGCCACCCTCATGGAAGTATTTATGCAGAACTTAGAAGAGGAATACGTAAAGGAATTAAAAACCAACCTCGGAGTAATATTATACGCAAGATATGTCGACGACATCATATGTATACTAGAAGGAAATAACGAGGAGCAAATTCTGGATTACTTGAATGGAAGATACAAGGACATAAAATTTACAATGGAAAAGGAAGAGGAGGTGAGAATTAATTATCTGGACCTAATGATCAAGAGGAACATAATCTCGAACAGAATTGAATATGAAATATACAGGAAACCAACAGCAACGGACACAATAATACACAACTCATCAAATCATCCCCAGCAACACAAAAACGCAGCAATCAGGCAGTTAACAACAAGACTCGAGAGAACACCACTAACACGGCAAATGTGTATCGAGGAAATGGAAACAATATACACCATAGCGGAAAACAACGGATACAAAAAGCGCCTCGTAGATAACATCAAGAAACAAATTGGAACAAACAAAGAACAGGAGAAGGAAGGAAAAAAATCTTTGGAAAACACAACATCAATACCGCATTCAGAACAAGAAACAACCTAGGCAGAATACTACGGAATAAAACAACCGAGGCAAATATACTAGACAAACAAGGAGTGTACATATTAACTTGTACATGCAATTATAGCTACATCGGGCAAACAGGACGAAAAATTAAGACTAGATTTAGGGAACACATTAGAGACTATAACAAAAAACTACGAGAACCAAAATCGACTCCAGAATCAAACTTCGCGAACCATATATTTAACAACAAATGTACACCAGGACATATTAAGACAACGGTTAAACTGCTTCACACACAGCACAAAGGAAGGAGACTAAATGTATTGGAAAACATGGAAATATACAAACAAAAAACATTTGACGGACGAATAATAAATGAACAAATAAACACTGCTTCGGACACAATATTTGAACCGATGAAACATTTTTACAGGAAAACAAACACTACACCTGCACAAAAACGTTACGCAGGTGCGCAAGACCAAGGCAATAAAGAACATCATAAACGTACAATTACAGATTAATATGTCACATAAAAGAGGAAAAAAGAAAAAACCCAATAGGTTCACACATAAACAAAAACAACAACAACATGTATTAAAAAAATAAAAGGGAGTTCAGACGTTTTTTTTTTATCTTTATTTTCTGCTTAGTGCTCCGCAATTAGAGCTACTTAAGCCAAGCTTTTCAATAAGATGTCTGTGTCGATTTTTACAAATTGTTTGTCTTATATACTATTTGGTTAAAACAAAATATATGCTGATTGTTGCATTATTTTTAGTGTGAATATTAAATATATTAAAATATTATTAATAAATGCTGATCGTTGCATTATTCTGAATGTAAATATTAACTATATTAATAAATATATTAATTTTGGTAAAAATAAAATTTGTCCTGATCGCTACATTATTTTGCAATGTAATATGAGTCCATTGTTATTAAATGCAAGTGTGTCGGCAATTAAGACTGTTTATTACAGTACTTATGTGACGATCACACTAACCGATCAGTCACACTACACCTCCGTTTTTCTTAGGAATGTTCATATAACGTGAGTCTAATGGACATTCTATTACAAAAATACTTCTTATTTAGTGAATCTGGAAGCTATATTATTTTTCTATTTAATTTTTGTGTAACTTTTTAATTTTACTTTTCTTAGTTAATTATTGGTTTTCATTATATATCTTAAGTCTATTTTTATGAACTATTTGCTTTTTATTAGTTTTATTAACAACTATGGTTACATTATTTCTTAAATCTATTTTCTTAATTTTAAATGGTCCTTTATATTGAATATCCAATTTATGACCTACTTCATTTCTAAGTAAAACTAAATCTCCTAATTTAAAATTGTAATCTATTGTATTCCTATCATAATTTTGTTTTTGTTCTACTTTATTTCTATCTAATAATATTCGAGCTCTTTTAAATGCTATTTCTAATCTATATTTTGCCTCTTTGGCATAGTTATCTACATTGTACAGCGGAGTAATTTTATCCACCTCTGTGAATTCTGAAAATGTATTTGGATTTTTTGAAAAAACTAATTCATAAGGGCAGTAATTATGTACGGTTGATGGAGTAGTATTGAAACAATACGTGAAATATTTCAACCATTCATCCCAATCTGTTTTATCTACTGATATGTAGGAACGCACATATTCATTGAAAGTTCTATGGCTTCTTTCTATTGTTCCTAGGCGTAGATGATGATAGGCCGTTGAAGTTAGTTTTTCAATTTTCTGGAGATTGCATAACTCCTCCAATATGGAATTTTTATATCCCGTTCCCATGTCCGAAATGAACGTCTTCATTGGGCCATAGGTAAGAACAAAATTCTCAAATATTGATTAAGCGACTATTTTAGCGCTTTTGTCTTTAATTGGTATTGTGACTAAATACTTAGTTAGGTCACATATAATTGTAATTGCATATTCGTTACCAGTGAGAGACATTGGAAATGGTCCCATTGTGTCTACATATACTGTATCAAATGCTTTATATGGTGTAGGCGTGATAGTCATTGGAACTTTGTTATGTTTGAAGATTTTCGACCTTTGACAGTTTTGACACAATTTAACGTACCTTTTTATGTCTTTTGTCATGTTTTTCCAATAGTAATACTTTTTTATCTTTTGAATGGTTCTATATATTCCACAATGTCCTCCTTCTATAGGATCATTGTGAGACTTCAGCATTATATCAAGAATTGCCTTGGCATTCTTATTACTAATTTGGGTCACCTCATTTAGTAGCGCTACTTTTATCTTATTTAATTTTTCACTGCCCATATTTTTAAAATCATTTATTGAGATAAATTCGAAAATTTTCTCATTAGGTGCTACTTGTAAATTTTCAATATTATGTTTACCGGCCACTTCTTCGAGCCTTGGGAAAAACTGTGATAAATCAAAGTTCCCATTAGTAAACAGATCATATATTTTTATATTTGTCAGTATAGATTTTCCGCGTTTAATGTAGCAACGTACTGGAGTAATCTTTAGCTTATAAAATTTCCTGACGTCAATATTATTAATTGGTACGTATATATTGGGCTTTTTATTATTATGGTCCGTATGCTGATTTATTGCCGTATTACTTTTCACATCACGCCTATGTGTTGTAGACCTTGTTGTCCTTTAAGTATAGTATTGCTTTTTATGTTAATGTCCTTTAAGTCTCCTATTGTTACCCTTGATAACGCGTCTGCGACATAGTTATCTTTTCCCCTAAGATATTCTACTGTAAAGTCATATTCCTCTAGATCAAGTCTCATTCTCGTTAATTTGGAGCTAGGGTTTTTCATTGAAAACAGATAAGATAGTGGTCTATGGTCAGTTCGAACAAGGAAATGTTTTCCATATATGTATGGCCTAAAATGTGTTATAGCCCAGTGTATGGCCGTTAATTCTTGTTCGATTGTGGACTTGTTGCTTTCACCTTTGGTAAAGGTTTTTGAAGCATAGGCAATTGGTAGTTGTTTACCATCATATTCTTGCGTTAGCACTGCTCCACAGGCATGTTTGCTTGCATCTGTTGTTATGCAGAATTCCTTTGTGAAGTCGGGATACTGAAGCAATGTTGGTTTCATTAATGCCTTTTTCAAATGCTCAAAGGATACGTCACAATCTTTAGTCCACTCGAATGGGACTTTTTTCTTGGACAACCTTGTAAGATGTCGGAAATACTCCGAGAAATTTTCGATAAATCTTCGATAATGATAATAGTTGCAAAATGCCACGAATCTTCTCGCACCATCTGCGGCCTTTGGCACCGGATAGTTTTCAATAACCGAATATTTGCTGTCGTCGGGTAGTATTCCTTTGTCTGTACACTTATGGCCAAGATATGTGACTTCGGTTCCAAAAAATGAACATTTTTCTGGATGAAGTTTTAGATTATATTTTCGACATAAATCGAATACATCCTGTAAGTTTGAAAGCATATGTTTTTCTGAACATCCCAACACAACCAAATCGTCCATGTATAGAAATGCCTGATTTGGCTTTAAACCACTGAAAGCAAGTGTCATCATTCTTTGGAAGGAATTCGGTGCTATTTATAAACCGTAAGATAATCTGGTAAACCTATATGAGCCATTGTTGGTTGAAAATGACGTTAAGTCTCTAGAGTCTTTTTGCAAACTAATCTGATGAAAACCTGACATTAAGTCAAGACATGAGAAATATTTGGATCTACCAAGTTGGTCTAGAATATCATCTATTCTAGGCAATGGAAACTTGTCCGCTATCAATTTTTTATTAATTTGTCTGTAATCGATGACAAGCCTCCACCTCTTATTTTCCGTGTTAGGGAGTGACTTTTTCGGCACTAGCAGGACTGGACTATTGTATTCCGAATGTGATGGTTCTATTATCCTATCTTTTATCAGTTTATTAACCTGTTGATCTATTTCCTCTTTGTGTGTGTGTGGTATTCTGTAATTTTTAATATAAACAGGGTCTCTATCCCTAACTCTCAACTTTTGTTCATAGAAATTATTAGTTGTAATTGTTTCCTTTTCTAAACCAAAAATATCTGTATAATTTGAACATAATTTAGTTAGTGTATTTGCGAATGGTGCCGGAAAATTTTTACGTAAAATGCTTAATATTTTAATTTTTCTATTGTTGTTAATGTCTTTTGTGTGAAATTTAATTATATTGTAATCACAGATGTTTTGATTTTGGCTTGTTTAATTACTGTAATTGTATCATTAGTGTTAAGAATACGTACAAATGCTCTGTTTGCTTTTATCAATGTGTTTGCAATAAACACACCTTTTGAAATTTCTTGATTTGGAACCAAAAGTTCTTTATTGGATCTAGGTAAGTTCACTTGGCGTATAACTTCAGATCTTGGGGGCAAAATTAAATCAGAGCAGTTATTCGTGATTGGTATTTTTATGGAGTTTAAATTGAATTGCCTTAGGATAAGGTAATCTTGTTCGTTATTAAAACTCAAAATGCAATTGTATTTTTTTATAAAATCCATACCAATGATTCCATCGCAAGGTATTGGAAAATCATTGTGTACTACTTGAAAATTATGGGGAATTAAACAATGTTCAAATGCTATATCCAAAAGTGCATTACCCATTGATCTGATTTTACCCTGTCCTATGCCACTTAGTGTTGTTGTTCTGTTAGTATTAATTTGGTTATAATGTAAATGTGTTAATTTTATTAGAGAAATATCAGCGCCAGTGTCTACTAGTAGTGTAATTATATTAGTATTGTTATTAATTTGAACGTTAATGAAAGAACTTAAGTTGAGGTTTAGGTTATATAAATAGTGTTTCTGATTGATCTTAGGGGAGCTTATTAGTTTTCCGGAGTTTCATCATGTGCGTGTGTTGCCCTGATATTTTGTCCGTTATTGTTAATTCCATGGGAACCTCTATAATTGTTCCGATTGTTATTGTTAAAACTGCCATTTCCCCGAAAAGAATTCCTCCGGAAGGGATTTCTTTGGAAAGTATCTGTTCGGTACGAACCCCTCTGGAATGAATTTCCACGCCCAAATTGCCTATTGGAATTTCTAAATTTATTGAAATTCCCTTTTTGGTCATAATAAAGTATGGCGTTCTGTTGACCAGTTGCTTCCGTACAACTACTGACGAATTTGCTAACGGCGTCCTTCATTGTATTGAACTGGCCTGCTTCCATAATAAGTTTTACCTTATCGATTGTGCAGTTTTTAGTAAGCGCCTTTACTGCAATTTGCGTGGAATATTTTATCGCCAAAGCAAATGTGAGTCCATCCGAAATATACGCACTTTCTCAATCTCACTGCAATAGGCGTTAGCGGTGTTATTATTCTGTTTAATATTCATTATCTTCGCTGTCAGAACTTCTACAGATTCTCCCTTAACGCTACTATTTAACTTTGCTATGATTCCCGCTATTGTATTCTCGTCGCCAATTAGATTTCTTGCAGTGCCTTTTAGTTTTGTTTTAATAAGGGTTATGGCTAACTCTTCATGAGAGTCCTTTATGGATTCTAATAGTTGGAGTGAGTCAGTGAAGGATCGGAGATTTTCAGCTCTGCCGTCAAAATCACATACTAATTTTGAGGCTATTCCCAAAAATTCTACAGCTGTTTGAGGCATTTTTACCGATATTTGGCCGGAGCCAGCACTAGTATTTGGGAAGTAGGAAATTGATTTGTGTAAAGAGTTTGGTAAAGTCAATTCTATTCCCTTTTTACCTACAATTCTGATTAACTTGTCTCTAATGTCCAAGAAAAATGCGTCTGCGGCTATTTTATGCGCCGATGTTAATCTGTTATAATTTACATCTAGTACAACTCTTATTTCCTCAAGACTATTTAAAAGGAGTTGTATGTGTTTATTCAATGTTTCTTCTTTAATTGGCCTATCTATATTTAAACTTTTGTAAGATTTATCAAATTCTTCTTTGATGATTCTAATTTTCTGTAAAATTTGTTGCCATTCCATTGGCCCTTTATATTATATTCATTATTTAGACTTTGTCCAGTTTATTTGCTTTACTCAAATATCTTTTCCCTAATTTTCTACTAAGCATTGCGTAAATTTGCAAAGTAAAGTTAAGGCCTAAACAGATTTCAATAGTTAATAAATTTGTTTCTTCTTGCACCATCTCTACTTCATTTATCACATTGGCATTTGGGTGCTCTATTTTTGACTGTTCCTTTCCCCTTTTTCAGCCCATCTAATCATTCTTACTATTTCTTCTTCTATTCTTGGCTTTTCAATTATATCAATTTCTGTGGGTGTTTCTTTAATATCTAACAATTCCCATAGCTCTGCTAATTCTTTAATTTCTGTTTCCAATGAAGGTTCTTCTATTTTCTCTTCTCTAAAATTTATTGGATTTTTTCTCTTGACCATTTTGGAATTATTTGAAATATTATATATATTTTAGTCATTTATTTATTTGTGTCTTTCTTCTTTTTTTTTCTCAGTTATATACTTAAGGTTTTCTTATACTACATATTCATAAAAGTTATTATTAATAATTAAAAAAAATTATTTTTCCTTTTTTTTTCGTTCAATTTCCATTCCTACTTAGGAATGCCTGCATCGACACATGTATTTCGTCAATGCGTTCCCAAATTCTGGTGGCGCGTTCCCAACTTGGTGGTGGGTCAGATTTTACCTCCCTCAGAAGTTGGGCCTTTTCCCTTTTCAGTTTATTTGTATACCCACCACGTCGCTTGGGCTTTTTTACAATGGGGATACCTGTCTTAGCAGCAAGCTCCCTCTTAATTTGTCTCTGTCTGTATTCTTCAATGGTCAACCGCTGTGGACCATTTACAGACATAATTTGAAACAACAAATACAAAAAAAATTAAACAACGTTTTTGCCTCGAGCGTTTAACGCTTACAGGCCCTAAAGTGCGTTATAGTGTGGCGCACCTTTTACTAAAATTATCTTAAAATATTAGGAATATATGAATTTCCCTTTTCCTCTCTTGTTTGTTGTTGTTGTTGCCCGTATGGCTAGGACATCTTCCCAGTCATCCGTCTTGCACTTTTGGCCAGGCGGAATTTTGATGTTTGGGTGCCTTTTGGCTAGGCGGACCCTCTCCTAGTATTTAGCTATACAGGACTGGCAGGATCGTCCTTTGGTGGAGTATGCTTATCCACTCGAAATCCCGGTGTTTGCTTAGGTGCTTATACTTGAGCACTCTGAGGAGCTGGCAGGATCGCCATGTATTAAAAAAACAAAAGGGAGTTCAGACGTTTTATTTTATCTTTATTTTCTGCTTAGTGCTCCGCAATTAGAACTACTTAAGCCAAGCTTTTCAATAAGATGTCTGTGTCGATTTTTACAAATTGTTTGTCTTGTATATATTGTCTTGTATATATTTGGCTAAAACAAAATATATGCTGATTGTTGCATTATTTTTAGTGTGAATATTAAATATATTAAAATATTATTAATAAATGCTGATCGTTGCATTATTCTGAATGTAAATATTAACTATATTAATAAATATATTAATTTTGGTAAAAATAAAATTTGTGCTGATCGTTACATTATTTTGCAATGTAATATGAGTCCATTGTTATTAAATGCAAGTGTGTCGGCAATTAAGACTGTTTATTACAGTACTTATGTGACGATCACACTAACCGATCAGTCACACTACAGCATGATCGTAAAAGAATTTAGTTAGGAAAGAAGACGAATGAAAAAGGGAGCAACAAATTAGGTAAAAAGAGACAAACAAAAAAAGGAGAGAGAGAGAGAGATGTAGGCAAAAAAGACAGAAAGGGACCAACGCAATAACATAAAGGGAGACACGAACTATATAAACACAACTGACAATAGAACGCAACTAGTACTAAAAGAACACTGAAGATGGCAAACAGCCGAAACCGGTTTGTTCACAAACCAAATTTGACGAGGGTCGACGGAAACCCGTACCCAAACAAAAGAAATTTTTACCCCGTCGGAGAATCCAAGCACATATCGAATTAAGATCCTTCGATGGGAACCCCACACAATAAATATCCTGGGTTCATTCTGTAGAAACAATTTTGAACGATTTCGAAATAGTGAGGGACAAACCTATATACCGTGCTATCGTACAGAGGGATTGTGCCTAAAAAGCCAAAACCAAATGGGGAAAAGCAATATCGAATAGGATTTCAAGCGCCTAAACTTGGTGACCATTTCGGACACATATCCTCTCCCAGATATAACTTCTACCTTGGCTAGCTTAGGGAATGCCAGGTATTTTACAACAATAGATCTCACGTCTGGCTTTCACCAAATTGCCATGAGTCCTAAGGATATCCCCACGACAGCCTTTTCAACAGCCAATGGCAAGTTCGAGTTCTTGAGATTACCATTTGGATTAAAAATGCTCCGGCTATATTCCAAAGAATGATCGATGACGTCCTTCGCGAATATATAAGAAAAATTTGCTATGTTTATATCGACGACATTATAGTCATCGGTAGGAAGTACCATGTAAGGAACATAGATACTATATTTGCTAAACTTTATGAGGCCAATCTAAAGGTAAATCTTGAGAAGACACATTTTATAAAGACAAGTGTGGAATTCCTCGGATACATTGTCGGGTCAGATGGTATAAGACCAGATCCTGCTAAAGTCAAATCTATTGATTATTTTTTGCCGCCTACGAATTTAAAGGACTTGAAAATCTTTCTAGGCATGACGTCTTATTATAGGAGATTTATTCGCGATTACGCAAAAGTGACCAAGGCACTTACGAACCTCACAAGAGGGGTGCACGCTCAAATTAGGGCTAGTCAGTAAAGAAAAGTGCCAATTCATTTGAATGAGGAGTCCCTTCAGGCATTGAATGCGTTAAAATCACTGCTGACAATGGCCGAAGTCTTGTCCTTTCCAGATTTTGAAAAACCATTTAACCTAACGACAGATGCATCTAATACCGCACTGGGTGCTGTATTGTCACAAGGGGAGATTGGCAAGGACAAGCCCATAGCCTATATTTCCCGTTCGCTTATTTATAAAAAAAAAAAACAAGTGGATTTTTTTTATAACTTATGTACTAAAAAGATGTAATTTCTTTAATTTAATTAATCGCACATTTGTAATGTAGCACCCCATTTTCTCTGCACTATTCATTGATACTCTTTTCAGAAATCGCAACCATGGTTTTTGCACTCATTGGCCTTATTGCGTTTACATTACTTGCGTATACGAACAGCGTGCAAATCTATCAATATGAGACACCCCTGGTATCATTAAAAGTGGGAAATGGGTGGATAATCGACGGGAACTTCAAATTAATAAACGTTATCAACTTGGAGAGATACACCAATGCCATGGCTGACATAGCCATAGAATAGAGAATTCATCTTGCACCACACGTCGCAAATGCAACAACGCATCGACGATTTAACACACAAAAACAAGAGAACCCCCCGCTTAATCGACTGGATCGGGTCTGCATGGAAATGGATAGCTGGGAGTCCAGATGCCGCAGATTGGAATGCGATACTCAGAAGTCAGGGCGATATCGACAGGAACAATAACGAACAATATAAAATAAATGAAGACGTTCAGCAAACAACTAATCAGTCCGTGCAGAAAATTAATGAGCTAATTATCAGATTGAACAACCTAACAAACGGAAGAGACTATAATTTCATAGATCAAACTACCATCAACGAGATAGTCATTTTGAAGGATGAGATCAATGAAATCGTACGAGCCTGCTAATTGGCCAAGAGTGGAATTGTCAATACTAACTTGCTTGAACAGTCCGAAATGAACAGAATTATAGACGAAATAGAGACACTACCTTACAATAATTCAATTGAAGCCGTGGAGTATGGAAGGCCGTCAGTCTACACAAATGGCACACTCCTCTTGTACATTATTTCAATGCCAAAACTTGGAAACAGCGTTTACAACGTCCTTCTAACTAGGGCCGCTATTAAAGAAGGCAAACAAGTTGAGTTGCCATACAAAGTTATGCTCTTTGACGAAGCTGAAACTTATGGCATCAAAGGCGACTGTTTTTCTATAAATATTTTTACGATCTGTGAGAGATCATCGGTGGACGAGTTAAAACAAGAGGATTGTCTCAATATAATTTTAAAGGGAAGAGCCGCTAAGTGTAAATATAGACACACTCTGGAAGAAATTATTGAAGTACTATACCATGACGTAGTGTACATTTATTTTCAGTTTTATTCGACCTTTTTTTAAATTTCTATTAAATTTTAATCTTTTTACTCGGTCCTTTAAATTATAACGCTTTAGTTTTCTTTTTTTCTCTCAATATTTCGCTTTCCTTTGGAAAGCTTCTTCAGGAAATTATTTTTTATATTTTGAAAAACAAAAATTATAACAATTTAAAAAGAAAAAATTTTTGAAAAACCAAAAATAAAAAAATATAAAAAATAATTTCCTGAAGAAGCTTTCCAAAGGAAAGCGAAATATTGAGAGAAAAAAAGAAAACTAAAGCGTTATAATTTAAAGGACCGAGTAAAAAGATTAAAATTTAATAGTAGTGTACATTTCTAATTTCAACGGGGTATGTAAATGGAAGGGAGAAAAGAAATTCCTAAATGGTACTTACCTCTTACAGCTGGCTAATGAGTCTATAATAATTGGAAACCACACATATTCAAGCACCTCACTTATAAAAACCCAAGCCCTTCCTCCTGTACTTGCTAATATAACACATGATGACCTGCTATTAGACATCAAATATGTCCATGAAGTAAGCCTGAAAAATATAAATCGACTGGATCAACTAGATGTGAAACTAATTGGTTCTATTGGAGTAAATGCGGGTATCATTGGCGCGCTGATGATCTGCCTTGGATGGATTTGGTATCAACAAACGAAAAAGCTGAATCTCTCAAAAATTATAGTATGTCCTACAACGAGAGACACGAAGACTTGCGGGACGCAAATATTTAAGGAGGAAGGAGTTATTGACATTGATGACACCTTTGTCCAGCCCGAAAATGCTTGATCGGCAATTGATCAATGCACGCGCAACCAAACATGTTCGATGAACTAATATGCGCATCCGGTCTAATTGCAATTTGCTTGCGATGCATGAAGGGCTAATTTGCTGGGTCAGCATCTAGCAGTTCGCGCGTGTTGGTGCAACGGAGGTGAGAATAAAAGAAGTGGATGATAGGAAAATCAGTCTTGGCTACGGCGTTGCCTGTTTCGGTTGTAATTAAATTAATTTTAGTAATAAATATCAAATTTTGTAATTTAAATTAAATTGAATAGTAAATATTAAGTTTGTGAATTAATTTATTGATTTAAAATAAAAGTGTTTCAATTAGATACGGGCGCAAGTTGGTGCGCCTTAATATTTTTTGTGATCAACCGTTTAGAATCACTTAACTAGCATATAGTTAATTTTAAAGCTTGATACTAAACAATATTTTTTGTTTTTCTGTTGAGAGAAAAATAAACAACTCTGACGGTGTACCAACTTTCGAGCATGCAACATACAATTGCCCATGGAAAAACATTGGGATTCTAGGTTTAACCCACATACTTTTAGCGATTGTCCTTGTGTTTTTTTAATCGTCATTGCGAATGCAAAGCGGACGGGAAATTGGACTTTAATAGTAATCACTTGGTATGATAAGTATCCTTGGAATAAGCAGCTTTTCACCTACACATTTTCCTATAATTATTATTGCTTTAATCGCGTTAGTCATCAGCGTTTTAATAACCAATCTAGTAGCATCGCATAGTGTTGACCATTCGCCATTAATTAAGCTTTGGATTTTTAAATTTATTTAATCAACGTATTTGTGTGTTGCAGCTATAATGGCTCTTTCACTTAACCAATGTTAATCACTGTAATTTTGAGCAATGTGTGTGAACAGTTTTGCAATTAGTTCGCCTTTAGACATTGTGAATTGGCAAAAGCCCATTGGAAAGGAAATCTGGCCTGTTGCAGAGTCAGTCGGTATTTTTCCACTGCCAATGTGTAACAATATATAAGAATATACCTAGATGTGGACAATCATTCAAATTTTAAGAAATGTTGATGACTGCTAACAAAATCGTTCGCTTTTATTTTTTACTTAAGCAATAAAATTTTAGAACAAAAGAATTTTAATTTTGGATTTTTCGGCGTATAACCGATATACATATGTATGTATGTTCTGTTAAAATTGTATCGAATAGAAACAGAAACATAGAAGAGTAAATGTCGGTGACTTCATATTTTTTAAAACCTTCACTATTTAATATTTCAAGGTTTTTTTCTCTTATAAAAACTATGAATTTTAAAATTACGTGAATCAAATCACACGAAAAATTTTAAAGCACGGATAATGTGCATACACACATACGTACATATGTATGCTGAATATATATTAAAATTTTCGCTTTTAATAATTTCCAACACGTCTAAATTAAATCAATGAGCACTGTTTAGGAACTTTATAAAGTTTAAACGTAGGCTTAGTTAAAAAATTGAGAAGTGAAAACGATTTATTTATGTTTTCACTAACATGATTTAGTACATAGTGTATTAAAAAGTGTAAAGGAAAACATGTAAAAAAAAATTAATACTTTTTCTTAAAACCTCATGCACTTAGAATGTGATAAAAACTTTAGTTCTTCGAATTGCTCTTTAAATTTTCTCGAAATAAAGTCTAGTTATTGAAAACGTATCGTGTTCGTTGGGCTCTCCTGGCAAATTCTGTAACATAAGCAAAGCTTGCTGATGTTTATTAAAACGTATGTATGGATATGTACATATGTAAGTAAATTTTTTATATAATTATATTTCTATGGTTTTATTGCTCTTTAAATTTTCTCGAAATAAAGTCTAGTTATTGAAAACGTATCATGTTCGTTGGGCTCTCCTGGCAAATTCTGTAATATAAGCAAAGCTTGCGTATGTTTATTAAAACGTGTGTATGTATATGTACATGTAAGTAAATTTTTTATTTTATTTGGGTACGGTTTTCCGTCGACCCTCGTCAAATTTGGTTTGTGAACAAACCGGTTTCGGCTGTTTGCCATCTTCAGTGTTCTTTTCGTACTAGTTGCGTTCTATTGTCAGTTGTGTTTATATAGTTCGTGTTATTGCGTTCGTCCCTTTCTGTCTTTTTTGCCTGCATCTCTCCTTTTTCGTTTGTCCCTTTTTACCTAATTTGTCGATCCCTTTTTCATTCGTCTTTTTTTTTCTTTTCTCTTTCTTTTTTTTTGTTCTAATTAAATCCTTTTACGGTCATGCTTGCTGTCCGTTTTTGTCCATGTGTGAACCTATTGCGTTTTTTTTTTTTTTTTTTTTTTTTTTTTATGTGACATAATAATCTGTAGTTGTACGTTTATGATGTTCTTTATTGCTTTGGTCTTGTGCACCTGCGTAACGTTTTTGTGTTGGTGTAGTGTTTGTTTTCCTGTAAAAATGTTTCAACGGTTCAAATATTGTGTCCGAAGCAGTGTTTATTTGTTCATTTATTATTCGTCCGTCAAATGTTTTTTGTTTGTATATTTCCATGTTTTCTAATACATTTAGTCTTCTTCCTTTGTGCTGGGTATAAAGCAGTTTAACCGTTGTCTTTATATGTCCTGGTGTACATTTGTTGTTAAATATATGGTTCGCAAAGTTTGATTCTGGAGTTGATTTTGGTTCTCGTAGTTTTTTGCTATAGTCTCTAATGTGTTCCCTAAATCTGGTCTTAATTTTTCGTCCTGTTTGCCCGATGTAGCTATAATTGCATGTACAAGTTAATTTGTACACTCCTTGTTTGTCTAGTATATTTGCCTCGGTTGTTTTATTCCGTAGTATTCTGCCTAGGTTGTTTCTTGTTCTGAATGCGGTATTGATGTTGTGTTTTCCAAAGAATTTCGCCAGTTTGTACGTTGATTTTCCCATATACGTTAATGTAGCCCATTTTTTCTTTTCCTTCTCCTGTTCTTTGTTCGTTCTAAATTGTTTCTTGATGTTAACTACGAGGCGCTTTTTGTATCCGTTGTTTTCCGCTATGGTGTATATTGTTTCCATTTCCTTCATATACATTTGCCGTGTTAGTGGTGTTTTCTCGAGTCTTGTTATTAACTGCCTGATTGCTGCGTTTTTGTGTTGCTGGGGATGATTTGATGAGTTGGGTATTATTTTGTCCGTTGCTGTTGGTTTCCTGTATATTTCATATTCGATTCTGTTCGAGATTATGTTCCTCTTGATCGTTAGGTCCAGATAATTAATTCTCCCCTCCTCTTCCTTTTCCATTGTAAATTTTATGTCCTTGTGTCTTCCATTCAAGTAATCTAGAATTTGCTCATCGTTATTTCCTTCTAGTATGCATATGATGTCGTCGACATATCTTGCGTAGAATATTACTCCGAAGTTGGTTTTTAATTCCTTTACGTATTCCTCTTCTAAGTTCTGCATAAACACTTCCATGAGGGTGGCAGATGTTGGATTTCCCATCCCTAGTCCTGTTATTTGTCTATATATATTATTGTTAAATTTAAAGTAATTCTGTTCTAGTGTCGCTTTTAGTGTGCTTGTAATTTGTATTGCTAGTTCCTTGTTTTCCGTTTTGTTTTTTTACTGTCCTATGAACAATGTTCAATGTATTCATTACCGGAATTGATGGATACAAGTCCTTCACGTCAAAAGAGACCAGTTTTGTTTTCTCCGTTATTTTCACGTTCTCCAGTTTATCAATCAGTTCTGTAGTGTTGGCTATTGTATGCCTATATTCTAGGTCTAAGGTGTCTTTTAATATTGTTTTCATATATTTCGAAAGTTTATAGCCTGGTGCCGATTTGTAATTAATTATGGGTCTCATTGGTGTGTTTGGTTTGTGTATTTTCGGTAGTGCTATCATAGATGGTGCGGCTGGATTCATCATTGTTAATGTGTGCGATATGTCTGGTTTTATTATCCTTGTTGCCTTTTTTATAATCTCCTTAATTTTCGTTTGGTATTCTTCCGTAGGATCTTTACCAATTCTTTTGCACTTAGAGTCTTTTATTAACTGTTCAGTCTTTTCGATGTAGTCATGTTTACCGATGAGCACCGTTGTGTTTCCCTTGTCTGCTTTTGTGACTAAGATGTTGTTCGCTTCCAGTTTACGTTTTAGTTTCCTAATTGTATTGTGCTCTCCGTTTGAGTGTTTTGTAGACTTGGCCTCCTTCTCTATTATTTGTTTGCAGATGTGCCTGGCTTTCTCTTGTTCTTCGTTTGGGATCATCGCTATTGCGACTTCTGTGTCCACAATGGGTTGTTCTATTTCCTTTTTTTTGTTGTTTTCTGTGATGTTGTGTTTTAATCCCTTTTCCAATAATTGAGCCTCTTGCTTGCTGATGGTGACCTCTGTTAGATTCAAAAATCTAGGGTGGAAATTGCTGTTTTTTCGCGTTTTGTTGTTTGCTGAATGCGTTAGTGTCCCGAGTTTCTAGTTTAAAGTTGCGTATTTTCGTTCTATTGTTTTCGTGTTTTCTGCTCGTATTTGGTCTAATATGTTCATGAGTACGTCGGTTGGGAGTCGTTCTGCTAGTTTAAGATGAATGTCTAGTAATTCCGAGTTCGTAATTTCTTTTTTGGCGTAAAGGTTTCTGATTTCGAATTTCACAAAGTCTTTTTGTGCTCTTTTTATTGTCTTCCTGCTTGCTGTGGTGTTGATTTTAATCTGTATTTTGGCATATTTTGGTGTAACATTGGATGCGAGGCATTGTTTGTTGAACCAAATGTTTGCCTTTGTCGTCATAACTTTTAATTGTCGTCGTTTGTAAATTGTTATCAGTCCAATTATGTCTAGATTGTAGGCCTTTTTTATATAATTATATTTTTATGGTATAAATATATACACTTCTAGGACAAAAATTTTAAAAATTAAACTTAAAATGCATATTTTACTAAATTGAAAACAAATTCACCAAAGGATTTGAAATGTTTTTTTTTTCCATACAATATACATATTTCAAAGTATTGAAAAACATGCAATCTATTTACATGTGATTTTATTATGAATTTTAATTGAGGTAAGATTTTTTCCCCAAAATTGTGACGGTATTATCTCTAAAAGATGTGGCAGCTATGTATTGTAATGAATTAAAAAAAATCTTCAAACAAAAAATACATGCATAACTGTTGACATGTTAGAACAATTTTCGGTTTGGCTGAAGTTGAAGACGTTGCCTCTCTTTATTAGGTTTTTTTATTTTCTTTTTGTTTTGGGTTTTTTTATTTGATCTACACATTTTTTAGCGTGTGGTAAGAATGTTTAAGTGTGTTTGCACGTATGCAAACTCATTAGCATACAAACAACCACATAGCTTCATCAAACCAGTTCAAACGAACATGTGGAGTCGTTAATAACTTATTTATGTTTACAACAACAAAAGCAAGAAGAAAATGAATAAATGAATTTTCTAAGTTTTCCGGAAAATTTTTTTTTCATACAAACTATCTCCTGAAAATTTCGAATCGAATAAAAAAACAGGCAAATCGCTCCAGCCGTTCTCACGCCATTACATTACATATGACAAATTTATTAAAAAAGCTGCTTCAAAAATATATATTTTCCGAACGCTATAAGTTGATCATTACACAATAAATTTATTTTCTTAATTTTTGTAACGTAGGTTTCCAAAACACATAACAAAAAACTGTAAAAAAAATTAAAAACTTAGTTTTGTGACAATATATTTATCAGCTGTATTAGCCCCTTCCTAAAAATGGGTGCGCTTTCTTTATTTTATATACAAATCGCTCCCAGAATTTCGCTTTCGAGACCGGCAGTAGTTGGTAAACATACTGATTTTAGTTTTTCCTGTTCTTTTTTTGCTTTTCCAAGAAAGTTTTCTCACATAAAAACAAAACCTTTCCATGCATTTTTTTTTACAAATGTTATTTGTTGTAAGAAATCTTCGTTTTCATCAGTTTATTTTTATGCTTTAAAATATAAAAACGCTTCTTTATCTTCTTTTAATTTTTCATGTTATTCGAGGAAAAAATCTTTGAAGTTATTTAAATGTTAGACCATTTTTGTCAAAACTGTTAAATCAAGGCTAATTTAATGTGCAGCGGTAGTAAAATTTTATCCGTTGGATGAACTACTGGAATATTAATGATGTTCTTTTCACCAACAACAAATGTTTTATTAGGATTCTGAAAAGTAAATTATTGATTAAAGTACATATAGTGAAATTATGTGCAGTGTGGACCTAAAAGTTTACAATTCTAAATCTGATTTAGAATATACTTTATTATTCATCATGTCTCTTATGAATTATTTTCGTCTTTATTATTCGTTAAAGTATATTTTATCGTCTATAGTTATGTCTTGGTCAAACAGTATCAAATGTGGTTCATTTGTGGTTAGGTTTCTTAATGTATGTTTATTGTAAAAATTGTTTCCACTTCCTAAGTGTTCAATATCTGGCTTAATCTTAAGTTTCTTTTATATTATGCGGGTTTATTTACATATTTATTTAGTTATTAAACTTATTTAAAAATATTTTATTTATTTATGTTAATTTTGAGTATAACGCAATGCATTCCTGAACTGTTGTACAGGAAATAAATAAATAAATAAACAAACAAGCAAACAAACAAAATAGTTAGTGTACAGTTATCTTGAGATGCAATTTTACATATACAGGAATTAATAATTTTTATACATGTATTTTTTTGATAATTTTTTTTACATAAGGCAATTTTACCATCTAATAATAATTTTCTGAGTTTATTGCTAAAGGATAGAAGTTGTACAGTTTACATTCTTCTTCGATAATAGGATATTTATAAATAATTGTTATTTTCAGTTTTATTCGACCTTTTTTTTATTTCTATTAAATTTTAATCTTTTTACACGGTCCTTTAAATTATAACGATTTATTTTTTTTTCTCTCAATATTTCGCTTTCCTGTGGAAAGCTTCTTCAGGAAATTATTTTTTATATTTTCAAAAACAAAAACTATAACAATTTGAAAAGAAAAAATTTTTGAAAAACATTTGACAAAACATATAAAATAATTTTCTTCATACATACAAACATACAAAAATTAAAATTTAAAATATTTAAACATACAAAAACAAGGAAACGGAAACTAAATAACAAATTCTTTCTTATGAAATAATTATAACAAAATATGTGTCTTTTGTATTAAGTACCTATAATTCTGCGCTAAATTGTCTGTGTCTGTTTTGAAATTTATTCTCCTTACATTTGGTACATTAACAATTTCTAACATTTCTAACATATAACGTCTCTTGTAGGATTTTTCTGTATCTAATACTGATGTTTCATCAAACTTTGGATAATGATTATATTTCTTACAATGTGAAGATAAGGATGTCTTCTGTGTTGAAATATTCCTATATTTTTGGTCACATCTATGACCAGCTAATCATGTTTTAAGTTTATTCTTTGTTGTCCCAATATGAACTCTGTCACAGTTCACCTGGTCATTTCCTCCACATGGTATCCTGTATACTACATCAGATATTTCCATTTTTCCTATTTTATCCTTCATATTGCTAAATAATCTATTTAATGTGTTATATGTTTTGTGTGCAATTTTATATATATCAGTGTCATATATTTTAGACTTTCTTAATCTATCTGATATGCCAGGAACATAAGTCAATGATTTATAAATTCTTGGTAAAAAAAAAAAATAAATAAATCGTTATAATTTAAAGGACCGTGTAAAAAGATTAAAATTTAATAGAAATAAAAAACAAGGTCGAATAAAACTGAAAATAAAAAAATTATTTTATTGGTTAACAACAAACTGGTCACAAACTGTAAACTTCATTTAACAAGAATTCCTCATTTAATTTTTGAGTGTTTAAATTATTTAGTATTTTTTCAAATTGTGAGTTAATTACTTTTTGTTCATTATTATTTTTCTACAAATTGGATTTAACTAGTTTTTATTTCAGTTCCATCGTTATGGTCTGGAATATCAGTGATGAATTTAATTGCTGATCCCAAAAAGTTTAGGGATCTTTTACTTCTGTTAATAGTTAATTGTGTTTAAAAATTTTCAAATTTCCTGATGAAAACTTAAAGTTCTTGTATATTTTATGCATGTTTTATTGTTTATATATGGTCTCAATATTTTAGTAATATTTATTACATGATATAAGTACTCATAGTTCTTCTGTAAATACATTTGGTAGTCTTCAGTAAAGACATGTTTCTTTAAATCAATATTTTTTGCCACTATGAGTTGGTTTATTGATAATAATATCACTATCGCTGTGTATAACTAATTTCCTAGAAGTGGTAATTGTTTAGCCCTTGTCTGTCTGTCCGTCTGTCTTAGCTTCTTTTATGCGTCCTGGAGAAAATGAGGTCTGCTTTCTTATATTGCAGAAACTTTTTTTGTTTGAGCGCCTGTAATTACAGAACACGTTCTCGGGTTTTTCTTTAGTAACTGAATTTATAGTCTTGTATATTGGGGAACCGCTTCAAGTAGTTTTCCGTTAGGAGCACTAATTAATTTTTGGGATAATAGGCGTTCAAAAGAACTGCCAGAATTGGAAACTTTAATAAATGAGAACTAGGCAGCAGTTGCCGGTTTAAGTTATTCAGTTAAAGTCTAATTTATTTTCATTTATATGCTGCTTATATACTACTTAAGGATATTTATTTTACAATCTAGAATTGAATGTTTTCCAAAGTCACTCAATTCTTATTTTCACTATATTAATTACAAAAATAAAAATAGCATGTACCACCAATAAGCAAATGGTCAACGGCACATGCCAAACACATTGTAGTGTCGAATATGACACCTTATGATGTGCTCAGCATATTTACAACAGAATTATTGTAAGTACCCTACATGAGTTGCGCTGGCTTGTACACACTATACATGCTGTATGACTACTGCAATGCACTACACCCTCAAAAAAATCGTTTCCGTATTTATGAAAGAAGTACGATAAGATTTCTGCGGAATGCGGTGCAGGCCGCAGTATTTATTGATTTTATGTTGTACGATGTAGTATACTTATCGATACCTTTAATTGTATGACAACATAATTTAGTATAATAATAACATAATAATATAATAATATAATTTTCTTATTCTACAATTTATTATATGGTTTTAGGATATTATTATGAAATTCTTTTTCTTTTCCATTATATTCTATTGTGGTATTTACATTATTTCTACTTATAATTTTGTACGGGTCCTTATAACAACTCCGATTTTTTTTTTTTTCTACTTTTACTACAATTCATAATGTTTTATTTAATGCAAATTTTAATTTGACTCGTAATTGTTAAGATGTATAGGTTTCCATCTGAGATAAGAAGAAGATCCACGGTGTTAAGTGAAATCTCTTCAAAACTGTTGTTTGGAGGTTTTGTGTTAGAGGTTCTTTGTTTGTTTATTTTTGTTTCAAATATCACAGTATGTTACAAATTTCTTTACCATCTTTTTCATGTTTTTCCAAATGCATCTTTGTTTCAATTTTGTAAGTCTTTTTCTATTTCCTAAGTGGCCTGTATTTGAAATTCAATTTATATATAATTATGTCAGCTGATATACTTTTAGAGGGCTTGTATATTATTATTCCTTATTGTGGGCTTCCCTTATCTACCTTTATATTTGCTTCTTTTAATTCTTCTTTTGTATATACTTTAAATATTTTATCTTCTGTTGATAGCGCTAATTCCTTAATCTTTTCTTCCTCCATTTCAGATATCAATTTCCTCAGAATCGAATCTAGTTTCGCTGAGTTATCGTTAGCATATTATTATTATTTTCAATTTCTTTGGCATGTAATTTCCTCATTAAATCTAGTTTTTTTGGTACTCAACTTGTTCATGGTTGAATCTAGTTTCGATGAATTACCATTACGTCCTATGTGCACAATTTAATTTTCAATAAATATGTCGACATCCTTTATATTCTCAAATTTCTTAAATTGCAATTTCCTCATATTGTAGTGGAACGACCCTAATGTAAATATCAAATATTCACACACGCAGTCATTAACACAACAAATTAAAAGTTTAAATCAAATTACTCAAGTCCAATGCACTAGCAATGCACTTATGTTTGATATACTTTACATACATGCAATGGCCTTCAGTCATTGCGTCGATCGGTGAGCTTCAAGTGACACATTTATTTTGTGGAAAGAAATCCCAAAATAAATGCAATAGGAACTAGATCACATGTCACTTTTCATAATAATTATAATAATATTTGTATATAATTAATATTAATAAATTAAATACTAGACTACTAATAACCTTCTCACAGTCGGTATATAAACGACTGCAATTGAGAAGGAAAATCAATCTTTGTTCATTCTTCCTAGCTCCAAGTTGAGCTGGATTTTCACTGCTCCTAGCTGAGCACAACTGATCAAAAGGAAAATAAAGCATCAAGATTAATTTAACAGCATACAATTAAAAAACCCTGTTTTAATTAAATTCTAAACAAAATTTAGAATAGAAACAAACCAACGTTTACAGGATATTACAATATTCTTCATATCATCAATGAATATGCATTCCCATACAAATTTCCATGATATCCCTAGACATATGAGCGCTAGTTTCATTAGTATCTTCGTTATTAAAATTTTTGTTTGCTTCTTGATTTTCATTTTTATTGCTATTTGCCTCTTTTATTAAGTTTCCATTTTTATTTCTTTTATATTCATTATATTCTTCTTTCTTTTTACTTTTATTTGCCTCATTGTTTTTATATTTATTATTCCAATTTTTCATTGCCCATGTACTAATATTTTACTTTACTGTAAATTTCCCATTTTCTAGGTAACATATATTTTGCTATTTCCGAAATGTGTTCGTTAAACCTCATTTTTGCATATTCTTCATTGTCTTTAATCTGCTAATCATCCAGTATTCTATGAAAATATTCTTTGTTGTTTTACATTATTGTAGTTTAATATTTCATAAATTTTAGTGGGTCAGTTTCTAATTCAATATCTTCTAAGGTTACTGTGTCGGTTATAATGTTTAGAATTGAAATGTGTGTTATTGTATTATTATGTTTATTATTAATTTAATTTCTTTTTATCCAGGCTCTAGGTCCCACCAATCAAGACTCTATGGTTCTTTTCTTTTTTCTATTTATTTAATTATTTAAAATTCAATATTTCGGATACCTTCGCTATCCTTCTTCAGGAAATACCATTCTAATTATCACCTTTACACTACCCTCAGGTTAGATTGCTGACTGCAATCTAAAGCTGGTAGTACGTCTCCCTAATGCCGAAGTTCACGATTAATTCGTTTTTTATTTGCACCCAGCATCTAACGCTGCTCCTTGAATTTTATTATCAATTGAAAGACACGTTCTTGTAGATTGGTGCCTTCAAATATTGGGATGAAGAGTTCGACTTCTCTTATGAATGATGATAATGCATATTCCTTGCTTCCTGTGTACTGTTTTATCCTCGATGCTTCCCTTAAAATCTCGGATATGGCTATTGATGATTCATTGGCTGAAGTACTTGTTGGTGTTCGTTCTGTTGAGCTTGTTGCTTCCATTATGAAATGTTGTTATAATTTATTTTCTGTAGTTTTATTTTCACTTTTATTTTAGATTTGTTGGATGTTTGTTGGATTATAAATTTCACTGTAATTTCAGAGTTTTTACTTATTATGTTTAATTGTAAAATATTGTTTTTATTATATTTTTGTTTTATTTAGTATTTTAAAATTTTTGTTTGTTCTTTTTTTTGGAAAATATTGAATTTAATTTGTAAAAAACCTTTAGTTTATTTAATTTAATTTCCCTTTTTAATTGAAACATTTAATTCACGTTTCACATTAAAATTTATTTTTTTTAAATAATTTTAATTTTTCTTATTTTTTTTAAGTCCTTTTTTTAAAAGGATTTGCGTTCGATCTAATCCTTCGGGGCTAGATCCGACCGCAGATTGCGCCAGTTATAAGTCCTTAGGGGCTTATTAATAAAAAAAACTTATTTTACAGCTTTAGCCGTCACTTTATTAAATTGAATGATATTACTGACTAAAATATAATTACAATTGATATTTATAAACTAAAAGTGCTTATTCTACTGCCTTCGATTAAAATTAAAGTGTTTATTAACATAATTTCTTAAAATTAAAAGTTCTTATTCTATTTTATTGGATCAAATTACAAAATGTTAAATTGCCATAACTGCGTCGATTTCACAAAGTAGTTGGGCTATCGACCTTTTATTACTTCCGTTAAAATTAATATTTAGTTTTGTATCGATTTCACACTTTAGTTGGGTTACCGACCTTTTATTACTTTTTAATAAAAGTAATATTAAAAGTGTGTCGATTGCACAACTTCAGTTGGATGATCGACCTTTTATTATTTTTACTAATTTATATTTATTTTTGGTGAAGGCGGAACTGCCTCTGACGTAACTCGCGCGCCAAGGAAAATAGGTGAGTGCCTGACATTACTGCATCCTAAAAAAAGGGACGAAGACTTGGCAACAAAAATAACAGGTAACCATAACCTCAGACACAATTTTCGCACCACTAAAACTACTCGGCGGCCAATCTACCAAAAAGAATAGATACCACCCTAATGAAAAAACTACCTTGATAATGATGTCATCATATGGAAAGCGCTCGCTGATTATACCGAACAATCAACAAGTAATAACGGTTTACACCGAGAAGAATGACAACAGTATTTTATTTATTGGCAAAACAAATTCAAACAGCCGCTGTAATTTATTAAAGTTTAAAAACTGGCAAACGTATGTTTTACGTTTGGCTTGGTGATGAAAACACATAGGGACGTTCAAAATAAAGTCCGGAGTAACAAACAGACTGAAAATCAGATAAGTCATATCGGATTGAATAGATTTTGTACCAAGTAATTTTTAAGATAAGATGATGACAATGTTCAGAAACCAAACAGCCGCTTCTACTTCAACAAAGCGAATATCTGCTCAAATGCCTGCTTTGCACAGGTAATGAGCATGCTTTGTTGGTCAAATCTCAAATCCGATAGTGTTTACTATCATCCACAATTTTCACTGTATGACATGCTAGGTGACTAGTACAATAGTGCAGTTATAAGCACACTAATGCCAATACCTGAACGAGAAGAATTTGTTTATTTCTACAAGCAGGAATACTTGCAATCTTCTCATTGCTACAGGGACTGCTATGCCATTCTCCATTAATATATAAATATATAAATAAAACATAAATATGATTTTTCCATTTTTTTTTCGCTTTTTATAGTGTTTTTACAGCGATAGAAGTTGAGTAGGGGTATTATATGGCATTAATATATCACACAGAACTATTAAATAACCGCTAAATGAGACTTCCCTCAAAACATAAAATGAAATAAGCGTATGAAATTAATTTAATTAATTTCTCCTCTTTTAAAACTTGAAAAATAAACAAGAATATAAACTGCATTTTAAAAATTACCGTAGAGAGCGTAAGTAAAAAGTTCAATGTAGCTAAAGAAGCTTGCAAATTAGAGATGAGTTTATGATCAAGTTTTCAAACACGCGAGCTGAAAGCACAATTTGTCCTATAAAAACATAATCGTACTTAAAGAAATATTCCACAACGTCAACCAACACAAAGCATGGTGATAACAAATAAATTTTACTAATCTAGAGATAAGACAAAATAAATAAATATAAAGTAAACAGTTTTCAAATATACGAAATAAAGAAGCATACACTTCACTTTCTAAATAAGGAAATTTGCTGGGGACTCAACTGGAATCCTTAGTTAAGTCAATATTGAAGGGTCTGAATGCCCCTAGTGAAGAATGCACTCTTGAGCCTTGAATGGACATTATTCTGAAGGTAAAGGGAATAATAAATAAAGCGATGAATATTCAGTACAAAAGGGTTTCCAAACAAGTAGATCAAGAATAGTACGATAAAGTACAAAATCAACCACGTATTCTGGAAAAACGGAATAAAAATAAATTCATTGAAATATAGTGGACAAAAGTTTGTTGACAGAACAAGAGGTATTATCACAGAAATTGACAAAAAAAATATATGTCAAAGATTTAGATGGTGTGCAAGCTCAAGTCACAACACTTAAAGCCGCGCAGACCGAGACACAAGAAACGCTCACAGTATTAAAGAATAACAGATCATTTAATTTTTGATGGAGATAAAAGGAAACACAGTGCCTGGAGATAATCAGCGTGGACACATGCAGAGACCATATTAAAAGATTCCAAAGCACTCCGACATGCTATACAGCACTTGCTATCAAGGTGTGCAGATATACTCATCAATCACCAAACTATATCCAACTTCTATTGTATGGTTTGCTTGAAGAAATAGAGAAGATATCACCAGAAAGAAAAGATTTGGCTGAGTACCGTGTATGCAAAAATGAAGTAACGTAAGTTGTATGAATAAACACTCATATATGAATGAGAAACTGCCATACATCTCTACTATCGAGGGAACTATAAGGACAATGTCAAAAAACCTATGTGGACAAAACAAAATCATATTCTGATAATAAACTCATAAATACAGAAATCCAGGATTTATTACATAACCAAATTATCCAACCTAGTTAAAGTCCTAAAAATAGTCGTTCATACGCCGCACAAAAAAAAACGTACCAATAACCAAGGTAAACCTAAACCGCATATGGTTGTAGAATTTACGAAATTAAATGCATAAATAATTACGGACTATACTACACTATTTAAAACTTAGCATAGATATTTACATTATATATAGAGTCAGGCTTCTACCAGGGGATGACTTCTACTTATGGAATGCATTGCACCAGAACTAGGAACTTAGGTTATAGGCAGGAGGTAAGAGGGAGTAGTGTTTGTGGACATTCGATTTGAATTTCCGTGCATTGAAAGTGAAGGAAAGATCTCTGGAGGGAGTTTATTCCACATACGTACTGCTCTGCTAAAAAACGAATTCTCCCTGTAATGCATAGTGCGATTCATTGGCCAATCTACGATAAATGGATGCGCTCTAAACGAAAATCGAGGCAAACGTAAAAACGTGCGAGTTTCGGGAACAAGTTCCCTAATTTCGTTAGATAAAACAGTTAAATACAGCCTATATTGCGTCAATGCTCTGAAGAATCAATAGAGTTGCAAGCCCTACCGTCACCAATGATCCTCTTGACTCTGTACGCGGTCGAGCAACTTCAAAATAGACTTTGGGGCGCCGGCCCATACATGAGAGTTGTATTCCATCTTTGGACGAATACAGGTGGTTTAAATAGTAAAAGATCGGATGGAGTAAAGTATCTCTTACACAGTTAAGGAAAACCGAGGCAGTTGGAAGATTTTTTAGAAACCTGAAAAATTAAAAATGTTTTTAAACCATCGAACATCACACTGAATTTTCGTGCTAGAACATCAAGAGCATACGATTCCGTAATACCTATATCACCAGTGGTAACAGGTGCAGCATTATTTCCAAACACAGATCTATGCGTAAGCATGCAACACTGTGTCTTACGGGCACTAAAATCGGTTCTGTTCGCACAACCCCATTGGTAGATCGCTGCGAGATCGTGATTGAAGGTATCAGTCATGTTTCGTCTTTTGAAACTCATCTCCAAATGGTTCGGTTTATTACTAAATGAATACGAATGACAAATGGTGCTATGATCTACGAAACAGTTAATAGCGTTGAAAGTAGAAGAAAGAACGGAGCCTTGCGGTATTCCTGAATTAATCTCGAATTCGTTGGATGAAATACCATGTATAACAATTGGTATAGCACGATTTCTGAGAAAACTTGATATAAATCTGTAGAACTTATCACCAACACCAAAAGCAACTAGTTTTGACAGAAGTACATCATGCCACACTTTATCAAATGTCCAGGAAATATCTAGGGTCACCTTACTTTCTCCGAAATGATGTAAGGAGTAGCAACAATCTTAGCACGAAGACGCCTTAGTACATTGGCACATAAAGATCTCGCCCTCCTCTCGCATTCGCCGGATACTGAATGCTCCCTCTTTTGATCTGATTGGATTTTTGCACGTCTGGTTAAACCAAAATTTCAATAGGGTTTTAATCGAAATTTTTTTGGATGGAATAAAAGTTAGATTCCAAACAAAATTATGATTACAACCATTTTTGCCATGGCACTGACATTCTAGTTCAAGAAACATAGTTTTTAATTAAATTACCTAAAAATTGTTGAGTTCAGTCCAACAACTCTTCTCATAAATATATTTTAAACGTTTTGTGGCTGGTTTCGAAACGTTGTGAAGCTCCGAATACGAAAAGGAGGAGGAGACGGTACAGTGATCGGAGTTGCCGAGAGGTGCACAAACACTAACTTCTTCCTCTTGGGGATGTGAAGTTAGAAAAAGGCCGGGTTCCGAGGAACGCATTGAAATAAGAGTCAACGTTTTGCACAAGGTAAGTGTGGTTATTTCATATCTCACTTCTTTAAAGAATAAATGTAATATTTATGTCACGTAATTAAACATGATGGAATTACTCTTAAATTACAAAAATATAGACAATTACAACTTAATTTAAGCCAACTACATTAAAAGAATTTAGATCCTTATTAGATTTGGCCATCTATTACAGAAAATTATAAAAATTTTTGCTGCAATTATTCAACTCATAACTACATGTGTGAAAGGGGAAAAAGGAAGCGTATCGAATAAGCAGACCGCGAAAATAAGTATGAGATTGGAGGATACCGAAGGTATCCGAAATATTGAATTTTAAATAATTAAATAAATGGAAAAGAGAAAAGAACCATAGAGTCTTTATTGGTGGGACCTAGAGCCTGGATAAAAAGAAATTAAATTAATAATAATAAATAAAGGTCGAAAGAAAAAAGAAAAAAATAGAACAATTTCATTATTACGTTTAGTTTTAAAGGAGATTTAAAATAAATATAATTAAAAAAGTGTTTGTTAAAATAATAACATTTAATGTGGATATTTTTATATAATAATATTAAAAAACTTAGTTTCTAAGAAATCCTTTTTTAAATTTTTTTTTTCATCATAAGTAATTTATTCATCGGAATCATTTTCAATCTAAGTAATTTTATTATTTGTGCTTGATTCCTTTAAATAAATATTTCATGATATTCTCACGAAATATTTATTACAAAAATTTTTATTAAAAAATAAACATTTTATGATATTCTCATAAAACATTTATTTCAATAAAAATAAAAAATATTTGAAATGTATTACTGCGGGGGAGAGCATATCCATATTGCAATTTCACTTTCGCTCACAAAGCTCATCAGTGAATTTTACCCCAATATTGTATAGAAAAACCTAAAAGTCTTATATCTAAAGCCAAACCGATTCCATGAGAATTTTTCCATAAAATCAACATAGCATAGACAGCAAGACTCAAAAACACTTCTATACAAACACAGCAAAACATTTCAAAACAACAAAAAACATTGTTTATTTTCAATCATTTCTACATAAGGGTTGCCATTGGAAACCATTCATATGTAATTTGAAAATTCAGAAAATAAAAAATATTTGTAAAAAATTTTACAAAAATTTCTAAGAAAGCAACGGGCACATGCAATGGAAATAAATAATTTATTCATCGGAATCATTTTCAATCTAAGTAATTTTATTATTTGTGCTTGATTCCTTTAAATAAATATTTCATGATATTCTCACGAAATATTTATTACAAAAATTTTTATTAAAAAATAAACATTTTATGATATTCTCATAAAACATTTATTTCAATAAAAATAAAAAATATTTGAAATGTATTACTGCGGGGGAGAGCATATCCATATTGCAATTTCACTTTCGCTCACAAAGCTCATCAGTGAATTTTACCCCAATATTGTATAGAAAAACCTAAAAGACTTATATCTAAAGCCAAACCGATTCCATGAGAATTTTTCCATAAAATCAACATAGCATAGACAGCAAGACTCAAAAACACTTCTATACAAACACAGCAAAACATTTCAAAACAACAAAAAACATTGTTTATTTTCAATCATTTCTACATAAGGGTTGCCATTGGAAACCATTCATATGTAATTTGAAAATTCAGAAAATAAAAAATATTTGTAAAAAATTTTACAAAAATTTCTAAGAAAGCAACGGGCACATGCAATGGAAATAAGTAATTTATTCATCGGAATCATTTTCAATCTAAGTAATTTTATTATTTGTGCTTGATTCCTTTAAATAAATATTTCATGATATTCTCACGAAATATTTATTACAAAAATTTTTATTAAAAAATAAACATTTTATGATATTCTCATAAAACATTTATTTCAATAAAAATAAAAAATATTTGAAATGTATTACTGCGGGGGAGAGAGCATATCCATATTACAATTTCACTTTCGCTCACAAAGCTCATCAGTGAATTTTACCCCAATATTGTATAGAAAAACCTAAAAGTCTTATATCTAAAGCCAAACTTTTATTCCACCCAAAAAAATTTCGATTAAAACCCGATTGAAATCTTGGTTTAACCAGACGTGCTAAAATGCAATCAGATCAAAAGAGGGGCATTCAGTATCCGGCGAATGCGAGAGGAGGGCGAGATCTTTGTGTGCCAATGTACTAAGGCGTCTTCGTGCTAAGATTGTTGCTACTCCTTAGATCATTTCGGAGAAATTAAGGTGACTCTAGATATTTCCAAGACATTTGATACAGTGTGGCATAATGCACTTCTGTTAAAACTAGTTGCTTTTGGTGTTGGTGATAAGTTCTACAGATTTATATTAAGTTTTCTCAGAAATCGTGCTATACCAATTGTTATACATGGGATTTCATCCAACGAATTCAAGATTAATTCAGGAATACCGCAAGGCTCCGTTCTTTCTTCTGCTTTCAACGCTGTTAACTATTTCGTAGATCATAGCACCATTTGTCATTCGTATTCATTTAGTAATAAACCGAACCATTTGGAGATGAGTTTCAAAAGACGAAACATGGCTGATACCCTCAATCACGATCTCGCAGCGATCTCCCAATGGGGTTGTGCGAACAGAACCGATTTTAGTGCCTGTAAGGCACAGTGTTGCATGCTGACGCATAGATCTGTGTTTGGAAATGGTGCTGCACCTGTTACCACTGGTGATATAGGTATTACGGAATCGGATGCTCTTGATGTTCTAGCACGAAAATCCAGTGTAATGTTCGATGGTTTAAAAACATTTTTAATTTTTCAGGTTTCTAAAAAATCTTCCAACTGCCTCGGTTTTCTTAAACTGTTTAAGAGATACTTTACTCCATCCGATCTTTTACTATTTATACCACCTATATTCGTCCAAAGATGGAATACAACTCTCATGTATGGGCCGGCGCCCCAAAGTCTATTTTGAAGTTGCTCGACCGCGTACAGAGTCAAGAGGCTCATTGGTGACGGTAGGGCTTGCAACTCTATTGATTCTTCAGAGCATTGACGCAATGTAGGCTGTATTTAACTGTTTTATCTAACGAAATTAGGGAACTTGTTCCCGAAACTCGCACGTTTTTACGTTTGCCTCGATTTTCGTTGAGAGCGCATCCATTTGTCGTAGACTGGCCAATGTATCGCACTATGCATTACAGGGAGAATTCGTTTTTTAGCAGAGCAGTACGTATGTGTTCCTAGTTCTGGTGCAATGCATTCCATAAGTAGAAGTCATCCCCTGCTAGAAGCCTGACTCTATATATAATGTAAATATCTATGCTAAGTTTTAAATGGTGTAGTATAGTCCGTAATTATTTATGCATTTAATTTCTGAAATTCTACAACCATATGCCGTTTAGGTTTACCTTGGTTATTGGTACGTTTTTTTTTTGTGCGGCGTATGAACGACTATTGTTAGGACTTTAACTAGGTTGGATAATTTGGTTATGTAATAAATCCTGGATTTCTTTATTTATGAGTTTATTATCAGAATATGATATTGTTTTGTCCACATAGGTTTTTTGACATTGTCCTTATAGTTCCCTCGATAGTAGAGATGTATGGCAGTTTCTCATTCATATATGAGTGTTTATTCATAATTTCTTCTATTCTTACTCTGTATTTTGCAACTAACGTTACTTAATTTTTGCATACACGGTACTCAGCCAAATCTTTTCTTTCTGGTGATATCTTCTCTATTTCTTCAAGCAAACCATACAATAGAAGTTGGATATAGTGTGGTGATTGATGAGTATATCTGCACACCTTGATAGCAAGTGCTGTATAGTATGTCGGAGTGCTTTGGAATCTTTTAATATGGTCTCTGCATGTGTCCACGCTGATTATCTCCAAGCACTGTGTTTCCTTTTATCTCCGTTAAAAATTAAATGATCTGTAATTTTTTAATACTGTGAGCGTTTCTTGTGTCTCGGTCTGCGTGGCTTTAAGTGTTGTGACTTGAGCTTGCACACCATCTAAATCTTTGACATATATTTTTTTTGTCAATTCCTTTTGTCCACTATATTTCAATGAATTTATTTTTATTCCGTTTTTCCAGAATACGTGGTTGATTTTGTACTTTATCGTACTATTCTAGATCTACTTGTTTGGAAACCCTTTTGTACTGACTTTTCATCACTTTATTTATTATTCCTTTTACCTTCAGAATAATGTCCATTCAAGGCTCAAGAGTGCATTCTTCACTAGGGGCTTCTTTATTTCGTATATTTGACAACTGTTTACTTTATACCTATTTATTTTGTCTTATCTCTGATTAGTAAAATTTATTTGTTATCACCATGCTTTGTGTTGGTTGACGTTGTGGAATATTTCTTTAAGTACGATTATGTTTTTATAGGACAAATTGTGCTTTCAGCTCGCGAATTATCTTATTATTTTATTGAGTACTTAACTCCTTTATTTACTTCTTAAGACTAACTTATTTTTCTAAATCAAGCTTATGGTAAGCAGCGTAAGAATATTTTACTTACGTTGCTGTCTGGCAAAACGTAGGAACAAAGAAGAATAGCGTAAAAACTAAATATACTTATACGTCAATGTTTCCCTACGTTTTACCAGCCGTTATTTAATAGTTCTGTGTGATATATTAATGCCAAAAACACTATAAGCGAAAAAAATGGGCAAATCATATTTATGTTTTAATTATATATTGTATTTATATATTAATGGAGAATGGCATAGCAGTCCCTGTAGCAATGAGAAGATTGCAAGTATTCCTGCTTGTAGAAATAAACAAATTCTTCTCGTTCAGGTATTGGCATTAGTGTGCTTAATAGTGCTTAACTGCACTATTGTACTAGTCACCCAGCATGTCATACAATGAAAATTGTGGATGATAGTAAACACTATCCGATTTAAGATTTGACCAACAAAGCATGCTCATTATCTGTGCAAAGCAGGCATTTGAGCAGATATTCGTTTTGTTGAAGTAGAAGCGGCTGTTTGGTTTCTGAACATTGTCATCATCTTATCTTAAAAATTACTTGGTATAAAATCTATTGAATCCGATATGACTTATCTGATTTTCAGTCTGTTTGTTACTCCGGACTTCATTTTGAACGTACCTATGTGTTTTCATCACCAAGCAAAACGTAAAACATACGTTTGCCAGTTTTTAAACTTTAATGAATTACAGCGGCTGTTTGAATTTGTTTTGCCAATAAATAAAATACTGTTGTCATTCTTCTCGGTGTAAACCGTCATTACTGGTTGATTGTTCGGTATAATCAGCGAGCGCTTTCCAAATGATGACATCATTATCAAGGTAGTTTTTTCATCAGGGTGGTATCTATTCTTTTTGGTAGATTGGCCGCCTGGCATTTTATGCTGGGCTAATCTAACATTTCCGTCTTTTATTATTATCCAGGTAAGTGTGTCCGTTTGACAGTGTTTTTCGTTTATTAGAGTGTACGAGTAGTTTTAGTGGTGCGAAAATTGTGTCTGAGGTTATGGTTACCTGTTATTTTTGTTGCCAACTCTTCGTCCTTTTTTTAGGATGCAGTAATGTCAGGCACTCACCTATTTTCCTTGGCGCGCGAGTTACGTCAGAGGCAGTTCCGCCTTCACCTAAAATAAATATAAATTGGTAAAAGTAATAAAAGGTCGATCACCCAACTGAAGTTGTGCAATCGACACACTTTTAATATCACTTTTATTAAAAAGTAATAAAAGGTCGATCACCTAACTAAATTGTGAAATCGATACAAAACTAAATATTAATTTTAACGGAAGTAATAAAAGGTCGATTGCCCAACTACTTTGTGCAATCGACGCAGTTATGGCAATTCAACATTTTGTAATTTGATCCAATAAAATAGAATAAGCACTTTTAATTTTAAGAAATTATGTTAATAAACACTTTAATTTTAATCGAAGGCAGTAGAATAAGCACTTTTAGTTTATAAATATCAATTGTAATTATATTTTAGTCAGTAATATCATTCAATTTAACAAAGTGACGGCTAAAGCCCCGTAAGGACTTATAACTGGTGCAATTTGCGGTCGGATCTAGCCCCGAAGGATTAGATCGAACGCAAATCCTTTCAAAAAAGGACTTAAAAAAATAAGAAAAATTAAAATTAGTTAAAAAAAATAAATTTTAATGTGAAACGTGAATTAAATGTTTCAATTAAAAAGGGAAATTAAATTAAATAAACCAAAGGTTTTTTAAAACTTAAATTCAATATTTTCCGAAAAAAAGAACAAACAAAAATATTAAAATACTAAATAAAACAAAAATATAATAAAAACAATATTTTACAATTAAACATAATAAGTAAAAACTCTGAAATTACAGTGAAACTTATAATCCAACAAACATCCAACAAATCTAAAATAAAAGTGAAAATAAAACTACAAAAAATAAATTAAAACAACATTTCATAATGGAAGCAACAAACCCAACAGAACGAACACCAACAAGTACTTCAGCCAATGAATCATCAATAGCCATATCCGAGATTTTAAGAGAAGCATCGAGGATAAAAAAGTACACAGGAAGCAAGGAATATGCATTATCATCATTCATAAGAGAAGTCGAACTCTTCATCCAAATATTTAAAGGCACCAATCTACAAGAATCTGTTTTTCAATTGATAATAAAATTCAAGGAGCAGCGTTAGATGCTGGGTGCAAATCAAAAACGAATTAATCGTGAACTTCGGCATTAGGGAGACGTACTACCAGCTTTACCATTGTTAAGGATAAGTTAACCTTAGTAGAAGCACTAAGATTATGAAATTGAGTTTTAAGCCTTAGTAGATGCACTAAGACTCGATTAATAAGTTTTATGTTTAAGACTTAGTAGAAACACTAAGACTCGTCAAGCAAGAAGAAAGTTTAACTTTGTTTTGCCCAAATTTCTTTATTTCCATTAGTCTTTTATATAATTTAATTGCTTACGTCTAAAATTAAAAAATTAATTAAATAAAATTAATTTTTTATTAACAATAAAATAAATAAAACTCTCCGAGTCCTTCTTGGTGATTAAAGGTCTGATTCTTGAATGAGGTTGTCCCAAGTATGCCGAAGTTGTAGTACGAGCGTCTCACATGATTCAGTAGCTATCGATTGCTTACAGAGCCCTGAAGATGATTTTATTCCAGTTTCCAGAACCTTATTCCTTTCCCAAATTGGTATCATAATGAATTTCCATGTAGCTGTTACCAATTTTGTCGACCTTCGAAATACAATCCTGGATTGGAAGAAAATTCATTAACATTGATTGGTTAGGCGATTATTATCGGCAGCAAAAGAAGCGAAATGAAAATGGTACCGAACACTCCTAATGACGTGTATGATACAACCTTTCGCTTTGGCGCTATAGTATCGTCTTCTGAAGTATGCTGTCTTTTTTGCGATTTGTTATATTCGGGATTTTCTAAGTGGGAGTCGTTGAACAACGGCGCCAACCTGTGAATTGGTCGCTTGAAAGTTCCCCTGGCTGTTTTGATGTCGCAAACCCTGATGAGACCATCATCTCCCGTGTAAATTTTGCTGATTCTACCCAATGGTCATTGCAGCACTGGAGTACTGTCTTCTTTAAGTATAACAAGCATGCCTTCCATGACGTTTGGCGAAGGTGACTTCCATTTTCCTCTTTGCTTCCAGAAATTGTGCTTGATTTCTGACGTTATTTTCCACCTTGTTTCCAAATGCAACCTTGCAGGTTGGGCGTTGATGTTAATGGTTCACTGATTAAAAAATGGCCTGGTGTAAGAGCTTCAAAATCATCGTAATTTGATGATAGAGGAATTAACGGTCGTGAATTTACAATGGCTTCAATCTCAACTACTACTGTTTCCAATTCTTCATAGGTAAGTGATGTAGCAGACATGCTTCTCAGTAGGAGATGTTTTGCGGATTTAACTGCCGCTTCCCAAAGTCCACCAAAGTGAGGAGCCCTTGGTGGAATAAGTTTAAAGTTTATGGATTGATTTCTACATATTTGTGTAATTTTTTCTTGTGAGGATTCAGAATATATTGATTCTTAATTCGGCGAGTTTTTTGTTTGCTCCTACAAAGTTTGTAGCATTGTCGCAATATAATGTCTGACAATGGCCTCGTCTGCTGATGAAACGACTTAGTGCTGCTATGAAGGCATCTGTCGATAGATTAGACACTATTTCCATGTGGATGGCCTTGGTTGCAAAACAACAAAACACGGCAATATAAGCCTTGTCTAGTCTTTTACCTCTGATTTTGTGATGGATCCAAATCGGCCCGAAATAATCAACTCCTCCTTTGTTATGAACGAGCGAGCAGGTGTCACACTGTCGGCTGGAAGGTTTCCCATTAGTTGCTCAAAAAGAATTGACCTAGCTCTTGTGCATTGTACACAGTTATGAACTATACTGCGTGCCAGTGATTTTCCGTTCTTGATCCAAAATTGTGCCTTGGACGCTGCTACTAATGCCTGTGGACCACAATGACGGTTTTCTTCGTGCAGCATGCGCATCAACAACTTTGTCATGACGTGATTGTGTGAGAGAATAGCTGGATGCTTGGTCTTGAATGGTAATGTGGATTGCTCCAGGCAACCACCAACACGCATTACCTGATGTTCGTCCAAGAATGGATTTAATAAAGACAAATGGCTTGATTTATGCACAGCTGTCTGATGCGATAGTTTTTCTAATTCTTCCCCGAACGTAGCCGCTTGGAGGAACTTGATGATGACATTCATAGCTTCCTCCATTTCATATGTATCAAGAGCCTTCTTGTTGGGGCGGCAATTTTTTGTAGTTTTGGCGTTTCTAATAAATCTCAATACATAACCAATCGTGTGTTGAAGAGTTTTGATTGAATTTCGGTAGTTTATACGACTAACGATGTCGTCATAATTTTGATGGACGGTGGACGCTGTTAAAACATGCTTCGTCAATTTACGTTTTTCATTGCAAGTGCTAATAACTCGTGAAGGTGAGTTTTTCCATTCACTCTTTTGCCCATACAGAAATAGAGGTCCATAAAACCAGATTGAGTGTTGTGATAAGTTTTCTGGTGCCAGACCTCGAGAAATTGCGTCGGCAGGATTTTCATTAGAACTGACATGTCGCCATTGATTTGAATTGCTTAAACTTTATATTTTAGCTATCCTGTTTGCTACAAAAGTGTGATAAGAAGCTGCTGATGAATTTACCCAAGTAAGAACAATTTTTGAATCTGACCAAAAATAGGTTTCAGTATTTTGTAGGCGCAGATCTTGTGTTACTCTGTTTGATAGCTCTACACCTAGTACCGTAGCGCATAGCTCCAGCCGAGTCAGAGTTTGCTTTTTAATGGGTGCCACACGGGACTTAGAACATATTAATCTGGTTGTTACAATATTGTCTTTATATGTTGCTCGAATATAAACTGCTGCTCCATAAGCTCGTTCAGAGACATCAACAAATGTGTGGAGTTCCATTTGTTTAATGTCTCTATACTGGAACGAAATTTATTCCACCACGGGCTCCTCACATTATATATACTAACAACCATCAAGCCCTTTCAACAAGAAATTACAATGTAAGCCACTACTATTTTAATTTCAGTAGTATTTTAAGCAAGTTAAATGAAAAATACGAGCAAAATGTAGAAAAGCCTAATGAATTAAATTCAAAAATAAATGAGTCTATGATATTAAAAACTTTTCTAAATAACATCCCATCTAACATGTCGGGTATTATACACAGTAGGGAAATTCGAAATATCAGATTAGCAGAGCATATCTTAGAAGAGACAGGAATAATAAGACAGAACAACAGCAATAGAAATTGGGAATACAGGGAATCCAATTATATAAGACAAAAAACATACAACCAAATAATTTTGGACAGTTCAAAAAAACTATAAATTCAAAACAGGTCAGACAAGTAAATACAAATAACTCAGATCAATTTAGACAAACAAACAGTTCAGGACAATTCCGTCACTCAATCCCATTTAAATACGAACCACATTCATCAGGAGAGACGCGAAACCTTTTCAGAAAAAATTCTTATAATCATGCAGAACCAATGGATGTTGATAATATTGAAGGAAATTTTCAGTCACAAGTCTCAAAACAAACTTACCGATAGTAGAATTAACCATTCAAAATATTAAAACCAGATGTTAATAGATTTCCGATCGTCAAACACCTTAAATGAAAAACTCCTTCCAGAATATAATCGTAAAAGATTAGATAAACCAAAACATTAAATGGACAATTTAAAGTAGATATGAAATTATTACGGACGTTCCAAAAGAATTTAATGACGATAACCTGATGTATTAGAAGTTGACCAATTTCAAAAATAAACGATTCAATGGCCTAATAGGACAAAATATTCTTAAGATATTAAAAGCAAAAATTAATATGGGTGAGGAACATTTTGAAATAAACGGAAATAAAATAAAATTTAGCAATGCTTGCCCATATGAATATGAAAATATTCATACGTTAGAATGTTCAAGAATTAAAGAAACAATCAATAAACTCTCAAGAGACAGCTTGAACGAAGAAGAAAGTAGGAAATTAGAAAACCTACTCAAAGTAAACAAAGATTTGTTTTTTCAAGAAGGTATGACACTAAGTCATACACATGAAGTTCAACATGAAACTGTTACAAAAACCAACAATTCTGTATATTCTAAAATATACAGATACCCTCAAGTCCATGAAGAGGAGATTAATAGACAGATGAAGGAGATGCTTCAACAAAATATTATAAAAGAAAGTAGCTCTCCCTACAACTCACCAATTTGGGTAGTTCTCAAAAAAACGAACTACTCAGGAAAGAAAAAGTGACGTGTAGTCATAGACAACCGCAAACTGAATGAGATAACAATAGACGACAAGTTCCCAACACCCACTATCAAAGGTATACTGGACAAATTTGGCAAAGGGCTTCCACCAGATTCAAATAAAAAAAGGACAGAAAGAAAACGGCATTTTCCACCCATTAGGCCACTACGAATTTATTCATATGCCTTTTGGACTAAAAAAACGCACCATCTACAACGACTAATAAATTCAGTGCTTAGAACTTAAATGGTTGTATCTCCGTAAAAAAGAGGAATTTAGCAAAAATAAGCATAATTTGGGATCACCTACAAAAGTCGATTTTTATATAAAAAATAAACTGAAAACATATAATGGCTGTATCTCCGTAAATAAAAGGAATTTCGCAAAAAAAAGCATAATTTGGGATCACCTACTTTGCTATAAACCTCACGGAGCTCTAAACCTTTCCAACGAATGCAAAATCGTGGAAATCGGTTCGTGCGTTCTAAAGTTATAGCGTCAGGAAGGAAAACCCCACTTATTTTTATATTATAGATTATAGATTAAACTGAAAATTTAAAATGGCTGTACCTTCGTAAATAAGAGGAATTTCACACAAATAAGCATAATTTGGGATCATCTACAAAAAATCGATTTTTTATATCAAACTTTCACTAAAAACTTAAAATGGCTGTATCTCGGTAAATAAGAGGAATTTAGCAAAAATAAGCATAATTTGGGATCACCTACAAAAAATCGATTTTTATGTAAAAAATAAACTGAAAACTTAAAACGGCTGTATCTCCGTAAATAAGAGGAATTTCGCAAAAATAAGCATAAAATAGGGTCACCTACAAAAAATGGATTTTTATATAAATTATAAACTGAAAACTTAAAATGATTGTATCTCCGTAAATAAGAGGAATTTAGAAAAAAATAAGCACAATTTGGGATCACCTACAAAAAATCGATTTTTATATAAAAATTAAGCTGAAAACTTAAAATAGCTGTATCTCCGTAAATAAGAGGAATTTTGAAAAAATAAGCATAATTTGGGATCACCTACAAAAAATCGATTTTTATATAAAAATTAAACTGAAAACTTAAAATGGCTGTATCTTCGTAAATAAGAGGAATTTAGAAAAAATAAGCATAATTTGAGATCACCCACAAAAAATCGATTTTTATATAAAAATTAAACTGAAAACTTAAAAAGGCTGTATCTCCGTAAATAAGAGGAATTTCGCAAATCACCTACTATAAACCGCACAGAGCTCGAAACCTTTCCAACGATACAAAACCGTGGAAATCGGTTCGTGCGTTCTAAAGTTATAGCGTCAGGAAGGAAAACCCGACTTCTTTTTATATTATAGATAATTGCACACAAAATTTCATACAGAAATTCGATTTTCGATTTTTCCAATTTCACGACTTTTCCGGAAGGATATTCCAAAATTGTTCCTTCTCCTCGAAAATACGAACTGACAAAAAATTTTACAGAAATTTGCCCAGCCGTTCTCATTTTATGAATTACTATACATTTTGTACACAATTTTTATTATAAAAAAAATAAAATGAACTAACAAAGTGATTGAAGTAAATTGGCATAATAGTACGTAAATAATCAAAAATAAAATAAGCAAACAAGGTGATTGAACTAAATTGACCTAATTATTATAATTAAGCAAAACAATTAAAATAACCAAATGCACTACAAGTTGAACTTATAATGTGCAAGCATTAATTAAGTAACGAAGTTTATGAACTTAAATTACAATTTGATTCTATGTTGATTTGTGTATCAACATTCTCGCCCTCACTGACGAGTAGTGTATTGATATAAAGCCTTTACTGCGACGTTTCGTCGTGGACAAGGTGTTGGTGTCATTTCATCAGTAGGGCCTTGAAGATTATGATTAGATAACTGTGCCCCTTCTGTTATTTTAATAGTGTTGGCATTCTGACGCAATAGGGAACTGAATGCATGAATGTTTTTATTTGTTGTTTAGTGATTTGATCAGTCATTGAAGAATTATTAACGATATTCCTAAGAAATTTCATACCAATTTTCTGCAAAATTGGTATGAAATTTCTATGAAGTTACCAAGACTTGTGTAATATGCACCAGTTATAGTTGATATTGATTGTTGACCGGACATCTTGATAATGCATTTTGTGCTTGACTAATAGTTCGTAGACCAGAACTTTCGAGAGTTAATGGGACAATCTCCCTTCCATAAACTGCAGAAACATGTGTGAGTGATGAGGATGAATAGATTCAGTGATTCTTCTGAATTAATGGTGTCCACGTGACATTCGTTAAAACCTTCTTTAAGATGCAGTTTGGTTCAGTAATGTTGTTAAATAAATTACTTTTACATGAGAATCTCTCAGCACCAAAATTGTATTATAATTGTATTGATGAACAGGCTTGCAAGTGTAAGTTGATATACTTTACGGTCAAGAGCTACTTAATTCTTTGATATTTCATTAAGTGTTGCCATTCGTTACTTCATGATGTTTAGTGTTGCTACAACTAAACCCTCTAATATCGCTCAAATATGTTTGAGTGCGGCGAACAATAATAATGGCGTTAGCACTTTCGAATTGCCACTAGACTTAACAGTTTGCCATTGCAATACTTCCATAATATTAGAAAATACTGATAAGCTTATACTAACTTGTGATAAAAAGGAAGTATTCCCGAAAGTTAATTTAGTGGATATTAAGCTTAATTGTTCCGATGATAAAGGTACTTCATTTAATTCCGATATTTCTTTAATATCTCATGTTTCGCCTTCAGCAAACAAAACTCGCTCAACTGAAGTTTGGTCCTTTATGAGTTTTAGTTTTAAAGCCATTTCATGGTGGGAACGTGGTCTTCGTTAATGATGACCATGTCCCCTGATTTGATATTCAGACTTGTATTTTTCCATTTATGACGTCGTTGTAGTGATCAACGTTTCCAAAATTCATGTTTTGTTTTGATACCAATTCCCACCTTGATAATTGCGATATTTTTTTAGACTTGGCCATGCAGTTTACTTGAGATGTAAGCGCTTCTCCATTTAATAGGTGTTCGTGGAGTTAATACTCACATGTCGGAAGGATCATAGAGGTAGAGAATTCAAAATAACCTCGATTTATATGATGACAGTTTCCAGCTCTTCATATGACAATGACGCTGAACTAACGTTCCTAATCAGGAGATTTCTTGTTGACTTTACAGCGACTTCCTAAAGTCCTCCGAAATGTTGAGCTCTAGGTGGAATGAAATGAAATTGTATTAATTTCGAGATACATGTTGACACAATAGATTCCTTGACATTTTTAGAAAATGTCGTTTTAAAGAGTTCCGCAAGTTTTTTGTTGGTTCCAACAAAGTATGTTGCACCGTCATATGTTTTGACAGCCGTTTTAATGCACCTATGTAGGCATTAATAGAAAGGTCACTTACTAGTTCGAAATGAACTGCTTTTGTGGCAAAACAATCCATGATTTGCCGACACAATTGGGGACGTGCCTTACAACATTGAAGACATTTCTTTACAATTACTCGTGCAGTTGATTTACTTTTAGTTGACCAGAATCTTTGTCTTATTATTCCCAGTAGTGCTTGAGCGCTTCAATGTTTGTTTTCTTCATGCATAGATTTAAAGAGTTATTTCGCTAGTACATCGTTATATGGAAGAATCATTAAATGCTTAGAAACGTGGGATAAGTTTGATGCGTCCAATCATCCTCCCACTGAATAGAACCGCCATCATGAAGAAAGGGAGTTAAACTGTAAATGGGACTTTGATGGTTGACTTCTTGATGATTTTTAAGATGTTTAGAAATAAGATGGCACAAATAATTATTTTGAGTGACCAATCGATTTCTACTGTTCTTAAGGACATTAGTATACTTGTCAGCAGCATAATTGATAAAGCGGCAAACATATGATATTGTTCCCTGTAGTCTCTTAAACGAATTTTTGTTTTCAATGTGGTAGACAATATTGGGTCCACTTGTAAATTGCCAAGCCAATCTTTTTTTTTTTTGTTCAATGTCAGTTGGTAATGTAGTTGACTTTGTGTAGGTCTGCCTTCCATGTAAAAATAGTGGCCCAAAGAACCATAGGTGGCAAGCGGAAAATGCCTTAGCTGATGTACCTCTTGAAAGGATGTCTGCTGGGTTATCCTTTGAGTTGACAAGCTTCCATTGCTCTGGAAGTGTTAAGGTTTGAATTCGACAACTCTGTTGCCAAACAAACGTTTGAAATTAGGTTTGTTACGAGCGTATGTGTAAGAGGACAATTTCAGAATGTGTACATAAGAAAATTGGATGATTTTCGACTTGCATAACCTTTCACAGACAGTGGAATAATTATGCGGCCACAAGTGCTGCACAAAGTTCAAATCACGCTAAAGTTTGCTTTTTAAGGGGGGCTTATTGTTAGTGTTATTCTACCATCTTTAAACGTATATCGAATGTATGCATCATCAAATTTATGATCTGCTATAAATGTTTAACGAATAACTTTGCTTTGACCACGACTGGAGTCAGAAGTCCGAGTGGATCAATTAGGTTTGCTAAGTCTGAACTGACGGAGCGTTTTGTACTAAAACGTATACTACACTGTACCACACAAATGCACTAAACAACCACTTTCCAAATTACAACATGTTCGATTCAAATGCAATTGATCAAGACAAAGAACACAGAAATTGAGTGACACACTTTTAGGTGTCATATTTGTTTGAGTGTTTTATTTATCATGCATTTGATTCACCACATGAAGAATTGTATGTCATTGAAAAGAGACAAATATGTATTAGTAAAAAGTTACAAGAAATAAGAAGGGCTAATTAGAAAATGTAAAGTATATATAAAAGGGCTATATTGGAAAATAATAAGAAGATTGAAGACAAGACCTTCGTGAGTTCCTGCGCCTATCACTACAACTTGTACTGGTTCCACCTTCGCCCTGATGCACAGATGATCAGTTTTATGTAGCCATATTAAGCCTAGAGTTTTAATAGATGCCTTATCATTGCTGTTAAAGTCGAGATTTATTTCACGACGCAAAAGCGTTGTAGTTGGTAGTTGTGTTATCTGGCTTCAGTATGCAGTGATGGGGAGTGAAATAATTGAGAGTTATAATTGAATTGATTTCTACCTTTATCATGTATCCCATTTGTTCGTAAACATTCATAAATTCGATATTTTGGCCTCTGAACATGGTATCTTTCATCAATCGGCTTTCAATGGTAAGAATTCGTCTGTAGGCACTAGACTTCCCTAAAGCAGAGGGATTTTCGTAGAAAGGCAAACTGAAAACAAACCGACCCTCCTCATTTACTCTGGTATTTTGAATTACTCGCGTTGTTTTTCTTGTGAAAATTCCTTTCAGTCAAATCATCAACCATTCTCCACAATCACTCTATTACATCATTAGCAAATCCACTGTTTTGGTGGCGGAGATTGCACATGTTGCTGAATCATTTACCTCTCAATTGGAAGATATCTTTCCACTGATGATCTTAAGTGATGTGTTCAGCAGAATTGGTAGCTCTCTGGATAGTTCTATCTTTCCGTTTTGTATTAACCTGAAGAAAAATTCGGCACCTAGCAGTAGCTCTACTCTTCCTGGTTGATGGAAGTAGGGATCTGATAACTCCAAGTTTGAAATTTGCCAATTAGCAATGCTAACCTCTTGCGTCTTGCTGAGGCATGATTCATGGATTCACGAATGCTTCTAAATTTGTCGTAAACGTATTATTTCTTGATTGTAGTTCTATATTTATTCTTATTTGTGAAGACGCTGTTGAAGATGTCACACCCTAACGCTTCATCACATGTTTAGTTACAAGATTCACTTTCGAACCAGAGACAAGAATTCCACGGAATTCTGCTGAAATTCCGTTGGCTGCTATTAACTTTACTCTTGCTGTTGCAAGCATGACGTAGTCCCTTTTTAAAAGTTGACCATCTGCAGCTGCTGACGTTGCCGTTTCATTGGACGTCTTTGAGTTTGCTTCCTTGTAAGGAAATGAACTAGATGTTTGCTTACTCTCAGGTTTCGTACCTAATTCTAAATGAAGTAATGTGTTTTGTTTCTTGCTGAATTTTTTACAGGACCTTGATGTACATATTGTTGATGTGTGATCGCATTTGAAGTAATTAAAACATAATTTGTGTGACTGCTTCTGATAGCTGCAGGAATTTATTGCAATAGTATTGTTACGGACGAATCTTGCTTAAGTTATAAAAGAAAATAATTTGAATAATAAAGTTAACGAGACAACTTTCTGTCTACTAACTGCGTAGTTTTCTACGAAAGCTTATACACGCAAGACAACAATAACTATCTTAAAATAAATTGCAGGAAAAAATTTAACAGCATAAAAACAAGAATACACCCAGACTAACAGGCGCCTATACATTGCATGAACAGCAACAAAATATAAAAATTATAGAGCTTTAGCGGACATATATTAGTCAGTTAAAACATAAACCTCCTGAAGTAAAGACTTGCATCTTTAGTAAATTGTTCTGTACTGCCAAATCTTACTTTGTGTATAGTTAAAGTAAATAAACTTATAATTAATTTGAAAACTCTAAAATCCGGTTTTATTTATTTTGCAATAAAGCGTTTATAAAAGGTATAAACGTAACAACTGGTGTCAGAAGTGGGATTGAAGTTGGAAGAACTGAAAGTTGAGCAGCTACACAAGGAGATAAGTTGGATCAACCAACAACGGGAAGTAAGGCGGAATTGCAATGGAGGTTGATTGATGAATTCAATCAGCGTAACATCAACATTGGGGCATACGAAGTTTGAGACAAAGAAGTGGTTGAGGTATGTAATCCATCAGCAAACATCAATGTAAGCTTGGATTCAATACTTACGGCTATGATGGCGAAAATGGATGCAATCAAGAAAGCTCTAAAGCCAGCAGTGGTAAAATTAATGTCATTCAAGAAAGCTCCAAAGACAGCAGGGCAAAAATTTATGGCATTCAAGAAAGCTCTAGAATCTACAGTGCGAAAATTGATGTCACATATGACAAACTTCTAGGTGTCATTCAAGAAAGCTCTAGAGTCAACAGTACGAAAATTGATGCAATTCAAGAAAGCTCTAGGACCAACGGAAAAAAACTTGTAAGAGAGGTAAACAAGAAATTTCAAGAAATATCGGAAAAAAAGGAGTAGAAGCTGTGGAACAGAAAGTCACGAAAAATTGTCTGGCCTTGAGTGAAAAATGCACGGAGAATTGGATTAACTAAACACGAAAATGGGCATACTCCATACTCGAGACGGACAGGTGTAAAGAACTCTACGGCGGCAAGCAAAGAACTCTACAGAATGGAGTAACGAGGCAGGGCGCAGAAGGCAAATGAAACGCTGCAAGATTTTGCCATGTGGATTGAACGTTTGGTGTAGCTTACTTATCCATGTAAACATCATCCATTCATGGATCAGTTTAGAATCGCAGCATATATGAATGCCATAAGGGATCCAGATATTATATATGCAGTTTGTGCAGCGCAGAAAGCATCCTTCACCGAAACTATCTCGTACGCGCTAGCCCAGAAGACCGCCAAAGTTATCTCAAGGCCACAAGTTTACAAGGTACGACGTCTTGAGGCTGATACGGAAAATTACAGAGCCAAAGTAGCGAGAAATGATTGAGCACGCAAAATGCTTCACCTACGGTAAGGTCGGATATTTTGAGCGTAATTACAGATCTGTTAAGAAAATGTCAAGAACTGCTTCACCTCCAAGGGACAACAAACGGACAAATAACACCATATCGCACGGAAAATACAATAATGCAGATGCCCTTTCAAGACGCCCATGCAACATACAAAAGTCCTAGAACAGTAGTCCATCATTGATGTGAGGCGTGTCCAAATTGGCACACGGAAAGAGTGGCCTAAGGCCCAAAAAGAGGATGACCCCTACCTATGCAATGCATTGTGCCAGAACTAGGAAATTAGGTTACGGGAAGGAGGAAAGAGCGAGTAGTGTCTGTGGACATTCGATTTGAAATTTCTCAGATTAAGTGACAGGAAAGACCTCCAGAGGGATCTTATTCCACATACGGACTGTTCTGCTGATTGCGTAGTGCGATTCACTGGCCAATCAACCACAAAAGGATGTGTTCTCATCGAAAATCGAGTAAAACGTGACAACGTGCGAGTGTCAGGAACAAGTTCCCTAATTCCGTCAATGCTCTAGAGAATCAATAGAGTTGGATACCCTACTGGTCGAGTAACCCCAAAATATACTCTGGAGCGCCGGCCCATACATGAGAGTTGTATTCCATTTTCGGACGGATATAGGTGGTACAGATAGTACGGAGATCGGATGGGGTGAAGTATCTTCTACATCTGTGCGTAAGCATGCAACATTGCATCTTACGAGTATTGAATTCTACTCTATTCACACGACCCCATTCCAAGATTGTCCCATGATTGTGATTAAGCGTATCATTCATGTTTTGCCTTTTGGAACTAACTTCCAAATGGCCTGGTATATTACCAAATAAATATGAGTGACAAATGGCGCTGCCATCTGCAAAAGGATATATAGGGTTGAAAGTTCGACAAAGAAGGTCATTTAGAAAAATAAGGAATAGGGTAGAAGAAAGAACGGAGCCTTGCGGTACCCCTGAATTCATCATGAACTCGTCTGATGAAATCCCATCTATAACAACTCGTATAGTGCGATTTCGGACAAAACTCGATATAAATCTTGAAGAATTATCACCGACAGCAAAAGCAACAAGTTTTGACAGAAGTGCATCAAGCCACACTCTATCAAATGCTTTGGAAATACGTAGAGCCACCAACTTGTTTTCTCCAAAATGTTGTATGGAGTTACACCATTGTTCCGACAAGAAGGCTAGCAAGTCACCCGTAGACCGCCCCTTACGAAAATCATACTGTCGGTCACTAAGCAAGCTGTTGGACTACAGGTATCTCACTAGATGGAAATTAATCATACTTTCAAATACTTTAGAAAGTGCAGAACAAATTGCGATTGGGCGGTAATTTTCACGGTTGTTAGCCTCCACCTTTTTTTGGATCGGCGTTACATTAGCAACTTTGCAGCACTTCGGAAATTCTCCAACATTGTACTGTAACGAAGTAAACTTTCATTACATACTGCCACACGAATCTTTTGTTGAATAGTTTTATATAGAGTATTATTATAATTTTGATCAATATTATTGTTATTAATTATCATACTGAATTAAGAATTTTTGTGAATTAAAGTAGTATTAACATTTTTTATCAATATTATTATAATTAATTATCATACTGAATTGAGAATTTTGTGAATTAAAGTATTATTAACATTTTTTATCGATATTATTATTAGTAATTATCATTATTATTATTTTCCTGAATCGATTAATAATAATAGTGTCTTATCTTTAGAATGAGTTATTATAATTAGTCGAATTTAAGAGAAGAGTATAAGAGAATCAGCCACAATAACAAAGAGGCTAAACTGGCGAGGTATTGGTGAGATTGTTTGATGTCAATGCTTTAGCGGTAATGTTGATGGTGGGTGTGATGATCACGACAACTTCAGTTATGCTTGCGCCGTCTTGGTGAACGGACACTAACGCAGGTTATTACAGCCTCGATAGTGGAAGGCCACCAAGACATGCAGGTCAACAACAGATAGTGGTAGAGGGTTTCTACTGGTTTTACAGCCATAGTCCCCAGACCAAGTAGTAGTAGTAGTGGTAGAGGGTTTTTCCTGGGTCCCCAGACCAAGAAGTTGTAGTGAAGAGGGACACTACTGGTTATTACAGCCATAGCTCCTAGTCGTGGTGAGACACTAACACACTAACAATCAACCAATCAAGCAAGAAAATTAAGAAGTAAACACTGGGCAAGGGCATTAAGTATCGTACCTCCCGAGTACAAGCACGCGATACGGGAGATCTAAGTCGGTCGGGTTCAGGGCATAAAATGTAAAATCTTGCACGGTCGGATTGGTTGGTTTGTGTTCGAGTGTTAAAAATAAAAACTCCAAATTGTAAACCTAAAGATAAGAATAAAAGTGATTAAAAAAGTTGTTTGGGTTTTTTTTTATTTTGTGGTTTTGATTAAGAAAAAAAAGATTAACAATAAGTATTACTGGCACCACTGGGCATGCTCTGAGAACTACCCCAGCAAAAATACATTATAGTACAATGTGCTGAAAAGGGCTGCTAATGGACGCGCTTGCGTCGACGAGCACTGCTTCAAGACCAGTGCTGGTATCCCATCAGACCCAGGGGACTTATTTATGCAAATAAGCTTTATCAACCGGGATTCGGAATTGAAGAACTAGCATTATCCCGTACTCTTTTAACAAATGACTAAAAGTTCTTACTACCCCTAGAAGTAGCAAGAACCTTAGCACAAAGGCGCTCTTCGTAGAGATGCTTTTCGCGCCTTAGTACTTTGGCACACGAAGATCTCTCCCTTTTGTTTAGCAAATCAGTATCTGCGTTTTTGTTTCTACGCCAGATATTGAATGCTTCCTCTCTTGATCTGACTGCATTTTAACACGTCTGATCAAACCAAGACTTTGATCTGGTTTTAATCAAAATTATTTTGGATGGAATAAAGGTTTTCATTCCAAGCAAAATTATGTTTACAACCATTTCCGTCATGGCATTAACATTATTATCTAAGAAACATAGTTTTCAATTAAATTGCCTAAAAAATTCGTTAAGCTCAGCCCAACGAGCCTTCTCATAAATATATTTTAGACGTCGAAACATCGTGAACCTTCGAATATGAAAAAGAGGCGGGGATGTTACAGTGATCGGAGTTGCCGAGAGGTGCACAAACATTAACTTCATACTTTCGGGGGTGTGAAGTTAGAAAAAGGTCGAGTGTATTACTATAGTGCCCATCAACACAAGGCTCATTCACTAGTTGCGCAAGGTGATGGTGCGCGGCAAATAGCTTAACATACTGGCCTACTGTAGTTGTATGGTCTGAATGGTGGAGCCAAGAACAGTTGTGAACATTGAAATTACCAGCAACAACAATTTCACTGTTCGGACAACTGTCAAGAATCTTCGTATGGAGTCGGAAAAAAAATCGAAGCCAGCTAAGGTTTTATCCTTTCCGGTATATGGACTTCTATAGAGAAACCCGAAATTCAAGGGGTGGGACCTGATTCTGAATTTAACCCAGAGACAGCTAAATTAAGGATCATTCTGGCCCAATGATTGCTGGCACTGGTACACAACTTCACTGCGAATATAAATTACAGGACCCGGGTGAAAATTAAATAGCGACAGTAGGTGATACCCAGGTAACTAAAAACTCTGTGGATCAGCGTCCTCAGACACCTGAGTCTAAAAAAAGGCTAAAATATCCGGCCGATGGAGACAAATGTGAGCATATACAGAGAAAAAATTCGCTCTCAGCCCGCGTATGTTGCAATAGTCAATTCTGAATTTTCCCGCCATGACAATCCAAGATAAAAAGAGGGACAGAAAAAATCACAAATGTCATCATAGGACCAATAAAAGCCCCGATCTGGTTTTCTTGGCCTTCAAAATGGCCCCTTGTGCCATCACTGTTGTTTTAATTTCTTCTTTATTTTTTTATTCTGTTATTTTTTTCACTTTTCCCTTTTTTTGTTTTTACACTCTGTCGTTAAGCCTTTGTTGCCGTTTTTGTTTTTTGACTTTAATTTTGTTTTTTCTCGTAATTTTGTTTGTTGGATTTGATTTATAATGGTCCTAGCGCCGATCATCGGGGCGTAACAAAAACACTGGAAAAGATAAAACAGCGATTTTACTAGATGGGCTGCCCACAATCTGTAGTCGAATGGATAGCTAGTTGCAAGCATTGCATTACGGCAAAGGCCCAGCAATAAAAACTCGTGGCAAGCAACAACAGTACAATGCAGGTACCTTTATTCTCCATCAAATAATGCGGGAAATCGGTATCTGCTAGTAGTAATAGATTATTTTATCAAATGGCCTGAAGCGTATCCCATTCCAAACCAAGAGTACAAAACGGTAGTAGATGAATTTGTAAAGAATTGGGTCTGTCGATACGGTATTCCAACAGAATTTCACTCCGATCAGGGACGAAATTTTGAGTCAGCCAAATTCAAGGAAATGTATGGATCTATGGAATCAGAAAAACGAGAACGACACCACCGCATACACACTCTGATGGCATGGTAGAAACATTCAACCGCACCCTGGAAAAATATCTCAGAAAAGTGGTCAGTACACACCAAAAGGATTGTTTGGGACAGAGCTAAAGCTACCGGCCGAGACTTAGAATTAGAATTTAATTTAATTTAAACCGATTTTTGCACACGACAAATGCATGTTTGTCCGCAATCGCATTAAAATTCCAGTGACTAAATGAAAGCCCGGCATGATCGAACAACAAATACGGAATGATTTACAGAAGCACAACTAAGATAAAAGTTGTCAACTTGAAGCGGATGGCCAAGTATGGTCGAGGGAATATTAAGCCTGATCAGGACCAAAAGGTTGATGGATGGCAGTGTTACAAATGCGTCTTGCTTTAGTTTTAAAAGAAAATTATTTAGTAAACGAAACAACTGTGTATGCTGTATACTAATTGCGTAGTTTTACACCCGCAAGACAACAACTACTTTAAAATAAATTCCAGGAAAAAACTTTAACAACATAAAAACAAAAATATACACAGGCGGCTATACATTAAATGAATAACATAACAACAACAAAATGTGATACACTGAAAATTCTAGACCTATAGCGGTCAAATATAAAAGACAGCATCTGAGAGGTTAGTTAGTTAGTCAAGACAAAAACCTGGTGAGGTTAAAGTAAATAAACTTGTAGTTAATTTGAAAACTATAAAATTTAGTGTTATTTATTTTGCAATAAAGATCTCAATAACAAACAATTTATTTTGCAATAAAGATCTCAATAACAAACAAAACGTTTATAGAAAGTATAAACGTAACAGTATAATGCATGATTTTCAATATGGATCTTGATTGCTGATAATACTGGCTTATGTGTCACTCTTTCCTTCTGAGTGACGGAATTGCTGGTTTGAAATTGGAATTCTAAAATTAATAGCAGTTCCTTAACTATCGGTAGTTTCTTTGATTCCTTAAGAGATTGTTCCATTCTCATATACTAGCTTCGGTCTAATTTCTTGATCAATATTTGGTATAAGAGTGGTCTCCAGGACCTTGTCTCGATGCCAATGTTGTTTAAAGCTAATAAACATTCGGTAGTTGTATCATGGAGTTTTTTAATGACGCTAGAGTATACCTGAAAGTTGATTGATTATCTTGTCTACCAATGTTGTTACAAGAACTCGTTTGTTGTTATATCGTTCTTGTAACATTGTCCATGCTTAGTGGTAGTTGTCTTCACATGTCGATAGGTAGCTAATGAATCTCGTTACTTCTCCTGTCAAGTTATATTTCAGATACAACATCTTTTGAATGTCAGGTATCTGTTGATAGAGGATCATGTGGAGGAATACCTCATGAAATTGCCTCCACTTTACATAGTCACCATCAAACTTACGAATCGATAACTTCGGAAGAGGCGGAGATGTTGCAATAAGTGTCTGGTTGAGAGTTGAACTAGGACTTAATTGCCATCTGCTTATGTTATCATAGGTTTCTTGATAACATAAGCTTAATTGCCATTATCTACTGGGTTATCACATCGTTCTCATATTTGATCGTAAACAGTTTCTACTTGGTGCCAATTCTAATGGTATAGAATTCTTTCGTTTCACAAGCAATAATTTGAGATAGCCCGTTTAATAACTTCTGTAACGGTGTCATCCGAGCATTGATTTTACCGATCAATGCTTGTGCGGTTTCACTCATTGATGTGTCATCGTTTGATCGTATATCTGTTGATCTGTGTTTTGATTCTTCTGGTTCTCTTTTTTTAAGCGGGCTACCTCTGCCTCGAATAAAATGATGTATTCCAGTGCCAGTGATCCATTGTATTTGTCCTTGAAGTAGTCCTTGGGCTGATGCTTGCTTGTGTAGCTTGCTGTCTGTTTCATTGAATTGAAATTGCGTACAATTCGTTGAATATTCTCACCTAAAATACTCTGTAAACTGAGCAATTCTTCCACTGATATTTTGCTGAAACATTTGTTGATACGCTAATAATTCACACAACTATATCACATCGGGGTCACCATATGTAACATAGGAAAGGTTGCTTAATTCAAACGTTTCGTCAGAACTATCGCTCGCTTTGTAACATACATACCTTTTCAGCACTTGTAACTGAAAGATATGGTGAGATAAAAATACCAGTACTCTTGTGTGAAAGACTAAAACAAGTAGCAGTAATATTTATTTTTCTCTTATTCCCCATCTCTAAAGCCTATATAGCTGACTTAAACTTTCAATTGATTTTCAATGAGGTATTTTACTCTCAATAATTTAAAGTTGTTTTCAGACTTACTTATTTTTTTCAAATTTGAAAAATGTGTTTTTTGCAAGTTATAAAATCCAACTAATATTTGGTAAGGACGCAGTTTTTTAAACATTTCTGCATATTTCGTTTTGCCTATTGAACCTTATAGACCAGGACGTACGTAAATTTTATACACCTTTAGGATATCATTTTAATTAAATCGGTTCCGCCTTACAAAATCGTTCGTTTATTATCTCCCCCACTGCCTTTAGACCTTTTTTTTAATAAATATAGGACCTTCTGCATAAATAGAAGTATATTTTAAGTAATAAGTTGTTTGAATTTTATTCGCCAGTTGTCATTATCTCCTGTCCTCTGGATGTTTTTCCGGTATGAAAGGCGAAAGCTTTCGGTGTGAAAACATTATTTTCGTGTTCTACTCTGTACTTGTGAGTCTGGGTTAGTTAGTTCTTTTGTTAAGATTTTATTTACTCATGCAGGTAGAATGCCTGGTATTTTATGCAAGACTAATTTTCAATATCTCTGTCTTTTATTATTTTATAGGTACGTGTATCCGTCTGAGTAGCTTTAGTAGTGTGAAAATTGTGTCTGAGGTCACGTTTAACTGTTCGTTTATAACGTTCTGTTTTGTAGATTTCCATGGTTTCAAGAATGTCTAGTCTTCGTCGTTTTTTACTAAGATACGTTCATCTATTTCTTTTGGTGTGTGTCCGTGAGTGTAATGAAAAGTTGGAGTCGTCCCTTTTTCGTTTGTATGAACGTATGCGTTTTGCAAATCTAGCTTTTAGTGTTCGTTCAGTTTGTCCTATATAAGTATGTTTGCAGGGGAGAGTAGGGTATCCAACTCTAATTATTCTCTGGAGCATTTACGCAATTTGGGTTGGACTTCACTGTTTTATCGCTAGTCCACTGGCAAGTGCTTTAATGAAACTTGTCCCTGTTTCTCGAACGATTGTATACTCCTCTGGAACTAAATTTGTCAACTGTCTCTGTGGATATTCTGAGATTATGTCTTAGAGTGTTGCCGGCTTTTAATGCTGTAAGTGAACCTTCTTTGTGAAAAAGGTTAGTTAATCTATATATTTCTGGTCCTGTGTAAGTAAAAATGTGCCGTCGTCTTGTATCAGCCCTCTTTGTCTTCTTTATTCCTGTTTTTAGTGTTGTATTGTCTAAGAAATTTGTTGATAGTAGTGTGTTTGTGGCCGTTATTTTTAGCTACATTGTACATTGTGTCGAGTTCTTTGTTGTACTTATCTGAAGTGTGATTATCTGAAGTGTATGTATCATATGTCTAAATTCTGCTAGTCTTGTTAGGTAGGGTGGTTCGAGGTGATGTGCATGGTAGCGTCCGTCGTAGTTGGTCTTGTATTGATGCCAAATGTCAAACAGTCAGTTCCTTGTGTTATTGTGAAACTGAAATAATGCAAGTTTCTGTCTTGTTCTTTTTCGATTGTGTACGTAATGTTATTATGGATTATGTTTAAGTCTGCAAAAATTTGTTCGGCGTTGTCTTGTTCGAGGATGTATATAATGTGATCTACGTATCTACGGTCTTGTATATTATATAAGCATTTTGTAAATTTATATTTTCTTTAAGTAGGCCGGTGGGTGTTTATATATGTGATATGCTGGCGCAGGTCTGTAGTTTATAATGGATTTCATTAGTATGTTTTCTTTGTGTATTTTCGGCCATGCATTAAGTGTTGGTGATCCTGAGTTCATGTTCATACATTTTTTGTAGCACTTCAGGCAACAATGCCTATTTAGTCAAGTACCGTGCTACTTCTTTAGGAAAGGGATAGAGAAGAGATGAAACAGATGGTGAAATGATAGTCGGAAACTGACGGACGTATAAAGACAGCACAGCGACCAGTGACTATGCCTTCATCGCTGAGCAGCCCTACCGACAGTCAATTTTTATTTTTGTAGTGAAAATAAACCAAAGTCTTCGTTGCATATCGAACCCACAACCCCATACTGACAAGCTAGTACACTACCTACTAGCCTGCAGGGGCACCTATACATTTGTATACTTTGCCGTCAGTAAACATTTTGCATTGTTTTAATAGGCTACATATTTCTTTTTGGAAAAATTTAGTTGTGCCATTTTATCTTTTAGTGCTTTCTCAATTAGTTTTGTCTAGTTGTCATTGGATCTTAAGTCTATTAGGTGTTTTACGCGTGAGTGAAATTCTACTTTAATGTGATTGTCGGTTCGTTTTGTTAGTTTTGTAAATTTTTGTTCCATTCGTTTATATTTTTCACTCATCTGATTTTGTACCCTATTGCGTAAATTATATAAAAATGGTGGCAATATATGGTATAAAATATGTCCAGTCAATATGATAGTTACCTCTAAGTGAGTTCTATATATTTCCTTGTTAAGTTTATTTTTCTTTCGTGTAAAGTGAGCGTTTAACCTCTTGAGAAGCGTATGTTTGGGTAATGATGTTTACAGTTGCGTAGTGTAGCGTAACGTATTAAGTTGTTTGGATTTTATCCACCAGTAAAAGAAATACTGGTGTCATTATTTTCTGTCCTTTCTGGCTGCTTTTCTGGTATGAACGGCGAGCTCTTTCGATGTGAAGACATCATTTTTAGGCCGTGTTCCAATCTGTACTGGTAAGTCAGTGTTCAGATTTAGGCACTTCTGTTAAGATAGTATTTACTCATGTAGAACTTTATACATGATCGTATTTACTCATGTAGAATGCCAACCACCAGCCATTTTCTAGTCAATTGGCAGATTTTCGGGAGGTAAGCCCGAGAAAATTACAAAATTTATTTTTTGTAACGACCCCAATGCACATGCTGTGTAGGTATTTGTTTGGCGGTGTGGATTTTCCTGATTGCTAGTCCTTTGCGTGGAATTTAAATGTAGCATGTTGTTATTATTTTGTGTTTATAAGATTTCGTAGAAACTTTTTGATTTGTTATAACAGACACAATGGGTCATTTTACTTTTTATTACTTAAATTAAGCATCTCAGTATTTTTTTGAAGGCCAAAAGAAAGAATAAAATTAAAATTTATTAAAAACATCAACTTAGGAGCCGTATTGTTTAAGCTTATAGTTAAATGGAATAGACATATCAAGTGAATAATAAAATTCCTATAGCAGACATTCTTATCCGTCCCTAAATATGACTCATAATGTTTGGCTATCCCGTACTTTAAAATTCTTAAACATCGTTTTAAAATTTTTGAACAATATGTTTTTTTTAATTAGGATATCAAAATATTGTTACAAAGATGTTCTGTTTAAGTTTTAAAAGAAAATAATTATCAGAAAAAAAGTGAGCGAAATGTGTCATTTGCAAACTGTATAGTTTCAGGAAATCTTATGCATAAAAGCAAAAACAACATGCTTATAAAAAAATTCCACGAAATAACTTAAACAGCAGAACACAACAGGCGCCTACACTGAATGATGTTAACAACAACAATATGTGATGATGTTAAAATATAATATTCTTGTATATGCGAGAACCGCTTAAATCAGATATATAAACACCATCCGCTAGGGAATAAGGTGGATTTCAAGTACAAAATGGAGTAAAGGCATAAAAATTATGAAGTATCTTTTAGGAAACTGCAACAGTAAAGTTCCTCAATTTTAAAACTCTTAAGTGTTATGTTATTATTATATGATAATTGCACTTAATACAGCAAAACGTTTATTAAAGGAATAAACATAGCAATATGTTGGGAATAAAAATATGTATGAATATATTAACTGACCTATGTATACTAAAGAAATGAAAAGGTTAAACAAAAATATTAAAACTAATCATTGGTACTTTACATTACTATATTAGGATAGTGAATAAAATTATAAATAATGCTAAAAAGATTAACGAATAATCCAATAGTAAGCAATCGCTTAAAGAAAAAGAAATTGATTAATAAAATTCTCGAAAAACAAACCATTGAAGTAGGCAGAGAGTCTGTATTTGCCTCTTTCAGGATAAAGACCTTTCTATATTTCAACACCTGTAGAGGGTGTCAGCTAGTTTATAGGCGTTCCAAGGAACTGCCAGAATACGAAACTTTAAAATAAAACTAGGCAGAAGTTGCCGATCTAAGTTATTCAGTTAAAGTCTACTTTATTCAATTATTCTTATTGCTTATATACTACTTATGAAAATCTAACTTACAATCTAGAATTGAGTGATTTCTAAAGTCACTCAATTTTATTATTAAAAACATATTGAAAATGTGTGGTATTGTTGCAAGTGGTATTGTTGAATTTGATACCTAGAAATGTGTCAGCATATTTACTACAGAATTGTTGTGCCGGCGTGCACATGCTGTATGACCACTGCAGTGCACTACACCCTCGCCGTCAACAAAATCGTACCGTATTTATGAAAGAAGCGGTAAGATTTCTGTGGTATGTGGTGTAGGCTGCAGTACTTATTGATTTTATTTATATTTTCAATGTAGTATACTTTTAGATAGTTATTATAATTTTTATTTTTATGACAATCAATAATATAATTTAATGTAATAATATAATAATAATATAATTTTCGTTTTCTACAATCTATTATATGGTTTTAGGATGTTATTGTAAATTTTCTTTTCCATTATAGTCTATTGTAGTATTTACATTATTTCTACTTATAACTTTGTACGGTCCCTTATAACAACTTTGCTATTTTTTTTCTATTTTCAATAAAACTAGATCTTCTATATTTAAATTGAGTTTATTTGTATATTTATTATTAGAAATTCTTCTTTCTTAGGTCTTATGGTTAATTTCTTTGCTCTATTTAGGACGTATTGTAATTTTATTCTTAGTTCTTTTATATAGTCATCATAGTTGTAAAATTTTCCGTCATTGATTATGCGTTCATATGGTAAACATGGTAATTTTTCATATACTAATTCAAAAAAGTTTGTAGCTAGTATCTGCATGTGGTGATGTATGGTATGTGAAAGTAAAATATTGGATCCACTTATCCCATTCGTAGTCATTTGCGGTAGTTAACAAAAATTCATTTAGAACTCTATGATTTCTGTGTGGAAAATATTTGTTTGATCTGTAGTAATGAGCATATGCAACGCATTGTTTCATTTGCAAACTTTGTCCCTTTGTCGGATTTCAGTACCCTAAATTGACCATATTTTAGTATGAAATGTTCAACTAATGTTTTTGTTGTCGTAGTTGCATCTTTTGTTGGCATACGATGTGCAACAACAATTTTTTCAACTCACATTGCATTGTTAAAATGTGGCGGTATTCATTTGATATACGAAGAGGACCCACAGTGTCGATCGAAATCACTTCAAAGCTATTATTGGGTGTGTCTGTGAGTGTAAGTTGTTCTTTTATGAGTTTTGCTTGTTTGTTTTTGTTACAATTGTCGCAATATGTTATGAATTTCTTTACGATTTTACTCATGTGTTTTCATATATAACGTTGTTTAGGTTTAATGATTTTTCTTTTTCCCAAGGGGCTATTCATGTGAAATTCGTTAATTAGTTTATACTTAAGTGTGTCACCTTTTGGAGGCTTACATAATATAATTCTTAATTGAGGCTTTTTGTTATTTTTAAATATCTTTTCTTTAAAATTTCTTTCGTATATAATTTAAATATTTTATCTTCTGTTGAGAGCGCTACTTCTTTTATACTTTCTCTATTCATAGTAGATATCAGTTTCCTCAGACTCGAATCTTGTTTCGCTGAGTTATCATTGAGCCTTGGTACCTTATTTTCTTCATCATTATTTATAATTCGGTTACGTAATTTCTTCATTGCCGGAACTGGTTCCGATGAATTATCATTACGGCCTATGTGCACAATGTTTTTCTCAATTATTATGTCCACATCCTTTATATCTTCAAATTTATTAAATTGCAATTTCCTTATATTCTTGATATCATTGATGGAGATGCATTCCCATTTATGAAGTTGATCAGGCTTCTGAGAGGGTACACTTTTCCATATTATCTCTAGACATATGCACGCTAGTTTCATTATTATCTTCGTTATTAACATTTTTGTTTCCCTCTTGATTTTCAATGCGTCATAGTCGCGAAGGTCTAGTCTAATTCTAGTCATTTTTGCGTTGTGAGAGAAAAGGGAAATTAATGGTCTATGGTCTGTCACTACTATGAATTTCCTTCCATATAAGCATGGCTTAAAAAAATGTATACTCCAATGTACCGCTAGAAGTTCTTTTTCAATTACCGGTTTGTTTACGTCATGTTTCTGTAAAAATTTGCTTGCGTATGAAATTGGCAAATATTGTCCAATTTCACCTTGCGATAAAACTGCTTTTAACGCGTAATTTGAAGACTCTGTTGTTAACGTATAAAGCGTGGTGGCAGTTTTAGTCCATGTAAATTTTGTTGATTTCTTTAAAAGTTGGTTAAGATCTTTTCCGATGTCAGCGAATTCTGGAATAAATTTTCTGTAGTAGTTGCAGAATGCAACAAATCGTCGTACTTCGCCTGCGTTTTTTGCTACAGGGTAGTTTTTGATTGTTTCGTATTTAGCCGAGTCTGTTTTTACAACATCTTTTGTAATTAAATGTCCTACGCAAACTACTTCACGTCTCAAAAATTTAATTTCAGATTGTAATTTTGTAATCTGTCCAGTACTTTTATTAAATTTTCATTGTAATGTCTCAAGCTACATCCATATACTATAATGTCATCCACGTAAAAGAATGCTTCCGATTCTAATCCCGTTAGTGCTATAGTGAGCATTCTTTGGAAGCAATTAGAGGATATTTTTAGTCCAAATGGGAGTCTACTAAATTGAAAATGTCGTTGTGGTGTTGAAAAAGTTGTTAGTGGTCTTGAATTCTTGTCCAGATTAATTTGGTGAAACGAGCTAGTCATGTCAAGTGTGGAGAACCATTTCTCTCTTCCTAGTCTTCCAATCTTGTTAATGGAAACTTATCGTTAACTATTTTGTAATTTAGTTTCCTAGATACAACTAATCTCCATTTCTTATCTTCCATATTCTTTTTGGGTACCAAAAGGAGTGGAGGATTATACGGACAGCTTGATGGTTCTATTATTTCGTCCGTTAACAAGGTTTGTAGTTGTTCCTTTATTACGTTAGAATGTGAATGTAGTCTAAAGTTTTATATGTATACTGGTTTGTTGTCTGACGTGGTTATTTTTTGTCTGTAAAAATTGTTGACGCTTAATTTTTCGCATTCGCATTTTTATTAATTCATTTTTCGAGTCTTCGTCATTATCGTGTAGTTGCAAGTTATTAAGAATTTTTTTGAATCGTGTGTCATTGTTTTCTTTGTTGTAGTTTAGTATTTTATAATTTTTAGTGGGTCAGTGTTGAGTTTTATGCCTTTTAGCGTTTCTGTTTTGTTTGTAGTATTTAATATTTTTATATGTGTCATACCGCCATTGGGCGCTATTGAATTACCTAAAAAAATGCGCTCCTTTGAATCATTATTTAAAATTACGCAATCTTCTTTAATGTTTAATTTCTGTACTGGGTGGAGTTGTTATTTGCATTAATGAAAAGGATTTTGTTTGCATGGGAAGAATTATAGTGCTGTTATTAGTACATAACGAAATTTTAAATGTTTCAGGCTATTTTGAAAAAAAATTTCTTAAAAATGTATCTTCCCAATATTCCTTCTGTTTCTATTGGAAATTTCGAATCTACCAATTGAAATGTGTGAATAGAAGTTTCATTTAATATTTATAATTCGAGTTCTATTGTACCAATTGAGTTTATTTCTTCGGTAGTGATACCCGTTAATTTGCATTTTTCTTCTGGTTTGAATTTTTCACCTCTAATTCGTTATCTATTAGAAATGTTAAGATCTGTTTTTTATACATGACATTAATGTAGTTCGTGTTATTGTCGGATACTTTATGAATTTTTTGTTTTGGCTCTCCGGAATATTGAAGTATCCCTGGCATGCTGCGTTTAATTGTTATGTCTGTTGGAGCTAGAATTATTGTTAAAGTTATTTCTGTTAGAGTTAAGATTGTGATATCTGTTAGAATTATTGTTAAAATTGTTATTTCGGTTGAAATTGGTATTGTTCCTCTTACCGTTGTTTATATTATTTCTGTTGAAATTTATGTTGTTTCTATAGCTTCTATGTGTGTTGGAGTTAATTGTGTTAAATCTGTTATTAGCTTAATACTGATTTCGGACATGCAGTATGGAATTGTAGTTTGTTCTGTTTCCATTCTCCAATTCTAATGCAAGTTCTGATGTCTATTGCAGGTTATTCGGTCGAGCAGCGTATATGGTCGATTTAAAGTGCTTATTTAGTCCTTTCTTGAATGTGTCTAAGGCTAATTTGTTATTTAATCTGATTATAACATCTTTTTCTGCTTATGTAGTCTCGTTTCCTTATTCTTCAATCCCTAATTTATTTAAACTATCTATTATTGCAGTTATTTTTTCTCTAAATGTATTTGTTGTCATTTTTCCTTGGAACAATTAATTTAGTCTATTGTGTAATTCTGGGATGGTTCTAGTGGTTTTATATCTTGTTTCTAACAAACTCTTTAAGGCTTGGAACTTTTCCGGTTTTTAATAACTTCGTATTGCAGTTCTTACTGTGGAGGTGAGTTTAGCATGATACACATACTGAAGAAATTCAGTCTTAGCTACGTCGGATAGAGTTTTGTTAATAATTACTGCTGCCACCAGGAAACTTTCTAATTCTTCACAACTATCACCAAAAAAGGGGAGAACTTTAGATGTAGTGTCTAAATTAAATGAAGCCATTTCCTTTTTCTTGTGTTCGGTTTCTTTTGATCTTTCTAATAAATATGCTTCAATTGTCGTGTATATATTGCTAAATTCTATCTTTAATGCCACAGTTGTTTCTATATCTTTTTGTTCAAGTTCTTCTATTTGGAGTTGCTTTCTTAAATCTTCTATGCGTTCTAGTCTGTTTTAAATTGTTTTTGTTGTGTATGTTCTTTTTGGGTTTTTTTTAAGTTTTCTACAAGTCTCTTGATTTTTCGATGTTTTCTTCCATTCAGATATTTTGTTCAAGACTGTTCATTTTTAAACTGCTATTACAGCATTATTTGTCAACGGCACGACCCATGCCAAACACATGGTATTGTTGAATTTGATAACTAGAAATGTGTCAGTATATTTACTAGAAAATTGTTGTAAATACCCTACATGAGTTGTGCCGGCTTGCACACACTACTTGCTGTATGACTACTGCAGTGCACTACATCATATTTTATTTTTTCTTACATTGTTTTCTAATTAAGTTGATAACGTGTTTTTCTGTTTCCTTCTTGTTATCTCAAAACTTCAGAATACATACTTAAATTTTGTGTTAAGTTGGTAGCACTGTTATGCTTTTTCTTACCTGTGAGACCAAAACATACCTATAGCGATTTGATTTTAACACGCCTTACGTCTTCATTAAGATTTGACATGTAACCAACTTAATGCAAAAAAGATTGTAATGAAAAATAAAATGTGGTTTGTGTTTAGTTAACTTTTATTAAAGTCATAACATTTTTGTATGGTCTTCTAAAACAACTGTTATCTTGATTATAAAGTTTCTATACTTAAGGAATAATTGCTGATTTTAATTATATTTACTCACGTGATCTCCAGTCCCTGCTAAATGAATACACATTGGTTTGTGCAAATCAGGCCACTTATTGGGCAAAATGGCTTGAAAATGTGCACTTTGAGCTGCCTTTGGCACTATTCCCGGTAAGTGGAGTTCTAGAGGTGTAAGAAAATTCCCCTCCAATAGTAAGCAATCTGGATATTTTTGTTCTTTCTCAATTTGCACTGGGTAATCTTTCGGAACTAACGGAAAGCATGTCCTTCTTTGCGAAATAATCTTTCGAAATTGAAAAAGCCTTAAAAATAATACAAAAGTAAAGTAAACCAAAAAAATTAACTATACTCAATTTTATATTTTATGTATATTCTCAGTTAATATGAGTTTAACACATAAACTGACTAAAGCTTATACGTACATATATACAAACTAAAAGCAATACCACCAAAAACAACTACTTAAATCTAAACAATACTCGAAGAAGATAATAAATAACTTTACTTTCATGATACTTTCGCAATTATTATGTTGTTACGTCTAATTTCCTCGTTAGATTCTTTAATCGCAAAATAATATACACTATTACCAATACTATAAGTCTGTCATAAGTGCAACGGCATGAAAAACGTCGCGAGGATATACCTTCAAGTGTTCCTCAAACGTTTTCTTTTAATTGCCATCAAGAAACACCATATATGTCTTTCAATTAAACTCCGCGAAGATACAGAAGAATTGTCGGGGTCTAGTGACATCAGATTAAATTGCCACAGCCCATTTAATGCACTAAAATCAGTTTTCTCCTTTTTCAGACACAGAGAGTTCCTAAGATTTAAGGACCGCTCAATAATACCGCCATATTTCGTTGACAAGATCGGTCTGTTTCGCTAGGAAAAGCATTTCGCCTACCCGCATTATGTTCCACACAGTGAAATGGGAGGGGCAGGTAGCCTGCGACTCTGAAAAACTTTTTCCTTCAAAAAAGTTTGAATAAAACGAATTACATGAAATCTCATATGCATAGTTGTCGTAAGACTCACTTAAATAACTCACTCTTTTTTCTTCGATGAATCTTTGAAAAGTGTTTTTATAACATAACTAGCGTGCCCGTGACTATTTTGCAAGTCATTTCTGTTTATTTTGTTTTTATTCTGCAACGTTCTTTTTGTGTGTGCGCCATCATACAAGAAAATTAATCAGAAAGAACACAATTTCTTTCTTTTTTTTCGCTTTTATGTTTTTTTTTAATAATTTTATCCAGGGTTCAGAATTTTTCATGTATGAACATTCAAAAATCAACATTCATGATATTTTTCATAAATGAGAAATCTAAAATTTTATATTTATTTTTCACGCGCATAAACGAACAAGAAAAAATGTTCTGCTTATGTTCATACATTAATGCGCACAACAAGAATTATTAGTCTTATTCATATGTGATAAATGATAAATCAGCTACTTCTCATTAATGTTATTTTTCATAAATGTACATGTTCATTTATGAACGTTGAAATTTTATAAAATTTCTCATAAATGAATGTGAAAAAATTTTCTACCTACGATCGCAGTTTACCGTAAAATGTAGTAAAAACACATGGATACATATTAACACAAAATACAATATTGCAATATATTCTAAAAGAAATAAAAAAAAAACATTTTTTTTTTCTACATACGCCGACAATTGCGCATTATCAAATATGTGCGTTTATGTACGCGAATGCTTAACGCACATATTTTTACGACCTTTTCATTTATGAAAAATTATCAAAATTGTACATATTCAAAAATGAACACTTGTGTGTTTCTCATTTTTTCACTTATGAATAGAAGGAAAAAAATAAATCGTCGCATTCATAAATGAGAAAATGCAAAATATTTTTCAGTCTCTCACACATGTATGAGAAGAAGCGGCTAAAAAATGAAATGTACATACTCATACATGTATGAACAGTGAGTGAACACTTCGCTACTCTGATTTTATCTTTTTCACAATTCAATATTTTTGTGTGCTTCTATAATACGCCTTATTATATTGCAATGCTTTTACATATACGACGTTCTTCGAAGCGGTTGGTTTATTAGCAGGTGAACTTGATACATATAATTGACCGTGCGAAAAACAGGGATCATTGCAAAAGCAAGACGTATGGGGAGCTGAAGCCGTTTAAAATCAAACGGCAAATCTGGAGGAATCATACGAATGCGTGGTATCAACAAATTTCAATTTCATTCATTCACATTTTTCAAGACTTTTTTGACTACTAAACGTGTCCCATTGCAAAGTCGTGGCTGGCAGATATTTCTAAACAAAATAATTGGCACACCAACATTCACTTGTAGGCGGTGGGGCGGCAGTACAGGTAACTCAAGCGAATTTTAAAATTCGACTGGAAATTTAACTACATCGTCTTGATTGGTAACAGAGTTAACCGATTTGTAAGTAAAAACTTCCCCGGGAATGTCATTCAAAATTGTCACATTGATATCCGAAACATCAACCAATCATGGTTTCCAAAATTTTCTACAATACCGGGAAATAGGTTTGTGACCAATTCTTGTTTTGATTGTGCAAAGTGGCAAAAATTATCTGGAAGCGTAATAATTTTTGTAGTGGGGTCAGTTGGAATTGTGCCATTCCCAATATTTAACAATTGCTTTAAAAAACCTTCGGCTGATGGATCATTTTGCAATTGAACAAACACACACAAACTGCAACAGAATATGGAAAACAAAATTCTCTATTTGTGTGTACATCCCCTTTTGTATAAACATGAGCATATTTCGATTTGTATTGCCATCGCATTGTGTGCAAGCACAGACATACACAGGAACGTACAAATAAAACACACATTTCATTTGAAACAAAACATTGAGTCGAAGTATGGAATGAAAAAAAATGTTTATTTTTTTTGTAAAATTTGTCTTGTTTCAAACACGCACTGTGGACGCACTATTGTGCGTAAACTCATGAAGGATACAAACCAGCGGACGGCCATTTCGAAGGTACTGCTAAAATTTGGTGGAAATCCGACGGCGCATTTCATTAAACACTGGCAACCAACGCACACCTATTTTGGGCTAATTTTTATATATGTATATAAATTGTTTTCAAATTCTCGCAGGCCTAAAAACTACGCCATCATCTAATCGGAGAAAGAAAATATGTCGATTTATCGGCGAAAGTAATACATGTTTCTTTAAATAACGCAGTTATTTTCAGATATGGTAAATAAAAGTTAAAAAGCGATCACAACAATGAACTTAACGAAGATGTTCAATGGACCATAAGATTACAGCCAAGATTATTATTTAATTATTCTGTATAAAGATCTTCTGCTTTATGTAATAACCAAGAACAGCTTGGATTACGGAAAATGGTATAGTTTTGTTTTAATATTTCCTGCATAGCCAGATATTTGCTTCTCTACATTACGAAAACTACCTCTTAAAAAGATTATCCTAATTTTTTTTTTCTTATTAAACCACGGTTTTAGACTTTTGGGTGCTAGCTTAAAGTGGAATTAAGCACGATTTTTTCATTTGTATGACTTAGAAAATTATTGGTTATAAATTTTGTAAAGCATAGGGGACCTCAATGTTTACAAGCTTCGTTATAACAATATATTCCAATTCCACACCAAAATAGTCTAAGTAGATATCAGAAAACCTCCCACAAAATGTAACTTCGCAAATACGATTTACAACTGCACATTTCCTTAATTACTTTACACATTCCTTTTCAGACGCCTTTTAACAGCTTGGTGCAATGCTAATTAAATAAAAATGTAATTTGTTCAGAACAGATTATTTTTCGTACATATTTCTTATAATTAGATGCCAAAATTATACTCCTATTTAAATATGTCCCCATACCAATATGTGCTCAAATACAAAGTTTTATGGCTGAAAGAGCCCATCAAACTGTGGCACTAAATTCAGTACGTATGCTTATAGTCGCAGCGCCATCACCCAGTTATTTGTATGCACCCACATGTATACATTGAGAAAAGGTAATATTTTCAAAGTTGCACATCACATTGGTGTTAACTAGAGTACAATTTCAATTAGTGAAAAATATAATTACAAACGGAAATATGCATATTATTTACTTATGTATATCAATACACCCATACTCGTACTTACAAACATAAATATATACTTTTATAAATTTATACCTATGCAGATTTTCTGGTTTACCCCAACCTCTGTCGAAAAAACGGGTTATTAACATTCGACGATATATACTATCTAATTTACTAGGCATGGCGCCATTTATATTCTTTACAAAACAAAATTAGGGAGCGTAAAGTTTACATCACAAATATTACCATATTCCTTAAAAGTACAGAAAATAGCTGATATAGAGTGGCATCTTAACAAACTATGTGAAAAAGCAAGCAGTTATTCATACGATACGTACCTTTCTATTAAACAAAAATATTTGACAGCAACAAAATAAATGAAAAACATTCGTTGGCAAACTTTAAAAATTTGTAAAATTTTATTAAAACTTTAAAATTATTAACGTTATTAACTATTTATGGATAAATAAGATTGGTTTATTATTTCATTAGTATGTTAATTATAAAATTTGCTTTTTGTTTACAGGCACTTACCTACAAAGATGCGGAAATTACTTGTGTGGCTGGTGAAATGATTAAAATTGTACTCTGAATGGTAAGTGTTTCTAAAAAGTGAAAGTGAATTATATTCATAAAAAAAGAAAATCTTTTTATGTTCTAAGGTTTTAGGGTAATTAAAAATATTTTTTTTTTTGTAAAAGGCAAATAACTGGTCAAACACTGATGGAACTGTTCACTGGTTTAGAAGTTTTGGTTAGAATTAATATATCTAGCGCTTCCACATTTAAAAACAGCTGTATAAAACACAAGAACAGAGCTATAAATAACTTTAAAAAGAAATTAAAACTTTTAAAGCCCTTTTGAGTGATTACAATCCTTAAAAAAAATCTTTGTTTGTTTACAGAGACTTACGTGTATGTATAATTATCATGATAACAAGGAAAATGTGTTTTATATTTTATCTCCTTTTTTTAGATATTGCGTAGCCCTTAAAAGAGCTTTTGTAAGTTTTAATGTTTATTCTTTTACTTTACAAAAATATGTTTTTTTTCGACCTTGTCTAGTCTAGATCCAAAATGTTTTGCTATGAACAACATCACTTCTTGTGGGATGTGTCTCTTCATCACGCCTGACGGTCTTGAGTAAAGGGAAGCTAATCGTGCATAGGCTAGCTACACATACCTCTGAATTGTTAAAATGTCACTTTTTAAAAATCTACGATTTCATTCCATCAAGCAGCAAAATTTAATTTTACAAATTAATGTTTTCTACTTTTATTTCTAATGTTTATGCAATTATAAATATTACAATTTAGTTGTAATTTTATAACACTTTTTGTATTTCATTGACTTAAAAAGCCGGTACGGTATTTTTTACCGCAGACATATAACAGAGACATTTTTTTTAATATTTAAAAAATTGTTTATGATGTGCAACGATTATTTGCCGCCACTGTTAAATTACCTTGGATTTGTTGTTGAGTTTGTTTGCGACTTTTGTAGGTAATTTCTAAAGTATTATTGCATATTAGACTCTATACTTCGAGCCAAATTCTCCACGTCACCTAATTCTTTGGGAGCACTACTAAAGTTATCGATTAATTACAACCATTGTTGAGTTTGTTTTGCAAAATCACTAGCTCCTACATGCAACTGTTTCGCTTTCGCATTTAAGCGCTTCTGATTTAAGTATGCCTTCGCCACACTAGAAGCTAGGTATATTTACAACAAGACAAAAAGTAGTACATACCACAAATTTAAATGGTCCACTAAAGCTTACGGCAGTATCCATAAAAAACTCTTACTTAAGCTTTAAAGTACTCGTTAGTCAACAAACACTTTAAGGCTAACAAACGTTTGTTAAAAAATGGTATTAAAAAACAGTACTTTAGCTAATGTATGCTATAGTAAAATTAGTATTTTGATACTGGCAATGCCACTATATTCAGTTGTCACTCTGTAGTTAACGACTGTTTCAAGATCATGTGGCCAAGACGTGCAATTACAGTAAATAATATAATAATAAAATAAACACAATACATTATTGCATTTATCGAAAAACGCACGAAAGACGTCTAATCAAGGTACACATATAGGGCGCGATGCAACTCCAAACAATGCAGTAGCCGTTTCTTCATCTACCGTTTCTTCAACTGCCGCAGATAACCAGAAGATTGTAATTTTGGCTACAGCAATTGTTATCATCAAAGGCGCAAATGGGAGGTCGGATGAATTTAGAGCTGTACTAGATGCAGGTTCAGAAGTTAATATTGTAACTGAACGGCTTATCAAAAGCTTATCACTTTCAACATCAGAAGCCGCCTTGTCTATTGATGGAGTTGGAAGTATACAAAAACGAGCGCATCATCGTGTTAGCATGGAAATGATGTCTAGAAATAAGGAATTTTCGACCTCTTTAGAAGCATTTATATTACCAACAATTATACCAGCACAGCCAATTCAAGGTATTGATACTTTTAAGCTGATAATTCCAAAGGACCCCCACTTAGCTGATCGCAATTTCAACATCCAAGGAAAAATAGATATCCTTCTTGGTGCGGAGTTCTATTTTGGTCTAATGCAGCCTGGTACCTTGAGATTCGAAAATGGTCATCCCATATTAAAAAATACTTCACTTGGGTGGTTTGTTAGACGACTTATCAAACAGCAAACAACTTCGGGTCCTGAAACAGTAACATGTGCAGTCTTCGACAGTAAAACTTCATTAGAAAAGACAATTGAACAGCTATGGTAACTCGATGAGGTAGAATCAAGCGATAAGACACTATCTCCAGCAGAAGGTTTATGCGAGGCACACTTCAATCAACTTGTGCAGACGGACTCAAATGGCCGCTTTATTGTCAACATACTATTCAGGGAAAACCCATCAGCATTGGCACAATCACACCAAATGGCATACAAAAGGTTTATGAGTCTGGAAAAACGTCTTCAAAAGGACGAATTCATCCGACGTGAATACACCGAATTTATGAGAGAATATGAGAAGTTGGGCCACATGCAAGAGGTTAATATAAATGAGATACCTAATCCGAGGTATTTTATTTCACATCATTGCATCCTCAAACCCGATAGCACGTCAACAAAACTTAGAGTGGTGTTTGACGCATCAGCAAAATGTTCAGCCGGGTATTCGCTAAATGATTTGTTGCACATCGGTCCTACAGTGCAAAACGAGCTATTTTCAATTCTACTCCGATTTCGAATGCCAAAATTTGTCTTTGCAACCGACATCGAAAAGATGTACAGATGTAGTTAATCCAGACAATCATCAATACCAATTAATCGTGTGGAGAGAGAACTCTTCTGCATCAATTCAATACTACAAGTTAAACACCGTAACTTATGGTACACGAGCAGTGTTTACAACGAATCGCAGAAGAAAATAACGTGTGGTACCCCCTTGGATCTCATATGTTAAAAGAAAACTTCTACGTGGATGATGGTCTTGGTGGTTCAGATAGTCTAGCAATTGATACCAAAAGAGAATAATAATAGGTGCCCCTGTAGGCTAGTAGGTAGTGTACTAGTTTGTTAATATGGGGGTTGTGGGTTCGATTCCCAACGAAGACCTTGGTTTGTTTTCACTACAAAAATGAAAATTGACTGTCGGTGGGGCTGTTCAGCGATGAAGGCATAGTCACTGGTCGCTATGCTGTCTTATATACGGCAGTTAATTTCCGACTATCCACCCTTCTACTTTCACCACCTGTTTCATCTATTCTCTATCCCTTTCGTAAAGAATGTAGCACGCTACTTGACTAAATAGGCATTGCTGCCTGAAGTGCTACATCAAAAAAAAAAAAAGAGAACTAAAAATTATTTTGGGAAGACATGGATTCAGCCTAAAAAAGTGGTGTTCGCATAATTTTAGGCTTCTGGAAGATATACCGATCGAGTTATAAACTTATACTTCGGTGGCAGCGCTAATAAAACAATAAAAACGTTAGGACTACATTGGGTGCCCCAAACCGACCATTTTTGCATCAAAGTAAAACTTGCTGAACTGCCGGTAATTTCAAAACGCACAGTTACGCCAGAGCTTCCCAGATTATTCGACCCCCTTCGTCTTCTTGCTCCTGTGGTTGTCAAGGCGAAAATGTTCATCCAACAGTTATGGCAGCTTACATTGGATTGGGACTACGTGGAACAATTTTCGAAATGATTTAAGGATACTGGATGATTTCAAAATTACAAGACACATATTCCATGGTGAAATTCCAAGAAGGACACAGCTCCACATATTTGCAGATGCCTCTGAGAAGGCTTTTGATGCAGCAGCATATATTCGCGCAATACTAAAAGATGGAAGTATAAGCATCGCAAGTCTTAGCATCGCAACTGGCCCACAGAATCAAGGCTGACTTAAATCTGCAAAATCAACCAATATTCCTGTGGACAGATTCCGAAATTGTGTTATCCTGGATTAAATCACAATCCTCCACATTTAAAACATTTGTTGCGAATAGAATATCAACTATTCAATCACTAACACTAGCAGAACAATGGCGTCACGTTAAATCAAAGGATAATCCTGCCGACATACTATCTCGAGGACTTCAACCAGCCAATCTGCCTGCAAATAGATTATGGTTCCATGGAACAATGTTTCTTCATGGAAAAGAGGCCCCCAAAATTCTCACCTCAACCAAGCAGTACTAATACCATTGAAATGAAAAGGGTAGTTATGGCAACAACACTAACAGCAAGCAACGATTTCATATATTCAATTCAGCACAATAATTTATTTATGACTTTGCAAAGAATTTTGGCATACGTTCTCAGATTCACAATAAACTCCAGAATATCCTCCGCACACCGACCAAAGCATATATCACTAACTCCTAAGGAACTAGACGGTGCACTATATTTAATTATCCGAGCAATACAGTTTTCGGATTTTGCAGCAGAAATACAACAACTTTAAAAGAGCCAACCAATTGACAAAAATAGTTCACTAAACAGCCTGTAACCATTCTTGGATAAAGAAGGAATTGTTAGAGTAGGAGGAAGGTTGGAACATTCCAATCTACAACCCGACACAAAGCATCCGATGATATTACCATATAATGATCCGCTGTCGAGGCTACTGTTTATTATGACACATGTGGACAACAAACACTGCAGATCCATAGCACTTCTAAATACTACAAGACAACGACTTTGGCCAATAAAAGAAAAAATAACAGCAAGATCAGTTGTTCAAAAATGCATAAGGTGCACTAGAGCCCGACCACAACTATGTCAACAAATAATGGGAAATTTGCCATTATTGATCCCTTTGGGTACATCACAAGGTAAGGGAAAAAAGACCAACCAAGGCGTATATAGCTGTGTTCTGCTGTTTTGCAACAAAGGCAGTTCATCTAGAGCTTGTAAGGGATTTGACCACTGAGGCCTTTATTGGGGCTCTTAAACGCTTTATTGCATGTCGCGGCCACTGTCAGAATATATATTGTGACAACGCCTAAAATTTCGTCGGAGCTAAAAGTAGCTTATCGGACTTATCCGAGTCGATATATGCGGATAAATCTCAAGAAAAAATTATGTCAGCTTCAAGTTTTAAGGGCTTACACATTTATTTTATCCCACCAAGAGCACCCCACTTTGGAGGTTTATGGGAAGCGGCTGTAAAATCCGCTAAACACCTTTTGTTACGTAGTGCCTCAACCGAAACACTAACACATGAGGAATTAGAAACAGTGGTCATTGAGATCGAAGCGATCTTTAACTCTTGTCCACTTACACCGTTATCAAATGATCCAAACAGCCTCGAAGCATTAACACCTGGTCACTTTCTTATCGGTGAAGCATTAACGGCACAAGTGGACAGCAGAGCAAAAACCCTTTAGATATCGGTGACATGGTAATAGTAAAAGAAGATAACGTACCTGTAATGAAATGGCCACTAGCCAGAATTACTCAAACGTATCCTGGTGAAGATGGAATCGTGAGGGTTGCAGAAGTTAAAACATTCAGTGGTCTGTTCAAACGTCCAATACACAGATAGGCACACCTACCTATGGATCCCGAATCATCCGAAAATACGAGTAATAAGCCTGAAGTAACTAAAGAAGACGTTCCGAGGCTGATGACGAACCCAAAATCAACCGACCAAAATATGTAAAACCTCACCTCAACTTAACTTTGCTAGCCTTGTTGCTTATATTTCAATTGGTGTGTGGAATTCCTATTACAAATTAAAGATTTAAAAAAGGATTGGGTCTCCACTTTGAACAGTTTGGCATAGTCACTCCTTCAAACTCTGAATGGGATATCGTCGTTTATTATGACCTAACCTTTTACTGGGATGAAACATCTACATTCATCAAAAACTCAAAAGACTTGCAATCCCTTTGTCAATTAGTGAGACCAAGTACAGTATGTTTTAAAATGTTAAGCCATTTTAGAAATATGGAAATTGACCTACAGCTAGAAAATCGACTTAAAGGAAGCAAAAGGGGAGCTGTAGACGTCGTCGGAGACATTGCAAATTCGTTATTTGGTGATTGGACTCTGAATACGCTAAACAAATGTCAAATACAGTAATCAAGGTTCATGAAAATGAGTCATACTTACTAAAATTACTAAAAAACCAAACATCAGTTGTGGACTCAACTATTAACATCATAAAGCAAAACCAACTCATAACAATGGACAAATTCGACCATATAAAAAAGGAGATAAATATTTACGAAGATTCAATAAACCAAATAAACAATACAATAGTTCAATTACAACTCTCGTAATTGTTTTCATCTGCAATTTTGGAATTGAACTTATTGGCAAACAACTTATTCAAAATACAATCGTCAATTCTTGATACTCTCATCGACACTCACCACGGGAAAATCAATCCACTACTTCTATCCCCACTGCAGCTGGAAAACGCACTCAGTCAAATAAAGGTGTTCATACCTTCACCGTTACGACGCTATATTTTAGTTTTTAATGTTTTCGTTTATTGTATAAACTTTTTTTTGTAACCTAAATCCTACTTTATTTTTATATTATTTTATTGTATAAACTTGCATTTTTATTGGTAACCTAATTTTATACTTTATTTCATTATTGTTGTATGAACTTGCATTTTTATTTGTTACCTACATTTAATACTTTATTTTATTGTATGCTTGCATTTCTTTTATATATAGGTCATATTTGTAACCTAGATTTAATACTTTAAATGCAAGCATTTTTACGTAAACAAATATTTTTTTTTTATATGTTTAAGCTTTTATATTTTGAACACCTGTTTTTGTTTTTCTTGTTTTGTTTTTTACCGCTGAAGTTTATTGCACACCTTCAATATACATAGGTTGCATTTTATTTATTGCACAACCCGGAAAAGACCTACAAACCTTTTTTGGTTACAATTCGGCATAAATTTGCTCTAGAAACAAAAATTGTTTCTGCCATGCAAAAAGAGGTGCAATCAACTTCAGCAACAATATGGGTTAAACCCAAATGTATGACATAGCATTAAGTTAGTATATAAGAACACAATTTATTAAAATAAATGAGAGACAATAAAGTAAATCAAGTCTAAAAACATTGTGTTTTTTTTACTCCGAGTTACCAAGTTCCAAGTGCTTGAGTAACAATTTACATCTTCAAGTGATATCGCTTGTAAGATAATCCAGATTACTTTGTCTCTGCCACATACCTTCGTCAGGACCTTTACCTGACGCATCCTCTCCGTGCAACCAAGTTTAAGTGCTTGAGTTGCAGCGATTATCTTCAGGCGAACCGCCTCGAAGAAAAGAGAGCTTCCGGCTACACAAACTAGTGTGGCCCAACTTAGAACCCATTCTCTGAGTTAAACATTTGTGACCCCGACGTGATTCGCTACAGGAGCCGGTCAGCTGATTTCTACACTGAAGCAGCAGTACACCTTCAGGCAGCTAGGAAAAGCAACATCCTACACTGAAGCAGCGGTACACCTTCAGGCAGCTAGGAAAAGCAACATTCTACACTAAAGCAGCAGTCCACCTTCAGGCAGTTAGGAAAGGCAATATCCTACACTGAAGCAGCAACACTCTACTAGGCAAACAACGTCCTGAACATGGCAGTATCTTGGAAAGACTCCGACATGACCATTTTCAACCAACTGGTAAAATCCCAGCAAGCGTCAGGTGACGTAATCGAGACGATTGTTCGTAACTTTAAGAAGGACTCTACCAGTAGGAAAACGGTCGGTTACTATAAAGAACGTCTAATAAAATTAGACAACGCATGGTCCGAGTTTGAGAGCACGGACAACAAAATCCGAAGCTTAGAAGACATTCCCTTGGACCATGAGTACTTCATCAATGACTATTACAACCAGATAGCAAAGCTGGTGGAGCAGTACCAGAACATTTTTAAGTCCGCATTAACCACCCCCGCAGATGAGAGGCCTACTGGAGCAGCTGGCCAACCAGCTCGGGACCAAACTCCCGCAGTAAGCAATCCCGTGGGCGGCACTGGGGGACAATTTGTCCCAACCGCGACCAATCGACAATAAGAAGGCAGAAGGTGATGATGGAGTCATTGCAACGGGTTCTCACAATGGATCCAACATCGGACAACATGCCCTTGAAAGAAAAATTGTGGGAGCAAATACAGAATCTACACTTCTCAATTTGGGAAAATAGCCAAGACCCGTTGCAGGAGGGATACGATATGACAGCATATGCTGCATTAGAGGCCAGAATAGTCAACCATTTCAAGAATGCGTCTAGGCCGGGTGTATCGTCAGGGAGTCCCGGGAATCAAGGTAATGTACTACCATTACCCAAGGTAGCGATTCCAAAGTTCGACGGCGACTACCTAAAATGGAGGACCTTCAACGACTTGTTCATGCAACTTGTAGACAAGCAAGAAATCCCTTCAGCCCAAAAAATGTGGTACCTGAAGGCTAACGTAACAGGTGAAGCCGAAAGACTTATACGTCATCTGGCCGCTACCGCCGAAAACTACGAGCCCGCCTGGACTATGCTCAAAGAGCGATATGAGAACAAAAGAATTCTCGTCGCCTCAGTGATACAACAATTGCTCGATCAACCCTCCGTCGGCACATCAGTATCATCCATTAAGCAATTACATGATATAACTCAGGAATGCTTGTACGCATTACAGAATCTGGGAATCAACACCACGTCCTGGGATCCGATCCTTCTGCACCTTCTGACAAAGAAACTGGATCGAAATCTTCATAATCAATATGAAAGATCAATCACAAATCCAAAAGAACTGCAGCAAGTCAGACACTTCTTAGGATTTTTGGAAACTCGCTTTCAATCAATGGAAGCAATGGGTCCCAAAGAAAGGGGTTCAACAAAGGTATGCGCCTCTCTTACATCATCTAAACAACTTGAGGTCAGCTGCCTACTGTGTAAAACTGGTGGTCATTTCTTGTATCATTGTAGCCGATTTCAACAATTCACGCCGCGCGAACGCCTAAATTTTGTGCAAAAACAACACTTGTGTGTCAATTGTTTAAGAAAGAATCACTCAGCAAGGCAGTGCCTCTCCAGGGGCTGCGCGGAATGTAAGAACAAACACAACTCACTTTTGCATTTGGAATCCAACAGCCAAGCGGTTGAGTCAAGAGTACGAAATGGAGACAAGGCCCAACCAAACCTCAAGAATTCATCAATGATAATCAAGGAGGCAGTGTCTCCGACAACAAGTCCAGGATTAGCTTCACTAACTGCTGCAAGGACACAAGCATCGTCCTCAGTGGTGATCCTGGGCACGGCAATAGTCAAAATCAAAACTGACTCATCACAAATTGAATGTCGCGCGTTGCTTGATTCCGGCTCGCAAGTGAATTGTGTCACGGAGCGATTAGTCAAACGACTAGGTATCCCAATGCAGCCATCATCAGCAAACATAACTGGCATTGGAATCATCAACACTAAAACGCAGCATCGCGTTAACGTCGAACTACAGTCGCGAATAAACGGGTTTTCAACCCCATTAGAAGCATTTGTACTTCCTCGCATCATTTCGCCGCAACCTGCACAGTTCATCAACATCAAAGAATGGCCAATACCTAAAAATCTGGTATTAGCCGATCCACATTTCAATCAACCAGACAAAATCGATATTTTGCTAGGTGCCGAACACTTTCTTCAGCTACTGTCCGTGGGACAGATCAAACTCTCCCCACAATTACCAATTCTTCAAAATACAATGCTTGGATGGGTGATTTCAGGAAAACTGCAAAACCACAAAGCAACCCAATTCTCATGCGGAGTGGCTACGACTAGTGACGATCTTGACGCTTCTATTGCCCGACTATGGGAGCTTGACGAAATTAAGCCAGCTGAAAAACGTTTATCAGAGGCAGAGAGAAGGTGTGAAGAGCTCTTTGTGCAAACCACATACAAAACCAACAAAAAACGCTTCGTAGTAAAAATACCATTCCATCAGAATCCTGAAGAAGGACTTGGTCAGTCATACAAAGTTGCTCCTAATCGGTTTCTGTCTCTAGAACACCCCGAATTAAGAAGTCAATATACAAAATTCATGGATGAATACGAGGAGCTGAACCATATGACGAAGATCTCATTTGAATCTATTCGATCACCAAACTATTTCATCCCACATCATTGCGTCCTAAGACCTGAGAGCTCCACAACCAAATTGAGGGTGGTGTTTGATGCTTCAGCCAAAACAACGTCAGGGCAATCGCTAAATGATCTGATGTATACAGGTCCAACAGTCCAAAGCGAACTCTTTTCAATTTTATTGAAATTTCGACTTCCCAGATTTATGTTTTCTACAGACATAGAAAAAATGTATCGGCAAGTTTTGATCGCCCCTGAGGATAGGCGATTTCAAATCATAATTTGGCGAAAGAGTGCTTCCGAACCACTGTCTTACTTTCAACTAAACACGATCACATATGGTACAAGAGCGGCTCCGTACTTAGCAACAAAATGTTTACAACAGCTGGCGAAAGATCATGCCCTACAATACCCGATAGCAGCTCAATTCATCCAAGACAACTTCTATGTAGACGACGGCCTCGGTGGAAGCGATAGCCTAACCGCCGCTATCCAACTACAAGAACAACTGATGAACATTATGCAGCAAAGCGGTTTCAACCTTCGAAAATGGTGCGCCAACCATCCTCAGTTACTCAAAAATGTGTCACAAGGTGACATGGAAGTAAATTTAGATTTCGAGAGCACACGGTCAACCTCCATTAGTACCCTAGGACTAACATGGTTGCCAGAAAAGGATCAGCTGTGCATAAAAGTAAACCGCAGAAAATAGAAGAATCACTAAACGTACAGTTACATCGGATCTGGCAAGAATTTTTGATCCGTTGGGGCTCCTGTCGCCTATAGCGGTTACGGCAAAAATATTTATCCAAGAACTGTGGAAGTTAAAACTGGACTGGGATCAGGCTCTACCGGAATCCATGCACACTAAATGGATTACCTTTCGTGCAGGACTCAAGGAATTGAACACCCTAAGAATCCCAAGACACCTGAGCAGTGGTGGAGTCCCAACATCAAGCCAGTTACATATTTTCTCAGACGCATCCGAAAAGGCGTATGGGGCAGCAGTTTACCTTCGGTGGGACAATTATTACACGTCTTCTGTGCTCTAAATCACGGGTAGCCCCACTCAAAACTCAAACCATACCGCGTTTGGAGCTTTGTGCCGCAGCACTTGGAGCCCAGCTTGCTACACGAATCATGACTGATCTCAAGTTAACAACCCCAGCCTGGTATTGGACTGACTCAAACATTGTGTTGTCATGGATCAACTCCTCCGCATCACTTCATACCTTTGTAGCGAATCGAATTTCTATCATTCTAGAGAATACTCGAGCAGAGCAATGGCGGCACGTAATCACCAAGTTCAATCCAGCAGATATGTTGTCACGAGGACTTGCACCGAGCCAAATGAAAGATTGCACCTTGTGGTTCTATGGTCCCCTCTTCCTATCGGGCAGAGAAACAGAGTGGCCCCCTAAATTCAACCCCCATCTAGCTAGTCCAACTAACCTGGAAAGGAAGATAAAATATGCAGGTGTGTTAACCTCTGAGGAGCCCAGTATTATATATCAAATCAACCACAAAAACTCCTTCTGGCATCTTCAACGGGTCCTTGGGTATATTTTGCGATTTGTTACCAAATTCGGGAGGCCGACTTCAGGGAGGGAATACATCATCTCACCAAATATAAGGACGTGAAAGGAGGTAGCCAATTATCGAACCTCTCAGCGTTCTTGGATAAAGATGGGCTGCTACGCGTGGGAGGGCGACTGGAAGCTTCACCATTGGAATATGATTCCAAGCACCAGTTGCTTCTTCCCTACAATGATTCAATTGTGAAACTTCTTTTTGAAATGATTCACAAGGACAATGAGCATTGTGGCGCACAAACCCTCCTAGGGATGGTGAGACAACAATTTTGGCCAATAAAGGGCAGGATCATGGCTAGAGCAACAGTCCATCGCTGCACAATATGTAGTAAGGCGAAGCCAGCTCTTCTTCACCAGATCATGGGAAATCTGCCATCGCCACGAGTTACTCCAGCTCGACCATTCATTCATTCATTCGGGAGTAGATTACTGCGGCCCAATTACGGTGCACTACAAGGTGAGGGGAAAACGACCACACAAGGCCTATATTGCGGTTTTCTGCTGCTTCGCCACGAAGGCGGTTCACTTAGAGCTTGTAAGTGATCTAACCACTGATGCCTTCATAGGAGCCATCAAACGCTTTTCCGGTCGACGAGGACACTGCCAAAACTTATATTGCGATAATGCAACAAACTTTGTGGGGACAAAAAACAAACTGTCCGACTTGTCATCCGCGATTTACACGGAGGAAGCAAAAGAAGCAATTGATTTTGCGTGCAGCAAAAGGGGTATCCAGTTCAATTTTATACCTCCGCGAGCACCTCACTTTGGAGGATTGTGGGAGGCCGCAGTAAAATCTGCCAAGCACCTGTTAATCAGAAGCTACGAAGAACTAGAAACCTTGGTAATTGAGATCGGAGCAATTCTAAACTCTAGACCAATTTCTCCATTATCAAATGATCCCAATGACATAGGAGCATTAACCCCGGGACATTTTCTGATTGGGGAACCACTTACAGCTCAAGTCGACGCTGAAGCTACACCAACAACGTCAAGTCTGGCAACTCGTTGGAAATTAGTATCTAAGCTCAAGCACCACTTCTGGGAAAGGTGGTCACGTGACTACCTCAATGAACTACAATACAGGAACAAGTGGAAGGAGCAATCAAAATGTCTTCAACCTGGAACCATTGTTCTCCTCAAGGAAAACAATGTCCCCGTGATGAAATGGCCATTGGGACGAGTAGTTAAAACCTACAAAGGGGAAGACGATATAGTTAGGGTAGCAGATGTCAAAACTGCTTCCGGAGTCTTGAAAAGAGCAGTCCATTACCTGGCACCACTCCCCAGAGATCAAACGGAAGAAGTATGCAACGATGGTGAAGAGGAGCCTAGTGAACCCAAGAGGAAAATACCGAAGTTACTAGGGGGTAACTTATGCGTGGCAGTGTTGGCGCTTCTACTAATCCCAATGATTTTGGGATCGCCAATCCACAATGAGCAGTTCGGATCTCAGCTGGGAGTCCATTTTGAAGAATTGGGCTCAACTTACCTCGCGTCTAGTCAGTGGAACCTAGTTATATACTATGATCTATCGACTTACTGGGTCGACACGGCATTTTTAGGAAAAGGGACTCGGTCTTTACAGAAACTTTGTGAAACACTTGAGTTCAACTCAACGTGTATCAGTACCCTAGAGCATCTTCGACATAGCGAACTGTATTTGAACCTGGATAACAAATTGCTATACCAATCCCGGCACAAAAGAGGTGCAATAGACATCATCGGCAATGTTGCCAATTCATTATTCGGTGTTCTCGACTCAGAATATGCAGAGAAAATGTCGAAAACCATCACCATTCTACGAGAAAACGATACTCACATGCTGCACCTTTTAAAAAATCAAACATCAGTCATTAACTCCACGTTGAACATCGTCAGAGAAAGTCTAATGACATCCAAGTTGAAGTTCGATCAGCTTCTATCAAAACTGAATGAAATAGTCAGTTCAACAGAAGCACTGACTCAGGAAATAAGACAGCTAAAACTGGCCCAGGTTTTCAACATGGGGGTTACCCAGCTGTCATTCATCGCCAACAACTTGCAACGAATGCAAACATGCATCCTGGAAGCATTGACTGACAGTCGTCATGGAAAAATTAACCCATTACTACTGAGTCCAACACAATTGGAAACAGAACTCCAAACAATTAGAACCCATATGCCCCCATCGTTAGAGTTGCCTGCAAAAGCCGAAGACTTACTGGAGTTTTACAAACTAATGAAAATAAAGGGCCGGCTCACTCAGGAGCATGTCGTGTTTTGCATCACTTTGCCATTAGTTGAACATGAGAAGTTTAAGCTTTATCGTATAATTCCCGTTCCAACTACCATTAACAATACGCTGCTCACAATCGACACATGCAGTGAGACACTCGCAATAAATGTAACTCTACAACGCTACTTTCCCCACACAATTGAGAAAATGTGACACCATCGATCAGGCGGTATTTATATGCTACGATGTTCAAATCCAGTACAACTTTGGCGCAGAGCAATTAATTTGTTCAACAATGTCACTTTACCACACTGTATTTTAAAAGGACTGCCGAGTAACGTGACCTGGACGCCATTGAATCGAAAGAATCACTGGATATACTCATCTTTGTTTCCGACACATGCCACTGCAGTTTGTGAAAAGGAAATTCTGCCAATAACACTGCTAGGGTCTGGCTTACTATCCATCCAGTCAAACTGCTTACTCAAACATGACGCTACACACATTGCTGGGCAGCAATCTATTTCAACAAAAACAACTTTATCTTATACAAGCCTGGGCAACGTGTCAGATCTTGTCAATCTGCACTTTTCTCCAATCCATCATAAAAATACCAGTTACCTTACAACGCTGCCAGATGAAGTAACACGGCAGATCACGAAATTGAGCATTCTACAGAAAAAATTGGAAGCTATAAACCTATCAGAACTTCAACCTCACACTTCACCAGAACATGGGATTACGACTGCAGTCATCGCCTTGGGAATCAGTGCTATGGTGGTCCTACTTCTACTGGTTATACAATGCAAGAAACTCAAAGGAAAGAGCAAAGGTGATCTCGCTAGAAGACTCCAATCACCTAGTCAACTTCCAGAACCTCCACCACCTAATAATAAACCACCTACCCCAGCTCCCCGACAGGAATTCACGGTGCAAGTCTGATGAAAACACATTTTCCAACACCAAAGGAACTGGAGTGGGTCTAATTCTATTCCAAGATGATCAGATATATGTTGGTTGAGTACTGCCTCAACGGGGGGGTGTATGTTCATACCTTCACCGTTACGACGCTATATTTTAGTTTTTAATGTTTTCGTTTATTGTATAACCTTTTTTTTGTAACCTAAATCCTACTTTATTTTTATATTATTTTATTGTATAAACTTGCATTTTTATTGGTAATCTAATTTTATACTTTATTTCATTATTTTTGTATGAACTTGCATTTTTATTTGTTACCTACATTTAATACTGTATTTTATTGTATGCTTGCATTTCTTTTATATATAGGACATATTTGTAACCTAGATTTAATACTTTAAATGCAAGCATTTTTACGTAAACAAATATTTTTTGTTTATATGTTTAAGCATTTATATTTATATTTTGAACACCTGTTTTTGTTTTTTTTGTTTTGTTTTTTACCGCTGAAGTTTATTGCACACCTTCAATATACATAGGTTGCATTTTATTTATTGCACAACCCGGAAAAGACCTACAAACCTTTTTTGGTTACAATTCGGCATAAATTTGCTCTAGAAACAAAAATTGTTTCTGCCATGCAAAAAGAGGTGCAATCAACTTCAGCAACAATATGGGTTAAACCCAAATGTATGACATAGCATTAAGTTAGTATATAAGAACACAATTTATTAAAATAAATGAGAGACAATAAAGTAAATCAAGTCTAAAAACATTGTGTTTTTTCTACTCCGAGTTACCAAGTTCCAAGTGCTTGAGTAACAATTTACATCTTCAAGTGATATCGCTTGTAAGATAATCCAGATTACTTTGTCTCTGCCACATACCTTCGTCAGGACCTTTACCTGACGCATCCTCTCCGTGCAACCAAGTTTAAGTGCTTGAGTTGCAGCGATTATCTTCAGGCGAACCGCCTCGAAGAAAAGAGAGCTTCCGGCTACACAAACTAGTGTGGCCCAACTCAGAACCCATTCTCTGAGTTAAACAAAAGGATCATTTGCCTCTGTCACTTAGACTTCCAGTCACATCTGGGAATGATCTACTCAGTCTATATAAACTCATGAAATTAAAGGGCAATCTGACTCGTCATCATGCTATCTTCAAAGTCACGCTTCCCCTGATTGATCAGGAAGAATTTAAACTATTTTATATAACTCCTGTTCCAAATGCTGTCAACAATACACTGGTATCAATTAAGCCATGCACCAACATTCCAGGAATCAACACTGGTCGAGAACAATTCATAGTGCTGTCGGCACATGTGAGGTAAGGACTTCTGATGTCTTCCTTTGCACAAACATTCAAATTCTTTACACCTACGAATCTGAGATGTGTTCATGTGACATTCAGTTATTTAACAAAACTGCACTCACATGCAACATTGAAAAGGTTAATTCCGAATGGATTTCACTAAACAAAAAGAATCAATGGATCTTTGCAACTATATCCCCTTCGCAGGCCATAGCAGTATGTAATAAGGAAAATATTCCGATCGAAATAACAGGTTCAGGATTACTTACTCTAGAACCAGAATACATACTACGACACGACTCTGTCACCATAAACGGTAAACAAACCGTATCAGCTAAAGTACGATCTTCATACACAAGCCTTGATACTAACATGTCACTGATACAACCTCTCATTTCCTTGCCGTCTAATACCCAATCAAATTCCAGCAATGTTGAAGCGTTATATGAAACGAATTTGCAGCAATTAGAGTCCTTACAGAAAACTCTACGAGAGAATGAGCTCATGGAGCACCCTAACAAATTTAATAGTCATCAAACACACTCTTATACTATCTGGTATCTTGCATTCGTCGTGAGTATCATCACATTGGTCATAGCAGTAATAAAACTTCGGGGAATGAAAACATCCACGTTGCGACATTCGGGTGGACCAGACATAGAACTTCATACAAATCCCACACCTGTACCAACGCCTAGAAGGAGGCCTGACTTCAATGCTAATGTTGAGGACATACACTCTTGTTGAACGGCTGTTCAACGCGGGGGAGAATGTTTGAACACACATATACAGACAAACATACTAAACATAATATACATATAATATATATATATAACACTATCAATAGCATTTTTAGTTTCTTAACCTAAGTAAACGGAAAAATATAATTTTGCTTACAATTAACTTATTTTAGTTCAATAACCATTTAAATAGTTGTTGTTTATGAATTATATCAAATTACGATGAAATTATTATTATTCTTATTTTAGTTCATTAACCGTTTACTTTTTTCTTAATTTCTTATTTTGTAAAGTATTATTTTAATAACATAAATTTGTTTTGAAAATGCTTCTTGCTAATTACATTTTTAAGTACTTACATAAAATTATATTTTGACATTAGTTTTGTTTTTTTGTTATTACAGTGTTTGCTCCCGGCACTTGTCAATGTTAGTAATGCATCGTTTACATATATTACCTTAAAACTATTAAACTAAAAACTAAATCTTAAAACTAAGCTTAAGCTAAGAAAAAAAAAAACCAAACAACAACCAAAACAAAAAAAAAAACAACAACAAAAAAAACAACAAAAATAACAAAAACATAAAAATAAAAAAGTTTTACCCCCTGTGAATGCCAGGAGTATCGTGTAGGTAAAAGTTTTGACCACCAATACCACTAGAATTTTCTTGTAAAATCCCAATACAAGTAATATATTACGTGTTTGACCAACTGAAACCTTCCTCACTAACTAAAATATCTTGAATGACTTTGCCTTTGAAGAAACACAGTTTTTCAACAAAATTTCTTAACAGATCGAAAGCGTAACGGGATATTGCCGGCAGCTTGGCCTTTTCGTAAATATACTCATTTGAAAATCTCCTATTTAAATACTTATAATTCTTTTCTATGCATTTCCGTAATATATGACGTTCAAAAATCTCTATCTTCTTCATGATCGTCTTTGAGATGCTGAACCATATTGGAAATGCATAGAGAAGCATTGGTCTAATGCTTACCTTGTACAAAAGCAATTTTGTTTTGCTTGGCAAAAATTTACTACTAAACAATTTACTAAAGGCTCCTTAACCCTATTCGCCTTTTCCATATTATACAAAGCATGGCTATTAAATTTCATAAGTTTACTAAAGTGGACTCCAAGATATTTGATGCTGTCCTTAAAAAGTATTTCATTTCCGTTTAATGTCAACACAAGATTTTTGCTCTCCGGCACTACGGTGTATTTACATTTTCCGGAAGCATTACGCAAACATATAGCAAAGCTCTTAGCAATATTTATGTTTATCCCCCAATGTGAATAAAATTCGTAAACGTTTTTAAGGTGCAAGAAAACGCTCTGGAGTGCCACTTTCGGAGACTCATCATACGCATACAACAGTGAATCGTCGGCGTAAAGTATACCTTGTGAGCCATTAAATTCATGAGGAAAGTCGTGTATAAAAATATCGTATAAATGAGGTGCCAAAACTGAGCCCTGCGGAACACCACAAGAAATGTTACCGTAACTAGACAATTTATTAACACTCTGAACACAAAATCTCCTGCCATCGAAAAAGCTCTGGAAAAGTTTTATAATTGATGGTTCAAACCCTATGTTGATCATTTTCAGCAGAATGCCATCATGATATGCCTTGTCAAAAGCCTTTTCGATGTCAAGAGATATGGCAACAGTGCACTTAAGCTCTCGTAAATTCTGAATAACATCCGTATGGAATTTCAAAAGAGCATGAACAGTTGAATTGCCCTTCTTAAAACCAAATTGCCTCTCTGGTATATACGCGCTATCTAGACCAAGATTCATTTTTTCCTGAATTACTTTTTCAAACATTATCCCCAAATTAGAAAGTAAAGAGATTGGCCTAAGATTGTTAATGTCATTATCACCCTTTACTTTGTGAATAGGTACAACCTTAGCCACTTTCCAAGCCGAAGGAAAATAGCAGTTATTTAAACAGTTGTTAAACAATATTGTCATATATTCGAAAGCCTTAACAGGAAATTTTTTTATGAGAAAGTTTGAAATGTTATCCAATCCACAAGACTTTTTACTGTTCAAAGTTGAAGAAATTTCTAAAAGAGCACTCAAATTTGTAAATTTTAAACTCCTAAAGTTGTTCAGAGAAGTGTTGTCGTCATTAAATATTGTATAAGAAGCTTGTATAACTGTATTGTCGATACTTTCTTTAATACCTGTAATATCCCTATTGGGCGGTGGATTGTGAAAAAGATTTTTTAAAGCCTGTAGTTTTCTCTCATCTTCTGAGATCGTTATCCCATCAACTAAAATATTTTTTACACCTGTGCGGTTTCTATTTCTAATTATTTTGAAAACTTCCTTGTAGGCAAATGGTCCTGGTGTAATACCTTTCAGTTTGTTATTAAAAAACATTGCCTGCTCTTGTTCAATCTGTTCCTTTATCAAAATTCTAAGCAAAGAAATTTGTTTAGAAATTAACAAATATTGAGGATGCTGCCTATTAAAAGTCTTTGCAAACAATAGTTTTAGCTCCTTCTGCCAAGTATATTTAAGTTTTAGCATTTTCCTTAATTTATCCGAAGCAATAAATATTTTTCCCTTGGTCTCAACTGTTTTAGAATGTATGTTCTTTACAACGGTAAACGATTTAATAAATTCGTCTATAAATATATCTATTTCATCATTTGATAAGTTCCTATTACATGAAGGAAAATGACTAAGTATTGTACCAGCTAAATCAGCTTTAAATAAACTCCAATTGGTGTTCTTATAACTGATATAGCTGTTTGGGATTCTTAATATGAATTCAAAGTTAGACAACGATATACTTAAAGCTAAAGGATTATGATCAGAGAACGTGGGTAATGTCTCCGTTTTGAAATTAGGCTCGTAGCTGTTCAGAATATCGTTGCTTAATATAAAATGATCCAAGTGAGACGAACCTCCAGGGTATGTAGGAAAAGTATCACACACTCTGGTGACAGAAAAAATTTCGTTCTGAAGCCACGAAGAAATTACTTCACCATTAAAATTGTTGACTGAGTCACCCCTCAAAATATTTTTTGCGTTCAGATCTCCACCCAATATAAGCCCATTATAATCATTAGAAAAATTTAGGATAGATGATAGGCCGTTAATTATACCTAGACGATTGAAGTTACTCGGAAAATATATCGAACCACAAAGAATCCTTCGAACGACCCCACTTACCGAAATTTTAATTTCAACAAATAAATTAGGAAAAGTTAGACCAGGTACACTAATACGCGAATAATCCACTGATTTTCTAATAGCAATGGCAACGCCTAATATCGTGTCATCTTAAGCAACTGAAAAGTTATCAAGATATATATTTAAACCCGAACGCAAATGCAATTCCTGTAAAAAGGCTATATCAATTTTAAATTGATTCAATATAATGTTAAGTTCAGTTCTCCTAACCCTGTGGATAAGAGAACCGACATTAAATGTCACCAAATTCAGGAAGTTACGGCCCATAAACTTGTATGTCCTTCATCAAATTCAAGCACTCCCTCTTGGCTTGATCCTTTGTTAAGGATTGATAGGTATCCAAAAAATTTTGAATTCTATCCCCCAGTGTTAATGGATCTGCAGCGCATATAATATTCGCTACCCTCATAAATTCCTGAACTAAAGAAAGCTTCCCTGCTCTGCTCTTTTTTGGAACTTCATTAAACAAGCTAGCGAAAGGCTTACCTGGAACAACGCTGGACCGATTCATAGCCCTTTCGACATTAGTCGCAGCTAAAGTTTTTCTATTTTTCGCTTCTAAGAAAGCTTTCTTCCTATACCCTAAGTATTTTTTGTACGCCGAACAGCCTCTGTAATTCGAGGAGTGTCCCCTTTCATTGCAATTTACGCAAAAAGGCAATTCATTACTGTTAGGCAAAAAGTTGCACTCACCTGGCCCATGTTTCTTATCGCATTTCAAACACGCATACGGACGAGTACAATTTCTCGAATAATGACCCCATTGTTGACACCTCCAACATTGCGGAATTTTTGACCTTGCCTTTGGCCTTTCCCACGATACAACCTGGTTAAGAATAAATTTAAGTCCTACCAATTCTCTAACTTTCCGGTTTGGTTTAAGAACCACCAAAAATAAACCTGTATCCAACCCTTTCTTTTTTTGAAAATTCTGTTGAAAACTTTGATACCGAATCAATTGTATCCGGAATGAGATTATCCAATTCCATTTTAATTTCATTGATATCTGACTTGAAATACAGTCCCCTACAAATTACGCTTTGCCTCCTTAAATCTCTAGGAGTAAAGCTATAGGCAGAAATGTTCTTTTCTCTAAGTAGATCCACCATTTCTAAATGTGCAGATAATTCTTTAAAGTACAATTTACTTTTGTACTGCGATTTATTTTTGATTTTGAACTCAACGTTTTTGGATTTCAGTTGGTCAACAAGCGATTTTATATTAACGTTTTCAATGATAATTGGGGGACAAGACGAACTACTAGACTGTGTATTCTGTATTGAAGTATTGTTATTATTTTTTTTGTGTAAAAATGTACTATCAAGTGGCCCATCACCCTCTAAACATAAATCTCCCAGTATAGAAAACTTATTACTACGATCGACATTGTCTGCAATCTTGCCCTTGTTTTTAAATTGAGAAGTTGCGAAACAAATAGATACATCACCTTGATGATTCCTTTTCTTCTTTTTTGTCATGTTCAATTAATTTTCCCACGAGAAAAGGGGCCACGACTCTTCTTGCATTTCATGTACAGGTGCTTCGTCCATTTGCTCATCAGGAATCGTTACAATTTCTTTTTCAGATGCTAGATCATTAAAAGCTTCTTTAATTACTTCTACTCCAAGCTGCGAGTTCTGAGCAGCAAAAATTGGCGTATTAACTTGATCTGACGGACCGCCTGGCGCATCATTTTTCAATACTATTTTTGTTTCTTTTGAGTTTTTATTACTCCTCCCTTTTGTCAATGAAGGTTTCCCGTTTAATTTACTAGGAGGGCGACCTCCAGATTGACTCAGTAATGGATTTATTTCCATTTCCTGAAGTCGTTGTTCAAAATCCTCAGAAAAAATTTTAGTTAAAACGATTTATTATTTTTTTTTTTTTTTTGACAGATAAAACAAATTTTATTTTTTTTTGGCAGAGCACTTTTAAAAACACGTCTGTTCTCAAGCAAAAGAAAATTCAAACTCACTACAATTTGTTTTTAATAAACATTTTTAAAAATTTTTGGAATAACAAAGTACAACTGTCAATTGAGCAGTTTACTTTGAAAGCGGCAGTGGAAGTTTTTTTCTCATTTTTAATAAATTTGAAATTAATAAGGTGAGAAGTATTGAGATGTTGATAATTAATGGTATAACAAAAATGTTTATTTTGAAAGCAGCGTAAGTCGCTGTACTCAGGAAATTTATTACGGAGCTTAGTGTGAAAGAAAGGAATACATGTAATAAGTGTGTGTGAAGTATTGTTGTTATTATTGAACTTATTTTTGTTAGTACGAAAGAATAGTGCAGTTTTCTGAACTATATTGTAGTGATATCTAATATACTACACATAATTAGCATTATTTTGTTAGTTTTTATTCTCAGGAAGTTGTTTCGTGTTGTATAAAATATCTAAGAATGTCACAACTCAAAAGCATTTTATTGCACATAGTGTCTTATGTAAAGGACAAAATGGTAATAGTAGTAATAGCCCCCTGTCGAAAAAATCCTTCACAGTACACAGCAAAAAAAGATTTTATTTCAACACAATGATTAGAAAACTTCGTTTCAGAGAGAAAAGTAAATACAAACCAAAACAAAGTGAATTGGCTAAAAATTCAATGTATTAAATTTTACCATGATTTTCCCTATAAAATGTTTTATAAACTAATTTAAGATAGAAAAGATGACAAAAACAAAGTGACTTATGCCATTTTTAAAATAAACGGCTCAATTTATTGTAAACACAATTTGTTTTGTTTTTAGACTTTCTATAATAAAATTGAACTGTCAATTTATTGTAGGTTTTTCCTACTTTAAAGTTAACAAAGGTATTTTAAGGTAAAAGCTTTAAGTTGTTATGCATACGGCTGTTAGTTAGCTTATTGAATGTTTCTTTGCGTTTGACTTCTGCGTTTGGAAATAAAAGATGAGCCAATAAAGAATTATTTCACAAAACAAAAGTCAAATATTTATAATTATTTAATACATTGGCGGCTCCTAAAAAATAAGATAAAATGTTTAATTGAATAATTTAAGTTTGTTGGTTGGGAAGAAAAAAGTACATTCTACATAGCGATTACAATCCCAATTGGGTATTATTTAGTTGGCAAATGGAACGACACACGGAAATACAATTGTTTTTTTATAAGCGAATGTTTGCCAACAACACAAAATACATAAAAAACTTACCTTTTTGGATTCTTCGGGAACCCGTGTAGTATCCTTACGTCTGGGCAGTTCATTTTACATTGGCGGCTCCTAAAAAATAAGATAAAATGTTTTATTAAATAATTTAAATTTGTCCCTTATGAAGAATAATATTCACATTTCTTAACCTTCTTATATCCTTTGTTGTTCTAACACCTTTGCATACGGATTCACTTGTTGTATTTTTGGCTAAAAAACCAACATTTTCTAAATATTTGCTCCAATTTGCATAAAACTGGAAAATAAAAATGGAAACAAATAAACTTAATTATTTCTTTTATATAAAGGAGACAGATGCATACAAATTGAATAGCATGCTGTCTTGTAAAAACAAGGGTTAACTGTGACGGGCCACTTGCCGAGATTTTTCCCCGTGTTCCATCTAGTTTATAATCTATGACTAAACTTCTCAATTATAAAGAAGCAATCTCGTCTACGGATTTCTCATTTGGTTTACCATATTGCCGGCCATAGATAAAATTATCTATCTTATTAATTATCTATGTTGCCGGCAGTGGCCAAAGAGCTCAAGCTCTTCGAGAGGAAAATTTTAAGAAAATTTATTGGGAAAAATTTGAAAAGAACTCTAAACGATTTTCAAAATCTTTTGTCTAAAATCAAACAAAGAAAAAATATTAAAAGCGCTAACATAAGACCCTTCTGCCGATATACCATGTTTTACACAATGACTTTGATGATGGTCCGATTCCCTACAATATGCCGTCTTTCTATGTGAAGACAACAAAAGGAACACACAGAGGCTAAAAATTGTCGAAAATAATAAGTTTTTATTAGTATTAGTAGAATTTTTCAGTCTATGATAACTAAGTTTATTATATTTAAATGCTGTTGGATAGAAATAAGTGTTGTATGAACGCACACACTTGACGTAATGTTTAACTATTAACGTTTGTTTTGGTCCTTATACCAGAATTATTAGGTCTGTCTGCGCACACATATTTTTCATCATTTGGTGCAAAATGTTGTCTGTGTACTCCAAATCTCTTGCAGCGAGAGAACCAAAAATATAATTTTTGACAGTTGGAAGTTAGAGACTTGCTAAATGTTGCTAGAGTTATTTTCGCTTGCAAGATTTTGCAACTAGTTTGAACAGCTGTTTTTATTTACTGTTTGAATGAAATAATTTTTGTGAAATGAAAATAAAAATTTAACAATGGCTAAGGTAGTAGTTAGAATTGTGTTGATTTTTAACGTTTATAATAAATTACAAAAACAAAATATTTAATTTCATTTTAGAAAAGTTCAAATATACAGTGCGACCGTGGCGTAAGTGGATTGGAGATGGCAGAATCGATTGAACCAGCAGAACATTGTGGAACATATTTTGCAATTGAAGCGGCGAGTATTAGGAATTGTGTTATTTGTTAGTGTAATCAAAGTATTATTATTATTAAAGTACTTTATTTTCGATACTATAATTCTTCAAAGAAACAGTGCGTTCGTCGTGGAAACAGTGATATTAAGATGCATAATAGTTACTGCAATGATGGTGCTGGATTCTTCGTCGTCCAAGAGTGAAGAAGATGATTCAGAGTCAATTGTAAGCATACTGCTAAATGGATGTATAGACAATGATATATATTCCCGTCAAAAGCATTTTCTTATGAAGCAAAAAGGAAGAAATTGTTTGTTTATGGTAGAAATAGTACTCAATTATAACAAAGAGGAAATTCGAAAACATTTCCGGATATCAAGGCAACTGTTTGAAAACCTATGCGATCGGTTTTTAAATTGGGATATGTTTCAAAAAATTCGTTGCGACAAAAGGCTATATAAAAGTGCTCACATGTCACAGTAGGTGCAATAATAGAAAGCGTCTTAATGTTTCTAAGCTCCCTTAGTCCGGAAGTAAAGTAAATTTTTCATGACTGCTATACACATAACCAAAAATAATGAATATACTATCTTCATTTAGAATGTATTGATGGTACGCACATAGTCATCGATCCTCCGTCTACTTCTAAAGATGACTATATCGACCGGAAAGACAATACAATAATTTGTATGCAAGGAATCAGACGAAAACAGAAAATTTATAAACATTTTTGTTGGATACCATGGGTCGTGTCACGACAGTTGGGTGTTAAAGAACACACCTATATATGAAAAGCTACCATTAGTGATTATAAAAGTTTAAGTACTATTATTTTATCTTTTTTATGCTTTCAGATTATTATTTATTGGGGGATACAAAGATAACGGACATCTGACAAGAGCTCAAATACAGTTAAATATAAAACTAAGCTCTGGTCGCATCCGTATGGAACATACGTTCGGTATTTTAAAACAACGGTTTAGGCAGTTGTATTACTGCAAACTACAAGGAATTAAAAAATTATGCCACTTCATTAAAGCGTGTTGTGTTTTACACAACATTACAAATGAAAATGACCTAAACTTTACATCCGATATATCATCAGATGGTGATGAAGAATTTCTAAATCATGGCCAGGTATCTCGTGGAAATAGTATGCGAGATGAAATTTGCCCAGCAATGTAAATTCTGACAGATAATAATTAAAAAGTCATTTCGTTATCTAGTGCCATTTAGGCAATATTTTTATTTCGATTTTATTAGTCACTATAAAGAAAGAAAAATCAAATAAAACAATTCACGGAAACAACGAAAGTACTCACTCTTTTTTTTAAAGCAGAACCAATGAATCCAATAATGCTATTTTTGTGGACTCATTTGCTTCCTTTCTCTCTGACCGCTCTTTCCATTCTGCCCTTTCCTTCCTCTGCTCCTCTGTATTAGCTTCTAAAAGTTTGTAGAGTTTCTCTTCATTCGCTCTCTTCTTTTCTGCATGTCTCTCTGCATTTGCCACGTACTCTTGTAAAGAAGTTTTCCTTCGCTTAGAGTATGAAGCCGCTTTATCCAGATTTTCTATAAATGTAAAATATACATACATAAGTAAATTAATGGAATAATAAATATGTGCTTGGCTTTTCCGACGGGGTTAATTTTAATTTTATTTGGGTACGGTTTTCCGTCGACCCTCGTCAAATTTGGTTTGTGAACAAACCGGTTTCGGCTGTTTGCCATCTTCAGTGTTCTTTTCGTACTAGTTGCGTTCTATTGTTAGTTGTGTTTATATATATATAACCGTACCCAAATAAAATTGGAATAATAAATAACCACCTTGCGAAGAATTCGGGGGTTCAGATACGCTGCAGTTATTTAAGTTGACTTCCGTTTCACTATCCAAACAGTATTCAGGATTCACCGATCTTTTCTCCCGAAGCAGGTTATGCAATTCGCTACCAAAATGCAAACAAAATAACTAACAGAATCAAATATAAACTAATCTTTTTTACCTTTGGAAAGGGCATGCTTGTCTACTTCTTGCAGTTTGCTTGTTTTTAAGCTGCGCCATTTTATATTGGCGCTCCAATGTAAAATATCTCCCCTGTAAGAAGGCGTACAACACTGCGGAGTGAGTACAAATCCATACAACTCTGGAATGTGAGAAAAGAGGAGAATTAGGGGAAGAACACTATATGGAGAAGAGAAAAAAGATTCATTATCTACTAACCACCGCTTGATATACACGTGTTTGATATCTAAAGTTTAATTGAATATAAAAGACAAATTAATTGGAATTAGTATTATCAAATCTATATTACTTAAATAAAGAAATAAACAGAAACAACACGAATTAATACATCCCCTCCACTGGGAGGCGTTGAAATTGTGGCCATTAGCACAAAGCTTTGCAGGAATGGCCACCCACATTTGCCGTTTGTTTTTTAGGTGGAGTGACTTACCCACTTTTAGTCGCATCTCCTTTACTAAACTAATAACCATTTTGGTGGATACATCCAGCCAAATTGTTTTTGAGCGTCCGTCTCAGTGTTGTTTGGTGAAAATATTATTTCATTGTACTCGTCCATGCCCACCATTTGGGCTGCCAGAACTTGTCTATATTTTTCGTCTATAAGCATAAATTGTCAAATTGTAATTTCATTATACTTACCATCTTGAACCCTTTTAAACGTTCCTGGCTTAACAATGGAAAAAATTTATTATTTTTTTTTCATTGTTAAGTTGTAATTTCATTATACTTACCATCTTGAACCCTTTTAAACGTTCCTGGCTTAACAATGGAAAAAATTTATCATTTTTTTCCATTGTTAAGCTGGCACTATGTTGATCAATGTAAGCAAAGGAAGTTTTATAATAAAACCTGACAAATAAAATTATATAAAAACTAAGAAGAAATTGAACTTACCAAATTAATAACAGTGTAATAAACAAATTCTTTTGCTTTATTTCAATTGTTTACACACCGATCAGCTATTTTCTTGCAAAATTTCACTGGATACTGTCAGCGGACTTTTTTGAGATATTTTCAGCCGACAGAGTAAAATTTGTCTTACTCTCCCAAAAAAAATTTACTGAGTATTTGCTACTGGAAAAGTACCCAGACAGATCTAATGTTATGTATAATTTTTTATCTACTTAAAAGTTATTCGCAGACATTCGCTATGCTTGATAAGTAAAGACCGGAAGCAAGCCTTAATACTAATAATCTCAATTTGTTTATTTTAATACATGACTCCTCTCATATTAGCAACGATGAGTAGTACTATTATATAGTTTATTAGAGTAAGAATATATATAGCTCTAAGAAGAACATTGTTATAAAGCAATCAAAATTGTTACCGAAAAGAGGAAGACAAAAAAAAAACTTACTCTTTTACAATTTTTCCTGCTGTCATTTCATTAATGTAGCCATTTCCTATATATAACTATTTTCCTGCCACTTTCTTGATCGGTCAAATGAGTTCATTTAGTTTTCTTTAGTTTTAAACAAGATTAAGTGATTTGAAAGCACAAGAAATGTATTCTGTGCACAAAATTTTGTGCTTTTAAAACGTTTAAGTATGCCACTTGCAATTTGAAACCACAGGGGTACTTTTGCTACTATTACCATTAAAACTGTTAAATAAATTGCTTAAATAATTTAATCCAAATGCGTTCATATTAATTTTGTTGTATAACTACTTAACATTTAAAAATTAAGCAAATGTAAGGGCAGCTTTTTTACTGTAAATTTGTCATTTGCTTTTGTGTTTTATTGTGATTTCAACATTGTTGTCAAGCAAATCAGCTGTTTTCTTGTGCTTTCAGGAAAGTAATATCATATCGAAAAATACAAACACAGTTTGATTTGCAGAGCAGCATAAAAACACTAGTGTGATTTTAAAACTGCATGTGATTTAAAAATAAGTGATTTCAAGAACATGCTTGTATATACATACTAAACTATAAACTGAAATATATACTAAATTATAAATATATAACTAAATACATACTTAACAAGCAAAAAGCACCAACAATTAAAATTAAGATTTCGTTTACAACTATTGAAGAAACCTTGGACGTACTTCAACTGAAAACGAAAATACTTCATAGTTTTGTTATAGGTATCGAGTTAATTTTCATGTCCTTTTATATGTAATTTTCAACGAATCAGAAAAGCGATGCTAGATTTAAACACTGTGAAGCCCGCTCATAGAACTGCTTCTTTTTATTTTTACTGTGGTCCCACGCCTTAAGCACCACATAGTTGGGTACCAAGAAACCGAAACCAGGAAGAGACCTTACAAAAGTAGTTATATAATATTAACTTGTAAGTCTTTTAGCAAAAACACTCGAACATTCAAGAAATCTTGAACCTACATTAGATTAGAGCAGCAATATCGTGACGTAAAATAACATTTGTCAAAGCTAGAAATACATCCGAACGTCATAGATCCGGGTGAGTGTAATGTTTGCTTTGTCGAATATTAGAACAAAATACAGTCTTTTGGTTCACCATTCTAAGTTTTAACTATTTTCGACTATTAAATTTTTCTTAAAATATACCAAGAGTTTTCCATCTTTGAATTGCACCTTGTAAATTGATACTTTAATATGAATCTAAGGAGCAGAATTTTTGTTGAAAGCTGAATATTCATATTAGTTCTTAAGATATTGTTATATTTTATTATCAAGGTGACCGTACTATTTTATAATAAAGATTAAATTAAAATTTTGATTGAAAAAGCTCGTACCTATACGGATTCCGCTAGCTCCTTAAGCCAGCTCGTCAGGAAACCGTTATCCAAATTTTCTCAAAAACCAGCATTTTCAATTTAGTGCAGAAACATATTTCACAGTTCAACGTGACAACTTAACGAATTTCATTTTTCATTTGCTTAAAGTGCAAAACGATTCCGTATTTTGCTGTTTTTAAGATTTTTTCATTTAATAGAATTAGCTTTCAATTTTTAAGTGTTGCAGTCCTTGCAAAATAATTCCTATTTCCTTTGCAGCACTGTACTTTTAAAAAATAAAGTGGAACGTTGCACATCCCAAAATTTTAAATTCCTACGAAATAACTCATATTAGCTTTTGGTGGCAAACAGAGTTTAGCTAAAAGTTAGACTCAAACGAACATAGTGCGGTAATAACATATCAATACAAAATATTTTTAACTTGAAACGTTGACTAACAAGTAATAAAAATTTTTTGTGAACATTATTGTTGATAATAAGACAATACTTGATAAATTATAATTATCACATAAATAAAGATCAGAGACCTCGGTCCTTGGGCTCACGGGCTTCGCCAGATGCGAAGTTTGCCTTTTCGTGTGATGATAATTCTATATGTCTGGCCCTCCCATGTGCACACCCGTCGCCGTTGTTGGTGTGGCCTGCGGCTTCTTAATAACTCCGTGATTTCGTCCTGTATTGTCCCCGGTACCTCAGCTAGGGATATCTCGTCTTGTTGGTACAGTACGAGTGCTGGTGCCTCGGGGATTTGGTACGACCTCGGGGTGGTTACTATTTCTGCCGCATCTTCGTCACTGCTCCTTTCCTGGGGGCGGGGTGGCGGTGTGTGTTGGGTCATGAATGACCAGCCCCTACCCGGGGTAACAGGGATTCCTCCTTCCGTTGGTGTAGGTGACGCTGGACTATCACTTCTCTTTGGTGCTGGACGTTTCCCAGTCGAGGTGGGGAATGTCTTCGCGGGACTGTTTAGCGCCGTTAGTGCTTCCGGGCCCCTACCCGCCGGGACCAGTATTTTTACCGTCAGTTGCCGTTCATAACACAGCATGCCCCATTGTCGGTACTGTCGATCTTTGACCTCACAGGCTGCATACCCCTTTTGTCGTGGTGGGGTGGGGGGTCGATAGTCTTCGTTCTCCCAGTCCAGGGATGCTGGTGATCGCGGCGGAAGGGGGATGGTGGCGATGGGGCCCGAATATCCACCGTGCGGTCCGCAAAACCGAAAAAGGATCTCCGGAGTTCCTCAAGGATAGGCTTCTCCTCCAGGTCTGCGGTATCTAATGACTCCAAGGACGACGCCTGAGGCCATTGAGGGGCTGGCGGGACCTCGTCATCGGCGGCGCCGGTCGTAGACTCCCCGGAACTTATTGTGACGGTTTCGTCCCCGGGGTTCGGCGTGGGGGGCTGAGTCGGATCAATTACCCGATGATGTTCCTGATGTGTCATCAGGAAATTGATAGCTCGTCGGGTAGGACCGTGTGGTGGCCTTATGGGTTGCGACTGACGCGGTTTGGTTGGGCTATAGGTTGTCCTCTTACGAGGTTGGTGGGTAGTTGGAACTCGTTTTCCCTGGCTGGTGGTGGGCACTGAGTCATCGTCGAGGAATATGGTTCTTCCCCTTTTTGCGTTTTCCCGGGCCATGCTCTCCCGGAATTTAGCGCGTGACTTCTCAAACTTGCTCTTCGGGCTACCCATTTCTTTCTGCTTGTGGTTTGACTGCGATGCACGGTTGATCTAAAAGGAGAGAAAAAAAAACGTAGAGCGGGTTAGTGGACTAGCCGTGGAAGGGTTTTAGTTCGCTAAGGTGGGCTGTCCGCTGGTCATTCTGTTGTTGTCCGTGCACTTTCACAATTACGGGGGATACGAATTTAACCACGGTATACGGCCCTCCATATTTTGGAGCGAGCTTAGCAGCAAAATTTATGTTGGCTTTTGAAAGTGGGTGCTGTCGAATTAACACCTGTGTTCCTATCTGGGGTCGCCAGGGTCGTCGCCTCAAATTATAGTAGCGTTGTTGTTGCTGAGAGGCTGCCTCCAAATTCCTTCTCACTAGTTTGAAGACCTCCTGGAGTTCGCTAGCTCGTTCACTAGGAGATGGATTTCGCGCCCCGGTTCCCGTCGTAACCTCGTCGTACAGTGCTGTAGTGTGTTTGACAGGGTCATCATTGCCATGCCTTTTGCATTGCAACTGGACACCCCACATTCCATTATTGTATGTTTGTCCACGCACACTGAACTTATGAGTGAGAATATGCAAGTCCGCATATTCTCACCACATTATTGTCTACATTTATTTTTAGTGTTTAATAACCAAATTATATTCCCATATTGTTGATTGTAATATTTCTGCTAATTATAAGTTAGCAAGTAAGTAGTATAATTTAAAAACAAGTAATAAAGAATAAACAGTGAAACAAGTCAGTCGCACCAGCGGCTGACTATAAAAATATAATTGTTTTTAATTCATGGCGATCCTGCCAGGAGTGACAGTGCAAGTGAAATAAATAAAGAAAAAAAAAGTTATATAAAATTAAAACGCATAGCAAAATGTTTAAATGTATTTCTACAAAACTCGAAAAAAAAACAAAACATAAGTTTAAAGCAAATTCTTTTGTAAGCAAACATGCAAAGAAAGATTTAAACAACTCAGTGAAAATTATTGTAAATTTACAAACTTATTAAATAACAGAATCTTTAGAAATGCAAATTTAATAAAATAAGAAAGTGTATTATTGATACCGACTTTTGTGAAAAAAAAGTGCATTTAAAAATTATATTTAGTATAATCCATAAACAAAAAAAAAGTGTATTTAAAAATTGTATTTAGTATAATCCATAAACAAATTTTTTATAACTTTTAAAGGATTAAATAATGTTTTTAAAAGAAAAATTTTGAGACCCCAGACAGTAGTACAAGTAACATTTCTGGTGCATTAACAATTACGGTGATCAGCCTCACAGTGCTCAAAACAAACAATGCAATGAGAACAGTTTGAAAAAAAACCACTAACTTCAAAAACAACAAATTCATGAAAATATAAATCATCATAGCTGAATGCGAAGTAGCCAAAAACTCAAACGTGAGCCATCCAGTGAGGTTAAACAACAAGAGCCAGCAGAAGATATGTATGTTTACCAACAGGAAATCCAACCAGTAAATACCAGGTCATGTAAAATTATTATTTTTATTACATATTATTAGAAAATGTTTATAAATGCATATGTATAATTTAAAAAAAAAAAAAAAACAAAAAAAACCATATACAATATATATATAAGGAATAAATATGTTACAATAAAAATATAAAAAAAAAGGAAAGGAAAACAAAAATGCCCAAGAATAGTATTTTAATATAAATGAAAATAAGAAGAAAAGAAAATATATATAGGGAAAATCTTATTTTAAAGCATTTAAATGGCAATAAAAATCTAGTTGTACTTTTAAATAAAATGCCAATGAATGGGGACAAATCATATTTTATATTTATTATTTACCATTACTGTATACATTTATTATTATTAAATTTTTAAAGAACGGGAAAAACAATTTCTTAAAGAATATTAAAATTTAAAATGTATACATCTATAAGATTGTGTGAATAATGAGGGAACAGAAGAAAATAGAAAAGACAAAAGAAAGAAGAATGAAAAGAACAAATCTAAAACTAAATATTTAATGTTAATATTTTGTAATATTTTTATTGGACCAAAGGTCAATCGGTTATTTCAACTACTTTGTTGAAATCGGAATTTTCTGTAGATTTTTATTTTCGTTGGTCGTATAACCACTGTTACGGGATTCCTGGCGACTGCGAAACTTACGAGTCCCTCCAGTGGCAAGGAATAATTCGTGGCATTGGTTTGAGATCGGATTAAATTTATCGCCATAGTGTTTTTGATTCATGGCGTTTTAATTCATGGAGTTTTGAATTTTAAGTTAATTGTGAAATCGCCAAGGATACCCACCCTATCACTTGCAGAATTATTTTTTTCTCACCTCCCCCATTGATCTGTACTTTATAATGGGCGGACAAAATTCCAAGATAGAGAACCCAAACGCAAACGTAATAAACGATATTACGGTTAAGGTGGAGTATCCGGTGATCTACTTGTCAATAATTATAGCTATCCTAGCACTTAACTTCTTAACTACCCTGTATCAACTTCATAAGAAGTCCTTGAGGAACAGATACAGAAGACAGAGCATTGCCGCGGGTCTTGATAAAGTTTGAATCGGACCCAATCCTTACAACTTTTTACTTTCTTATCGTTTTTTTATTATCTATTTGGTCGAAAACCCTCTTCTAGTGACACACCTGCATATGATTACCTGCATATGGAATGGGAGATTGTCATTGGAAAGGCACGATTAATTAGGGAAGAGTTCCTAAAGACCTATAAGTGTCTTAATAACGATAGGGACACTAGATTAGAGACAATTAATAGGCATATTCAACACCAATTGGAACAACTTGAACGGATAAGAATTGTCCTTAATGTTCACTATTCTCGCCTATCAACGGGCCACAAGACAGCGGCAGAATCTTTCTTCCTAGATACGAGGGAAAGGTTATTATCTGTGGCGGCGAGAAAGGGAGTAAATTTAAAAATACCCCTATCACTACATGAGAAAATCCTCATAGAGCGTACTGAACAGAATCTCGAACCGCGGTCTGCACAAGTTCCAATCATGCCTCAAACCCTAGTCGAATTTTTGGGCACCGCATCCAGGCTACTCCCTGATTATGACGGTAGTCCAGAGGGTTTGCAGAGCTTTGTAGACGTCCTGAATTTAGTGGACTCCATAAAGGAAACCCACGAAACAGTGGCGATAAATTTGATAAAGACAAAACTGAAGGGTACCGCCAGAAATCTAATTTCTAATGAAATCACCATCCAGAATGTCATCACACGACTAAGGCACTCCGTTAAGGGTGAGTCGGTGGATGTCATCACCGCCAAACTAATGAACATCAGACAATCCGGAAAGAACGCCAATGCCTACGCTAAGGAGGTCGAAGACCTCACGAAAAGGCTGGAAACGGCGTACATTTCCGATGGCCTGCCCAACAATGTGGCAACTAAATATGCTACACGTTCGGCAGTGACGGCGATGGTGAAGAATGCATCCAATGACAGGGTGAAATTGATTATGGAATCCGGATCCTTCAGCGACATGAACGAAGTCATGTCTAAATTCATTAGTAGTTGTACCGACGTATACGGACAACAAAATTCAATTTTGGCATATGGTAATTACAGACGCGGTAACAATCGCCGCAACTCATATGGGAATAATTATCCCAATGCAGACCAAAGTAACAACAACCGTTACCACAATAACCATAACTCTGGCTCTGGACCATCTAACCAGAGACAACACAACAACCAAGGTAGACGCAACAATAATCGCTACCACAACAATGACAACAACAGCCGCGCCAACAATGACAACAGCGGCAACAGGAATTTTAACGCGGGCAAAAGTGCCGCCAATATCAGAGTAACAGGCGAAACTAACTCGGGAAACGAGTAGACACCCCATTGTACTCACCCAAACATGAAATTTACAACATAAGTCTCAACCTCTACAGCTATATAAGAACCAGAACCACACTCAATCCCAATAAGTCAATGTTTTTATTAGACACAGGTGCTGACATTTCAGTTGTCAAACACAACCAGGTTCTAGACGAACCAATAAACGTCAACAAAAGGACATGTATTAACGGCATCGGAAAAGGCCTCATAACCACCTTAGGAAAGGTCCAAGCTGACCTAAAAATAGAGGACCTTCTGATAGCCCATGAATTTCATGTGGTTGAAAATGATTTCCCGATACAAGTCGACGGAATCATAGGAATGGACTTTATAAGGAAATACAATTGTATTTTGGATTACGGAGACAATGAGGACCTCATAATACTACGGTCCAAAGATGTCCCATATGACATCGGTGTTAAATTATTGAGTGCTCCCTTCGTAAATTCATTGTCGATCCCGGCAAGATCTGAAGTAGTCAGGCAGGTTGAAATAGACTCTTCAAATGAAAGTATACATTAGTATACTTGGGGTATTAACCCCAACAGATTATTCAAGAGGGTGTATACATTGCCAATACAATAACGTCCAGATCCAAGCCACTGGTTAAAATCATTAACACAACGGATAGTGATTTAATAATACAGAACGTCCACGTTTTGACGGAGAATTTGAATGACTACAACATGGTTCTACACGAACAAAATTCGCAGAAGGATAAAGAAAAAATGGGAAGGTTGTCTAAAAACTTCCCAGAATTCGTTAGCGAAGAACTACGAAAACTATGTCGAGAATTTATTGACGTATTTGCTTTAGATAGTGAGAAAATATCGGTCAACAACTTTTATAAACAAAAGCTGCAGTTGCAGAATACCCGACCGGTATACATAAAGAACTATAGAATACCTCACACACAAAAGGTGGAAGTGGATAGACAGGTTCATAAATTGATCAATGATGATATAGTGGAACCATCATTTTCTGATTATAACAGTCCCATTCTACTTGTACCCAAGAAACCTCTTCCAGGTACAACACAGAAAAGATGGAGACTGCTAGTTGACTATAGAGCAGTCAACAAGAATTTAATAGCTGACAAATTTCCACTCCCTAGAATCGATGACATCCTCGACCAGCTAGGTAGAGCTAAATTTTTTTCATGTCTTGATCTCGTATCTGGATTTCACCAGATCGAATTAGAGGAAAAATCCCGAAATATTACTTCATTCTCAACGGAGAAAGGATCATTCCGATTCAAAAGATTGCCCTACAGACTTCAAATTGCCCCAAATTCATTCCAAAGAATGATGTCCTTAGCATTTTCAGGACTATCTCCTACCCAAGCCTTCGTATACATGGATGACTTGGTTGTAATTGGGTGCTCCACACAACATATGTTAAATAACTTAACAAATGTATTTAATCTATGTAGAAAGTATAATCTTAAGCTACATCCAGATAAATGTTCATTCTTTTGCCGTGAAGTGACATTTCTAGGTCACAAATGTACGGATAAAGGTATCTTACCTGATGACAGCAAATTTTCGATAATTAAAAATTATCCCACGCCTAAGAACGGCGACGAAGCTAAATGTTTCATAGCATTTTGCAACTACTATCGTAGATTCATCCCAAACTTTGAATCATCACGACATATAACAAGATTGTCGAAAAAGAATGTAACCTTTCATTGGAGCCAGGATTGCGAAAAATCCTTCCAATATCTTAAAACCAAACTATTAAGTCCGACCATACTTCAATACCCAGATTTTTCCAGACAATTTTGTATAACAACGGATGCGAGCAAGTATGCTTGCGGTGCCGTCCTCAGTCAGGAATATCAAGGTATTCAGATGCCAATTTCTTATGCATCTAAATCTTTCACTAAGGGCGAAAGTAATAAATCAACCATTGAGCAGGAATTCACTGCAATACATTGGGCTGTGAAACACTTCAGACCATACATTTATGGTACAAAATTTGTGATCAGGACTGATCACAAACCGCTCACCTACCTGTTTTCGCTTAAAAATCCCTCATCAAGACTCACGCGGATGAGGTTAGATCTAGAGGAATACGACTTTGTAATTGAGTACATTAGGGGTGATGAGAATAATGTGGCCGACGCGTTGTCGCGTATAGAATTTCGCGACATCAGAAATATTGAAGTTAACAATGTACTGAAGGTAACAACAAGACTTCAGACTCAACGTAATCGCATGACTGAGCAAAGTGAGAATCCAAACCTCACAAATTCGGTGAACTTAAGAGTATATGAGGCAATCAATGCCCATGAGCACAGAAAAATGTCAGAGATGCATTTTTCCAAATATGGAATGATAATAAAAGTAGGAAAGCGAGTACTTTCTGAAGTCAAGTTGAAAGACTTGGTTATTAATAGAAATGTTGATCTAGATCGCCTCTTTCTAAAGCTTGAAAAAATAGCTGATAACTATGGTTTGACAACATTACGTCTATCAATAGATGATAGTACGTTTGGAATTATTGGTACCACGAAAAGGATATTCATGAATAAGGGGAATCAGACCCTAGGGAATTCCCATCTACAAATAGTGCTCACACCGAAATTAATGGGAGTAACCACCGATTGCCAAAAATCGGACATAATGCGAAAATATCATGATGATCCCATAACTGGAGGACATCCAGGGATCAGTCGTACGTTGAAAAAGATAAGACTTCAATATCATTGGAAAGGCATGACTAGGGACGTTGCACGTTATGTTAAAAACTGCAAGTCATGCCAAACAAATAAACACTTTGTCAAAACAAAGGAACCTTTCGTGATTACACCCACTCCTTTGAAAGCATTTGATATTGTCATAATTGACACAATCGGACCACTTCCACGATCCGATTCACAGAATGAGTATGCAGTCACAATTATCTGCGATTTAACTAAGTATTTAGTTGCGATTCCAATTCCAGATAAAACAGCCAGAAATGTTGCTAAGGCCATAATGGAACATTTTATTTTGATTTACGGTCCCATGACTAGAATGGTCACTGACATGGGAACCGAGTACATGAATCAAGTCCTCGTTGAACTATGTTCCATGATGAAAATAGAGAAACTCAACTCTACTCCTTATCATCATGAGACCCTCGGTACAGTTGAGAGGTCACATAGAACATTCAACGAATACCTACGGACATATGTCTCATCTGACAAGTCGGACTGGGACCAATGGCTGAAATACTTCGTGTATTGTTACAATACCACTCCATCAACAGCTCATGATTACTGCCCTTATGAGCTAATATATGGAAAGATTCCACCTTCACTAGACTGCACTAGTAGGAATATTATAGAGCCACTCTATAACGTAGACTCATACGAAAAGGAGGTAAAATTCAGACTCCAAATAGCTCAGCGAAGAGCCGCTAGCTTTATCGAAAATGCAAAATTGACTAGACAAAGAATGTCCAATGAAAATGCAAATCCTTCGGACCTCACAGTTGGTGATTTAGTTTTGGTTCGGAACGAAGCCGGTCACAAATTGGATACGCTCTACAGGGGTCCCTTCAGGATAGTGGGACTTAATGATAGTAATAATGTGGAACTCGCTAACGACCATGGAAAATCACTCCTGGTCCATAGGAACAGAGTGAAGAAGGTTCCGACCACTATGGGTACATTCATTATCAACACATAGTGCTTCGATTGTGCGCACTTTTGTTCTTTTGCCCACAGCGGGATTATTTTTGCACATGGATATGCGATCCTTTTTAATTACCTTTTTACGTAATTTCGCAGATGATACCTATAACGACGAATAACGGGTCGTCCAATTCTATATTTTGAATGATTTTTAATAATTTTTTGATAATCTTAATGATTTTTTAATGATTTTTTAAATAATTTTTTTTGATAATTTTTTTTTTAATAATTTTTTTTAGAAAATAAAAAAAAAAGAGAATAATTTTTTTTATCGTTGTTTTTTTTAAACCGATCTAACCTGGTCTAATGAATAAAAAAAAACAAATTTCTTTTTTTTAATATTTCTATTAATGTACACAATCTTTTAAAAATATTTCGATGAATAAATATAATTTTTTTGGAATTTTCTTTTGGATAATGTATAACGTCCTTTTAATTCTTAAGATATATTAAGAATGATTGTAAAGGAAGAATAATCAATCAAGAGTATATTGATTATTCTTTCTGAAAAAGGGAGGTGTAGTGTGTTTGACAGGGTCATCATTGCCATGCCTTTTGCATTGCAACTGGACACCCCACATTCCATTATTGTATGTTTGTCCACGCACACTGAACTTACATGCAAGTCCGCATATTCTCACCACATTATTGTCTACATTTATTTTTAGTGTTTAATTACCAAATTATATTCCCATATTGTTGATTGTAATATTTCTGCTAATTATAAGTTAGCAAGTAAGTAGTATAATTTAAAAACAAGTAATAAAGAATAAACAGTGAAACAAGTCAGTCGCACCAGCGGCTGACTATAAAAATATAATTGTTTTTAATTCAGTGCCTTAGGAAGGCGAGGTTCACGTCCCTGTGTGAGATACGCCGCAGTGTAGCCTGTGGTTTCGGATGTACTCGTATTCAGGGCCAGCGTGATTTCGGGTAGAAACTCATCCCAGGTGTTATGCCTTTCCCCTGATAGTTGCGCCATGATGGTCTTGATGGTGCGGTTTGCCCGTTCGGTGGGATTTTCTTGGGGCATGTAGGGTGCGGTATACTCATGTCGTATCCCCACATCATCGACCCATCTCTTGAAAATTCGTGCGGTGAATTGTGGACCGTTGTCGGTGATGATTTTCTTGGGAACCCCATAGCGAGCCACGATCCGTTCCCGAAAAGCCTTGATGAGACCCTCTGCTGTGGCCTTCCGTTGGGGAATTAGTTCGCACCATTTCGAGAATCGGTCAAAAAGCACAAGCAGCATGGTATGGCCATGTTTGGTTCTCGGAAGGGGTCCCACAAAATCCGCGCATACTGTAGCCCATGGTTCCTCAGGCACTCGCGTCAGCATTTCACCGGGTGGCCTTTGTTGGTCACTTTTGTATCGCTGACAGGATTCGCATCGGCGCACATATCTGCTGACATCACGTGTTAGACCTGGCCAGAAGTATCGACTTGCAACTCTATTGACCGTCTTCCGAGTCCCCAGGTGTCCGGCCGTAATACTGTCGTGATTTTCCTTGATGACCTGGTGACGAAGCGGTTTGGGGACTCATAACTTCCAAGGGGTACAATCTTCGTCATTAACACTACGGCCTGTGCGCTTATATAGTTGATGGTTGTTTATGATGTAGTTCGGAAATTTTCCGGGGTGTTGTTGGACCTCTTCCATTAGGCGTTTTATCCATGGGCATTCCTGATCCCGATTGATCTGTACCAAATGAGCGGTTTCCACTGGCTTTCGAGATAGGGCATCAGCTACGATATTCTGCTTTCCCTTTCGGTACTGTACTGAAAACTGGTATTGTTGCAGTTCCAGGGCCCATCGTGCTAGCCGACCCGTTGGGTTGTCGATGTTATTGAGCCACTTCAGAGACAAGTGGTCGGTGATCACTTCGAATCGGTAACCTTCGAAGTACGGCCTCATTTTCCGAATTCCCCAGATTATTGCCAGGCACTCCTTTTCGGTGGCAGAATAATTTTTTTCGGCGCCGTTCAGATGGCGGCTCGCATATGCGATCACTCTCTCCTCTCCATCGATTGTTTGCGTCAATACTGACCCTAAACCGTGTTCACTGGCGTCGGTTTGGAGTACAAAGGTGTTGTTAAAATCAGGGCAGGCAAGTACGGGGGCTTCCGTGAGTCTAGTTTTAAGGGTGTCAAAGGCACGCTGTTGTTCTAGTCCCCATTTCCCTTCTGTAATAGTTGTGTCAGATGGTGGCAAAATCGGGCACGAATCGTCGGTACCAGGAAGTTATGCCCAGAAATCGTCGTACCTCTTTTACATTGTGGGGAGGGGGCATTTCGGTAATGGCCGCGATCTTGTCGGGGTCCGTTTGGATCCCGTGTTCATTGATCACATGCCCGAGGTACTTCGTCTCCTTTCTGAAAAACTGGCACTTCTCCACATTTATCTTAAGATTCGCTGCACGTAGCCTTCGGAAAACCTCTCTTAAGTTTTCCAAATGTTCTTGGAATGTAGCACCAATAACAATTATATCGTCCAGGTAGGCAAAGGCATGCGGCTCCATATCTGGTCCGATCACACTATCTAAAGCCCTCTGGAACGTTGCTGGGGCTGAGTGTAGACCGAAAGGCATCACACGCCACTGGTACAATCCCCGTCCGTTGACCGCAAACGCCGTGTATTGCTTACTGCTTTCTTCGAGTGGGATCTGCCAGTAACCATCCTTGAGATCCAGACTACTAATATACCTGGCGTTCCGTAGCCTATCCAGAATGGTGTCGATCCGTGGCAGGGGGTACGCGTCCGGGACTGATCTAGCATTAAGTTGCCTAAAGTCCATACATGTCCGCCATGCACCATTCTTCTTCCGTACGAGTGTTATCGGGAAACTATATGGACTCCGAAATGGTTCGATACAGCCGCGGCGGATTAAGGTATTTATCTCCTCATCAATAATGGCCTGCATAGAAGGGTTGCGCGGAGCGTACCTTAATTTGATAGGCCGGTCATCTTTCATCACAATCCGGTGTTGAGCAATGTTGGACACCACCTTAATTCGTTTGAATAGAGCCAGTTCGCTCTTCAAGAAATGGTCCATTCCCTCTTGTTCGGAGGGGACTTCGGCCAGGTCTCGCCTTACTTGAGGAGAACTTTCTAGAATGTGAACAACGTTAGTCATGGTGCTTACCTTAACTTTCCTAGGCCTTTTACTCCTGTCTGGGGACAGAAACCGATCGGGGCTTGGCCCACATCTGGCCATCAAGCCAGCGCAATCGAACGAGGCTTTGAGTGCCCGTAGCGTGTCCAGTCCCAGGATGAGGTCTTCCATCGCTTCCTGCATCACCAGAAAGTTACCTGACACGGTTCTGTTACCCAGGGTGACTCGAAGCTGGGTGGTTTCCGTGATATTCTTCGTCTAACCATCCGCCAGGTATACTTCAATATCAGCGAGTATCTTTTCAGGTGATACCGGGAGGCGGCTAATTTGAGTGGGTGAAATAAAGCTCCTAGTGGCTCCTGTATCGATGATGGCCGGGATTAGGCGGCCCTGTAAGCACACCACGGCCTTCAATTTATCGGCTTCCCACACCAACCTGGTCTGGCATTTTCCTTTGCCCACTTGTTGCTTAGCGGTCGTTCGTGTTCCGTCGGGATTTTCTCCGCGAACCATACGGTGGTGCGCCCCATGGGGTGATTGTGAGGTAGACGGGATACATTCGAGATCATCCGCTAGTTGGATTAATTCACGCAATGTTGCAAAGTCCTTTCGCCGTATGTACCACTGATAATCGGGTAGTGCGTTGCGAAAAATTCTCCGAGTTTTTGTTGTTCGGTCATGTTGGTTGGTCGCATCAGGTTCTGGATGGCCAATAAATAGTCCTTAAAATTCTCCTTCGGGCGTTGTGTACGCTTGCGGATTTCATCCTCTAGTTTTTCGAAATAGCGAGGGGGAAGGAAGAATTTGTAAAAATCTTCCTTGAAATCCTCCCACTTCTTCCAGTGCTGGTTGTTATTTCGAAACCAGATCTGTTGCGACCTGCAACATATTAAATTGCTTACTTTTAATTTTACTTTTAGTTTATTTTTAAATTCTAGTTTTGACCATTTATAAGGTTATTGTGTAGTAAACAAATTTATTTTTATTTTTATTTTTTATATTAATGAAAATTCTTACGTTTCAATTTATTGTTTATTAGTATCAGATTACACATTTGTAATTCATTTACCTTTATTGCACAACTAAATTTAATTATTATTTAAGCTAAGTAAACACTTTTAAAATTAGGTCAATTATTTTATTGTTATTATAGTTTAAGCATTTTTACTGTTAATCATTTGTATATAAAAAGGAAAGTAAAAATAAAGAAATTTAGTCGTTATTAGTAGACATTCAAGTGTGTTTTACTTTGACGGCTTACCCCTTTCTTTAAGTTCAAGTGCTTGCAAGAAAACAATTACAAACTTAGTGGCAGGACAAATTCAAGTGTTTGGCCTGAGCACCACTAAGGAAGTAACATTTGGTGACCCCGACCTTTTTTAAATATTTTATAGTTTCCCCCCACCAGTGGTAAGGAACTTTTAATTATTTAAAAGGTTTCAGCAGATCCTTTTAATCACTTACACAAATCAGACGTGATTTTCAACAAGGACAACAGTCCTTTGAAGTCATCTCTACACATTTTCAACAAGGACAACAGTCCTTTGAAGACATCTCTACACGCATCAGTAAGGACAACAGTCCTTATAGTTTATATATACACCAACAATCAACAAGGACAACAGTCCTTATAACAACGTACATTTGAGGGACATTAACCGGTCCAAAAATACAATTCCCAAAAACATTTGGAACATTTGAGGAAAAATTGCAGCCCAGCAGATCCTCCTACACTACAACACTCCATCAATATCAGCACAAAAGGCCACAACATGCCGACATTAGATGAGCTTGTACAGGCGCAAGATAAGAATGCGGAAGAAATAAATCGGGTAATTTCCAACATAAAGAAGACGCCCAGAGAAAGAAAATCCATAGAATATTACGAGAAAAAATCAAGAGAACTCGAAGAACTTTGGAAAAACTTTGAAAGATTCGATAACCGCATTATAAGTGATCCTGCAGCAATAGAAGATCATCCGTACTTCACTCAAAAAGTACATGAAATTATGAGCAAAAGGTTTAGGGATATTGATGACGAAATACAAATGCACATCCTTAATATAAAAAAGGAACAATCAAAAGGGCAGCCATCCGGTTCAAGCCTTACGAGCAAAGAAATATCTGAACCAAAATTAACACATAATTTGGTAAAATTACAGAATACCACAATATCAAAAATCATCACCACACTGGATGAAGTATTGGCAATGGGTGTTCAGCATACAATACAACAAATAGAGATAAAATTAAAAGAAGTTGAATACAATATGAAAACAATACATCAATTACAGGACAAGATATGCACTGAAAACATTGAGCACGACATAGATGCATTTTTAACAAAACAAACAGAAATAACAAACATGATATTGCAAATTGAAGAACTAAAGGCAAGGTTGACTCCAGAGATAAATAATCAAACAATGAGTCAACAAAACAATAACATGCAACATCTTCCAAAAATAACAATACCAAAATTCAACGGAGATTATCTGAATTGGCAACCATTTTATGATATGTTCAATGAAATAATACATAGAACAAATATGCCATCTATACAAAAAATGTGGTTTTTAAAAACAAACCTGACAGGTGAAGCGGCCAGATTAATACAAAATTTATCTCTAACAGAAACCAATTACGAAACAGCCTGGAATACACTTAAAAATCGGTTTAATAATCCACGAATAGTAACAAACAACATTTTAAATCATTTATTAGGCCAACAGAAAATACCAGAAAATCCATCTGCTGCAGCTATAAAGGGCCTGCACGATACCACGCGCGAATCCATAGCTGCACTCAATAATTTAAACATCAATACTACAACTTGGGACCCCATATTGGTCAACATACTTATCAAAAAACTCGACCAAGGGACGCATATGCTATATGAGCAATCCATTCAGTCACCTAGATCATTACCAATTTTAGAAGAGCTGTTATCCTTCCTGGAAACAAGGTTTCAGTCACTGGAGGCTTTCGGCCGAATCCAGGGCATATCAAAAAGAACAGTTTCTGCAGCAACCGCTTCTCAAGAAATCCATCAATGCAAATTATGCAACAATGAAAATCATCAATTATATTATTGCAACAAATTCTTATCGAAATCTATCCCTGAGCGACTACGGTGGGTTCAACAACATCAGCTATGCGTCAACTGCCTCAAACCTGGACACAGCACAAAACAATGCACAACAAGTTGCTGTAGAAAATGCCAGAAAAAACATAATACATTAGTTCATCTTGAACCAAAACAACATAACACAAAATTTTCAGCATTAAACAATAACCCTAATTTAAACAAATCACCCTCAACAGTGGCGGCAGCACATCTTACTAATGCCCAGCAAGGTTACGTCCTACTAGCAACAGCTCGTGTAAAAATCACAGCAAACAATGGACAATATGGTTTTTTTAGAGCAATCTTAGATTCAGGGTCACAGATCAATATTGTGTCAAATAGACTAGTAAATCGATTATCTATCAAACCAACAGACGCTTCCCTTTGTATCGAAGGAATCGGCAACCAAACACGAAAAACAACTCATCGCATCAACGTGAGCCTTCAATCTACAACAAACAACTTTAACACAAGACTAGAAGCCTTCGTTCTTCCCAGCATCATTCCACCACATCCCTCTAAACAGATCAACTGCGCATTCTGGCCAATTCCCGAAAATATACAGCCAGCTGATCCTAATTTTAATAAACCCTCTAACATTGACGTTTTACTAGGAGATGAATACTATCATGAACTAATGATTTCTGGAAAAATAAACTTAGCACCTGAACTACCAACTCTAAAGAATACGAAACTGGGTTGGATCATAAGCGGAAAGGTAGGAGCAGGTTCCACCACCTCAGCGACTTGTGCAGTTCACAGCGAAGACAACACAAACGAACTTATTGAACGCTTTTGGAGACTCGATGATTTTACATCAGACAACAATCTCACTTCAGAAGAAAAAAGATGCGAAACACATTTTGTCCAAACTACAAAGAGAAACTCCGAAGGTCGATTCATAGTGCGTTTGCCATTCTCAGAAGACCCAAGTTGCTTAGGCAGCACTAAGAAAATGGCGATGTCAAGATTCTTGGCGTTAGAACAGAGATTAGCAAAAGATACAGACATTAAAACCCAATACGTTGACTTCATGGATCAATATGAAAAATTGGGTCACATGACCCGCATAGATAACTCTGTAGTAATTAATCCTCATTTTTTCATCCCTCATCATTACGTACTCAAACCAGAAAGTAAAACCACCAAGCTCCGAGTAGTATTTGACGCTTCTGCGAAGTCATCGACAAGCATTTCTCTCAACAACATATTATGCATCGGTCGCCCAACTCAAGGAGACCTCTTTGGCCTCCTTCTACGATTTCGGATGCCACGTTTCGTATTCTGTACAGACATAGAAAAAATGTATCGGCAAATCTTGATAGACCCCGCAGACCGAAACATGCAACTAATATTTTGGAGGAAAAGTCCATCTGAAGCAATAAAAATATATAAGCTCAACACCGTAACCTATGGCACTTCTGCAGCTCCATATTTAGCAACAAAATGTTTGCAACAATTAGCAAACAAGAATATGGAAAATTATCCACTAGGTTCTAAAACATTACCGTACGACTTTTATGTGGACGACGGCATGAGCGGTTCTGATAGTTTGATCACGGCAGTCGAAATGCAAAAACAACTGACTAAGTTACTACATGAGGCTGGCTTCAAACTAAGAAAATGGTGCGCAAATCACCCTCAGCTATTATCTGGAATTCCCCCGGAAGATGTAGAACTGAATTTAGATTTTGACAGCCAATGCACTAAGATACTGGGACTAACATGGAGTCCAAAGACAGATATATTTTGTCTTAAGGCAGATATTCAAACAACTCAAGCAATTACAAAGCGAACTGTAACCTCAGATGTGGCTCGAATCTTTGATCCACTGGGTATCGCTGGTCCGGTGGTGGTTTCCGCAAAAATGTTCATCCAAAAGTTATGGCAGCTGCAACTGTCATGGGATGAGTCACTACCAGCAAACCTTAACGAATACTGGTCGTCATTTCGTGAAACTCTAACACATCTTAATAAGTTATCCGTTAAAAGACACATTTTCGACGGACAAACTTCAAGAAACACGCAAATACACACTTTTGTGGATGCGTCAGAGAAGGCATATGGAGCCGCGGTTTACATGCGTTCCAAATTAAGGGATGGTCGCATCATAGTAAGATTATTATGTTCCAAATCACGCATTGCACCGTTGAAAAGAATAACACTTCCGAGATTAGAACTATGTGCTGCTCTGCTTGGAACTGAACTAACCACCAGGGTGAAAAAGGAAATACGTGGTGAAAACATACAAACTTATTTATGGTCGGATTCGGAAATAGTACTTTACTGGATCACTTCTACAGTATCTTCATTGCACACATTTGTTGCCAATAGAGTTAGCAAGATTCAGGAACAAACAATAAACGTTCAATGGCGACACGTTGAGTCAAAGAAAAATCCAGCAGACCTTATTTCTCGAGGTTGAACTCCCGAACAGCTATTACAATGCAGTTTATGGCTCGTTGGACCAATATTTCTACATGGCAATGAAAACCTCTGGCCTAAAGAATTCAACAGAAACCAACCACCTCCTATTTCAGAAGAAATCAAACAAAACTAAGTAACGGCTGTATCTGCAACGGTACCCGGATTGGAAGAAATGATATATAACATAAATCATCATCACTCATACCAAACGCTTCAAAGAGTAGTAGCATATGTATACCGTTTCATCCAAAACATCAAGATTTTAAAGGCAGACCGGCCAATAAGCAAAGTACTCACCATTCAAGAATTAGCCTCAGCAACACAATTAATAGCTAAGGCCATTCAAATGTCTGAATTTAAAACTGAATTGAACACACTAAAGAACAAACGCGAACTCAATAAATCAAGTACAATATGCAGTTTATCTCCCTTTCTGGACGAAAATGAGGTAATACGAGTCGGCGGAAGACTGGAAGAGTCTAGTCTCCCATATAACGCAAAGCACCCAATACTTCTACCCTACAACGATGCGATTGCAAAGTTAATACTGAAAATGCTGCACATTGAAAATCGTCACTGCGGTTCACAAACATTATTAGCCATATCAAGGCAGCAGTTTTGGATAATAAAGGGAAAAATAATGGCTAGAAACATAGTTCAAAACTGTGTACGGTGCACAAGGTCAAGGCCAAATCTGATGAAGCAAATTATGGGAAACTAACCTGCTGATCGTGTAACTCAAACAAGACCATTTCTGGTATCAGGTGTAGACTACTGCGGCCCACTATGTGTACACCACAAGGTAAGAGGTAAAAGGCCACATAAGGTATACATAGCAGTGTTCGTTTGTTTCGCAACTAAGGCAGTACACTTGGAAGTAGTGAGCGATCTCACCACAGAAGCATTCATTGGTGCTCTTAAAAGATTCGTGGTTCGTCGAGGACGCTGTCAAACCATCTATTCTGACAACGCCACAAACTTTTTAGGCGCACGAAATCAGCTTAATGAATTAAATGAAGCTATCTTCTCCAATATATCGCAAGAGAAAATTATTAGATCCTGCAGTGAGGCTGGAATCAAATTTAAGTTTATACCTCCTCGAGCTCCTCATTTCGGTGGGTTGTGGGAAGCAGCAGTCAAATCCGCCAAAAACCTATTACTTCGAAGTGTGGCAACAGCCTCACTTACATACGAAGAACTTGAAACGGTAATCATTGAAATAGAGGCAATTCTAAACTCCCGACCAATTACCCCACTGTCTAGTGATCCAAATGACTTAGCAGCTTTAACACCAGGACATTTCTTAATCGGAGAACCTCTTACGGCTCAAGTGAATTCGAGAGCGATTAATCCAAGCAACTCAGTTGCAAAAAGATGGAGCCTTGTCTCTCAGCTAAAAAACGAATTTTGGAGACGTTGGTCACTAGAGTACTTACACCATCTTCAAGAAAAACGAAGGTGGAAAACATCAACAGAAAATGCAAAGGAAGGACAGCTGGTGATAATAAAGGAGGATAACGTACCTGTTATGCAATGGCCACTCGGCCGAATACTGAAAACTTATGAGGGGAATGACAACAAGGTTCGTGTAGCAGACATAAAAACTGCATCAGGAATAAGAAAAAGACCCATTCATAAATTAGCCCCACTGCTTAACGAGGACGAAGTACCAGTAAATGAACCATCGAAGCCTAATCGGCCCATGCCAGTGGATATTACAGACATCCCACCCGTCAAGACTTCTAAAACCACCGTCAACGCGCTACTACTGTGCGTGATGGCAACGCTGCTTTTTATACCAGTTGTCATAGGTAACAGTGTCAAAATAACTAATTTTAATTCAGACCCTGGGTTATATTTTGAAGGAATCGGAACCGTAAAACTGATCACAGCCGAATGGAGGTTAATGGTATATTATGACCTAGCACCATTTTCTGCAGAACTAAGGGCCTTCAAGTCAGGGTTAATGACACTCGATAAGTTATGTTCAGCCATCACACAGCAGTCAATTTGTAACGTTATGGTAAACAATTTCATTCAGATAAGGGAAGAATTACGGGAGGAAAAGGAGCTTTTTGTTAACAGAAGGGTAAGGCGAGGTGCTTTCAACATTGTAGGAAATGTAGCGCGATCTCTGTTTGGTGTTCTCGACTCAGAGTATGCAAATGAAATGTCAGACACCATTAAACGAGCTAAAGGTGAAACGGATTACGTGTTCTAATTATTTAAAAACCAAACATCAATAATTGACTCCACGATCAACATCATCAAACAGGATGAACTGAGTACACAGAAACAATTAAGGGAAATCATGGAAAGGATAAACGTAGAGGCAAATGCAATGGACAGACAGGCTGGACAAATAAATCAAACGCAACTTATATCACTACTAAGCAGCCAACTTACATTAACAGCAATCAATTTACAAAGAATAGAGAGGGAAATTATTGACGTTTTAATGGATGCTCATCATGGAAAAATAAGTCCACTTCTGGTATCACCCAATCAACTAAGAAGTGAGCTTGCCATAATAAAGGCACATCTTCCAACACAACGTTCAATCCCAATAGAAGATGACAATCTAATTCAACTCTATAAGCTAATGAAGGCCAGCGGAGCAGTTACGAAGGGAGAAGTACTTTTCGAAATAATGTTTCCACTTGTTGACCAACAAGTTTTAGATCTCTTCAATGTAATTCCAGTTCCAACAATAGAAAACAACGCACTTATATCCATAGACTCAGAAGGATCCCTTTTAGCGGCCAATTCACATAGAGATGAGTTCATTCCATTTACCAATTCTGACTTGACAAACTGTATCATGCCCAAAAGAGATGTATACTTATGTCCAAACAAGCAGTTCAAGCGTCGAAAGGATGCAAACAGTAATCCCTGTGAAATCAACATCTTTAACAATAGATCCACAGCCAACTGTAAACTCACTCGGATATCAGATGATTCAACATGGACACAATTAAAAAATCCAAACAAATGGATTTTTGGTACCACAACAAGGTTGGAGTTTGCTGCAGTCTGCGGCACTGAAACCTCACAACATGAGCCAAGTTGCACAATAAAGGGTGATCTGATTAACATTCAGGGCCATTTTAGCGGTTTAACTTATTTGTACACATCATACATCCAACTTAAGCCCATAGCCAACATAAGTACACTTCAAGAAATCAAGGGAGTAGTTAACACCACTAAGATCGAGCTTGAAAATCACATCACTCAACTTAACAATCTTCAAAAACAACTAAATGAATCAAACGTTATACAACTGCCAAACACTATCAGATCCAATAGTTTACACCACCATGCGGTAAGCTACTCTGCACTAACCCTCTCCATCATTCTTCTGATAGCCGTCATGATATATAAACAACGTTCAAGAAGCCAAGAAGGAAATACTCAGGAAACCATCCAGCCGAAGACTCAGCCATTTACATTACCCCAAGCTGTTACAATTGACATCATAGACACCTAGGAGCAAGCAAAGGCAATACAACAATCGTTAACACTCTATAATAAGTGGTAAAGAAAAAACTATATTAATATAACTTCATGTAAACACATAACCAATTAGTAATTGAATAAATGCGGAAATGGTCAAGGCGGCGAGAATGTTGCGACCTGCAACATATTAAATTGCTTACTTTTAATTTTACTTTTAGTTTATTTTTAAATTCTAGTTTTGACCATTTATAAGGTTATTGTGTAGTAAACAAATTTATTTTTATTTTTATTTTTTATATTAATGAAAATTCTTACGTTTCAATTTATTGTTTATTAGTATCAGATTACACATTTATAATTCATTCACCTTTATTGCACAACTAAATTTAATTATTATTTAAGCTAAGTAAACACTTTTAAAATTAGGTCAATTATTTTATTGTTATTATAGTTTAAGCATTTTTACTGTTAATCATTTGTATATAAAAAGGAAAGTAAAAATAAAGAAATTTAGTCGTTATTAGTAGACATTCAAGTGTGTTTTACTTTGACGGCTTACCCCTTTCTTCAAGTTCAAGTGCTTGCAAGAAAACAATCACAAACTTAGTGGCAGGACAAATTCAAGTGTTTGGCCTGAGCACCACTAAGGAAGTAACAAGATCAATGCACGTTCTCTTAGGATCTCCGGCATTATTTTAGGCAGTTGGTCTAAGTCCACCTGATACATTGCGGCAAACTCCTCCAGTCGCTCTATAAATTCCAGCGGGTCTTTTCCCCCGGTGTATCTAAGGCTCCACTTCCGCACTACTTCGATAGCGCCGATATGATCCTCACTTCGTAACGATGGTAGGGGCGGGAACATTCCAAAGCTCGGCTGAGCGGTGGTTAACTCGGGTTTTTCGCCAGATCCCCCTCGTTCCAGTCCGGCATTCTCTTCTTCTACTTTGGCGGGAGATGCTGGCCGGCTAAGTCCATCGGTGGCAGTAGGCAGCTTAAGGGTAGCCTCATGTTTTCCTTGTAAGACCAGCAACTCCCTCATCTGGTCTTCTTGATGTTCCGATGCCAAAAATTTAGCAAAACGTTTCCGCATGTCCTCTACATTGCCGGTAGTGTCCTGCTGATATTGGCCGAGATATTTTACTAAGTCCTCCCTCTTCAGGGAGTAGGCCCAGGAAGTACGTAACATAGCTGCGGTGCGAAATCTATATTCTGTTATGCGGCAAGGATTCGAACACTAAGTGTGCTTCACAAATGGTTGGTAATAGATATTTTCGTTTGAAAGTTGTCTTATTTTCTTATTCTATGTGTTATGGACACGACTAGTGTCCCTGCTCGGGCGCCAATGTAACGACACGTTTCCGCTGGTTGCTGGGATAGCGACAGCGGCGGCCAGGGTCGTTGCAAATTTTCTTTCTATTAACTACCAGATCTGTTTTTGGAAGGAGTGACACTTAATGTTCGAATAACGTTATAAAACGTATCGCCAAGTTTATTTATTTACTAATTTTTACAAATAGACTGATTGCTACAAGTGCGGTCGGGAACTGCAGTCGTGGGACGGGGAGTCAGCACGTAAAGACGGAGGGCAACGATACAGATGGCAGCGGTACTGGCGGCAGCAGCAAAGAGGGCTGCGATACAGGCGGCAGCGGCAGAGATGGCTGCGATACGGACTGCAGCAGTAAAGATGGCTGCGGCACTGGCGGCAGCGGTAGTACCTGGTAGCGGTACTGGCGGCGGCAGCAAAGAGGGCTGCGATACAGGCGGCAGCAGCAGAGATGGCTGCGATACGGACTGCAGCAGTAAAGACGGCTGCGGCACTGGCGGCAGCGATAAAGATGGCTGGGATACAGACGGCAGCGATAAAAATGGCGGCCGCGGTAGTACCTGGTGGCGGTACGGACGTCAGCAGCAAAGATGGCTGCGGTACAGACGGCAGCGGTAGTATCTGGTAGCGGTACGGGCGTCAGCAGCAAAGATGGCTGCGGTACAGGCAGCAGCAAAGATGTCGGCAGCGGTAGTACCTGGTAGCGGTACGGGCGTCAGCAGCAAAGATGGCTGCGGTACAGGCAGCAGCAAAGATGTCGGCAGCAGTAGTACCTGGTAGCGGTACGGACGTCAGCAGCAAAGATGGCTGCGGTACAGACGGCAGCAGCAAAGATGTCGTCAACAGTAGTACCTGGCAGCGGTACGGACGTCAGAGCAGCAAAGATAGCTGCGGTACAGACGGCAGCAGCAGAGATGGCTGCGGTACAGACGGCAGCGGTAGTACCTGGTAGCGGTACTGGCGGCAGCAGCAAAGAGGGCTGCGATACAGGCGGCAGTAGCAGAGATGGCAGCGATACGGGCTGCAGCAGTAAAGATGGCTGCGGCAGCGATAAAGATGGCGACAGCGGTAGTACCTGGTAGCGGTACGGACGTCAGCAGCAAAGATGGCTGCGGTACAGACGGCAGCGATAAAGATGGCGGCAGCGGTAGTACCTGGTAGCGGTACGGGCGTCAGCAGCAAAGATGTCGTCAACAGTAGTACCCGGCAGCGGTACGGACGTCAGAGCAGCAAAGATAGCTGCGGTACGGACGTCAGAGCACCAAAGATAGCTGCGGTACAGACGGCAGCAGCAGAGATGGCTGCGGTACAGACGGCAGCGATAAAGAAAACGGTCTAACTCCACTTATGGCGACAAGCTGCGTGCTAGCAAAGGGTAAGAAGTTGTTGCGGAATATTAAATTCCTGTCCAACAGGTGATCGGCTGGCTATCGGCAGACAAGAAGCTATTGCGGAGTATTAAGCTCCTGTCCAAAGTTCCTATCTGTAGGCGATATGCTTGCATTCTGCTAATAAGAAGTTATTGCGGAATATTAAATTCCTGTCCAACAGACTTCTTATTTACAGGCGATCTACTTGCAGTCTACTGATAAGAATTTAATGCGGAATATTAAATTCCTGTCCAAAGGACTTCTTACCTGTAGGCCAGCTGCGTGCCAATTGAAATTATTTAATAAAATATTCCGCCTTTTATACTAATGCGTGGGTACACACATTCACACACACACCCATATTATCCGTCATAGTTGCTTGTCAACTCTCAGTGGTGAGTTTTGATCTGTATCACAGCTGATTGTATTGTTGATCATGTTGTTTCTGACTCACAGGTGGCGCTCTTATGTTCCCGACCGTTAATTTAAATAATAATTCAAGGATAATAATAGTAATAAATATAATAAGAATAAAAATAATAGTAACAATTCAAGAATAAGAATAATAATAGTAAAAGGTATAATAAGAATAATAATAATAATAATTCAAGAATAATAATAGTAATAAATATAATAAGAATAAAAATAATAATAACATTTCACGAATAAGAATAATAATGGTAAAAGGTATAATAAGAATAATAATAGTAAACAAATAATAATAATTCAAGAATAATAATAGTAATAAATATAATAAGAATAACAATAATAATAACAATTCAAGAATAAGAATAATAATAGTAAAAGGTATAATAAGAATAATAATATTAAACAAATAATAATAATAATTTAAGAATAATAATAGTAATAAATATATTAAGAATAAAAATAATAATAACAATTCAAGAATAGGAATAATAATAGTACTTCAAAATCCAAAAAAAAATAATACGCAATAATAATAATAATGTTGTGTCGGCGAAAACGAGATGTGACGACTTTCACCGTTACAAGTTTTACAGATTTTTATTTTAGAAAAACACAGTAGTTTCATCGAAAAACGTATATCGAAATGAAATGTGAGCAGGTGTCTCAAAAGTGGCAGATGTGATGACAACGTTGGTGGATATGGCAAAACAACAAAACCAAAATAATGTCAACGCGCCTTTCCTCAATTATATATAATTATATTAATTCCTTGTAGTTAAAATTGCCTAATGAGATTGGCGAAAATGTACGATGAAAAATTATTGTTATGCTTTACGATAAGATCTCTGCTCTACTTATTTTTAATATTAATTCATAATAGTAATTTTTACATAATAAAATAAGAGTTTTCAATTTGTTTAAAGACTGGCCACACAAAACAAAAGGTTGAAATAAGTATATGAATTTGTTTATAATAGCCAAAGTTTTTCTTTAAATAATAGTATATGTTTATATTATTCTTTTCAATAAAATCTATTGCCTTATGTATCCACCTTATTAAAAGTTATTTAATAAAAAAATATTTTTTTTGTTTAAAAACAGATTTTAATTAATCAAAACAGAATTTTAATTATTTTTAAAGCCTCTTTAGTGAAATTATAAATTTTTTATTTCGTAAACATCTTGTCTGCCGTACTGCGCAACATTAATATTAGATAAAAAGAGATAATCAGCTGGCAACATATTGTCGAAATTTTCAAGCGAAATATGAAATGTTGCTCAACAATTTTCGCAAGTTAGAACAGAGTACTAAGCTTTAGACTTAAAAGCACGATATTTTTAAAAGAAGAAAAGAAACAAATTTTTGAAAATAAGTCAAACAATTCTAAAATCCAAAGGAAAACAAATTAACTAAGCAAAACTTTCAGATTATAAAATAAAAATATATTTTTAATAGTAATTAAAAATAAAATCAAATTGAACTAGATAAAAACAGCTGTAATAACACTCCACAATAAGGACAACAGCAACAGCCAGCAGGACAAATACCGGAGGTTCCATCTTCAGTAATAAACACCAACTTCCAGGCCACTATTATGATAAAATAAATGTAAGTGCTTTAGAAATAAGATCAAATCTGAATAAATTTTTCGAATGCGTAAATAACGTTTAAGTCTTAAAACAAATTGCATAACGATTCTGTTTAAAAATTAAAAAAAAAATAACATTTTTGTTTTTAATAAAGAAATATGCTAAAATAAGTAAGAAACCAACATTGTATGTATCAAATTTCAAAATCCTTTTAAAGTAAAATTTGCTACAGAATTGTCAAGTTGATCGCCGTTTTTCCAGGGTTATATCAAACGAACAGAAAGGCGGTGATCGATTAGGCGAAATCCTAAGAGGAATGCGGGTACAAGGCATTTCGGATAACGAAGAAAAAAGTTAAGGCGAAATGGACGCACAAAATTTACAAACACTGCTATTTAGCAGGCGCACTGTGGAAACATTTTACGAGAAGGCGGTCAAAAATATATAACTTTTGAACGGATCGTAATTTTGATACGCTTTTTTTTATTTACTAGGTGAGATCATAGGCTTTCGTTTAAAGTATAAAAATTTTAAATCTGGTTAGAAAAATAGTTGTGATGCATTTTAAGTTGTAGCTGTTTTTTGGTACGAAAGTAAAGATTTAAAACTTGTTTAAATAGTTTGTTTCACATAAAGTCCTATATTTTGAGTCACGTTTAGAACTTATACTTATTGAAACTTAAATTTATTCAGGTAGGGCCAAGCTTTGGCCTCCGTGAAATTTTTAGTACGAAGGCCAAAGGTTGGTTTTTTGAAACAATTTGAGTCAACAATTAGCTCATTAAGCAGCAAACATAAAAAATATGTTCATTGGTTTAAATTTACTTTAGATAAAGAAGTATTTAAGTCCAAAATAAACATAAATACTACTCGTATATGTAAACTTTTGCTATAAATTTTAAAAGGATGAAATACATACAGATAACTCTTGTGTTTGGAAATATTACTATTAATTAAACAATTTTAGTAAATATTTCTTCTAAATAGCCTTGTTTTTCACCTTACTCGCGATAGAATCTATAGTCTTTGTTTCGTTTTTCTTGCGCCTCTTCAGATAGATTTTCTATTGGTAAAATATTGTGTTGAATTATTTGTTTCCCATGGTACACAATTTTATGAACTGTGGATGGTATATATATCCAAGAATATTTTTCGTTGTAAAGTATAGCTGTTTTTTGGTGTACTCTCCAAATTTTTTTGCATTTATCTTTCTGCCGCATGCTAGAACTTTTAAAATAATACTGAATATCCTTATTTGTTCCAAATCTACTATGTGATAGATGCTGCAGTTTCTGGATCTGAAAAAAATCTTCTTGCGGTGTTTCCATCATTTGTGTTCCCTTGCTTTGGCTGATCGATGATTAGGCCTTGTTCTAAATATTTTTCTTGAATTTGTTTTTTTTTGTTCCTTTTTTTTTCATTTTCCTTATTTTTTCTCATTGTTTCGCCTAACGGACCAAAATCCAAATCATAACCCAATTTAAGAATATGCTCCATAAAACGTATTCTAGTATGAAGAGGGAACAATCCAAATTCGTACGCTGCAATAAAAGTGTCATCTTCTGGAACTGGATGGCTTGATTGACTTGATGTCCTTTTGCATATAATGCAGCTTGGTGATGCTTTTGTATCAGTTTAAGCTTGTGCAACTTTTCCATCAATCATTGTGAGATACATTTTAAAATTTACTGTTCATCAACAGTAAATATTACAGGTTGAAGATCTTTAATTTCATCTTTTATTTTTCGGACTTCTTCAGTTATGACATTTTTTGTTTCTTTTTTGAAAGTAAATTTTATTTGTCTGCAATATTTCGTTGATGAGAATATTTAATTTTTCCATACATCAATTTCTGTTGCTGTACTAGTTGACGGCTGTAACTCGGTATAACTTTTTATTAATCGCAATGGAACAAATATCATAAATAAATCAGCGTCTGATGAATTTTTGGCATTACATTACTTGTAATGTAGAAATTAAAGTAATGCTGCTATTTTCAAGTTTTTTAAGCGGTTAGAATTAAACGTATTTAACAACCGTTCGGCAGTGTGTTCAAGGTCTTGCAATTTTATTTCTGCTTAAGTAGAAGTGACAGTTATAGCGGTTTGTGCAGGTAGGCATTCTTTTTTGACAGCGACTAATTCTCTATACTGTGGAAAATCCAAGAACTCTTTTCATTTGTTCGCTTCTGCAATTCGTTGTACTGATTTTTAGTTAACTTTAAATCAAAAAATAGTGCTAACGCAATCAGTGCAAATCAATTTAAAAAGCCAAGTACTTTTGTGTAAATTACATCAATTTATGATATTTTAAGTAGTCAAAATATTTTTGTGGCCAACTGTGCATGGCTTTGAAATTGACTAAAAATTTTTGTTTTCTGTCGAAAAGTATTCATATATCTAAACAACGTCTCTCATAAAGGCGATTTGAAAAATAAGTAAAATATTTACAAAATAGCAAAACAGAAAAAAAAATTTTTTAATTCCATTTTGCAAAAACTTTTCGACCTTGTGTCAGAAAAATTATTATGGTGCTCATGGTCGGATCGTGCCGGGTATACAATGGGGTATAGGCGTATAGGGCTATGACACAGTGCTGATGCTTTTACATTGCCTAACGAACTTTGGAAGTTATGCTTTATTTAGTAAGGGAATTTCGAAAAAAAATTGAACCTCTAAAAATATTGTTACGTGTATACCTTTTATAAACGTTTTGTTGTGAGTTCTTTATTGCAAAATTATTAACACCAGTTTTTAGAGTTTTTAAATAATAACAATTTTATTTACTTTGACTACACAAAGTTGACACAGAACAATTTACTTAAAATGCACGTCTTCACTCGCTGAGGTTTAATTTACTGATTGGTTATCCACTCAGACGCTTCCCCTATTTATACTTGTCCAATTAGAATCTAGAAGATGTAAGAATCTTCTACTCTCTTTGTGTGTATTTTGTTGTTGTAGGTTGTTTATTCGTTGTATAGGCGCCTGTATGTCTGTGTGTATAGTTGTTTTGTTTTTATGCTGATAAGGTTTCTGCTTGTTATTTATTTTAATAAATTTGTTGTTGCTTTTGTAAAAAAGGGTTTTTTAGAAAATTACCCAGATGGTAAACAACATTGTATATTTGTTGTTGTAAAATTAGTTTTTGTCTTGCGCGTTTAGATGATAAGCAAGATACTTGCATTTTTTTTCTTCCATGCCAGCAAGACACATTCGTAACACTGCCGCCCGCTTAAGCCTTTCCTTTCCGAATAGGAACATTTTCATCATCGTCGTGTGCAGGAATCGGTTTAACGCCAAATTCTAAGTCGGCTGGTAGTTTTAGCTCCCTCCCAAACACGACGTTTGCTAAACTACATGATGTTGAATCGTGGATAGCTGATCGGTATGCCAGAATAAACTTTGGTACATGCTCGTCCCAATCCTTTTGGTGTGTACTGACTACTTTTCTGAGATATTCTTCCAGAGTGCGGTTGAACCTTTCTACCATGCCATCTGACTGCGGATGCAGTGGTGTCGTTCTCGTCTTTTTTATCCCATAAATATCGCACACTTCCTTGAATATGGCCGACTCAAAATTTCGTCCCTGATCGGAATGAAGTTCTGTTGGAACACCGTATCGACACACCCAATTGTTCACAAATTCATCTACAACCGTTTTGGACTTGGGGTTTGAAATGGGATACGCTTCGGGCCACTTGCTGAAATAATCCATTACTACTAGCAGATACCGATTTCCAGCATTACTGACAGGGAATGGGCCTGCGATATCTATTGCTATCCGCTGAAAAGGGGCGCCTGCGTTGTACTGTTGTAGTTTGCCACGGCCCTTGGCCGCGAACACTGCTCGCAATTAGCTATCCATTCGGCTACAGATTGTGGGCAGCCTACCCAGTAAAATCGCTATTTTATCTTTCCCAGTGTTTTTGTTACACCCAGATGGCCGCCGCTGGGACCATTATGAAACTGCTGCATTACATCTTTTATCCGGGAACTTGGCACGACGACTAAATCCTTTGTAGTTTTTCCATGTGTACTTTCCCAATTTCGATATAAGCAACCATTAACCACTTTAAGGCTATTCCACTGAGCCCAGTATGATTTTGCCAGCGGGCTTTCTGCCGATATTTCGTTACGGTCCAGTCTTATGTTCTCTAGCTTGGCCGATATAATTTTTGACAAAATAGGATCCTCCTTTTGGGCCTCAGACCACTCTTCTCCTGTGCCAATTTGGATTCGCCTCACATCAATGATGGAGTCCTTTTCCTCGACTTTTGTACAGTGCCTGCATTCTAAGTTGCATGGGCGTCTTGAAAGGGTATCTGCATTATTGTGTTTTCCGCCTTTCCTGTGCACAATGCTGAAGTCATAGCTCAGCAGACGTTCAATCCAGCGTGTAAGTTGCCCTTCGGGGTTTTTAAACTGCAGCAACCACCGTAATGCGGAGTGATCCGTCCTTATGGTAAAGTGTTGGCCGTATAAGTATTTGTGGTAATGTTTAACACACTCCAGTACGGCTAAAAGCTCCCGTCGTGTTACGCAAAAATTCTTTTCGGGCTTGGACAATACTTTGCTATAGTAACCAATAACTTTTTCCGTCCCATTAATAGCCTGAGAAAACACTCCTCCTATTCCGTAGCCGCTTGCGTCTGTATCCAATATAAATTCATGTCCAGCTATCGGATAGGCGAGGACTGGTGCTGTACACAAAAGCTCCTTTAGCCTTTGTAATGCCTCTTCAGCAGCCCCACTCCAGTGGTATGGTTGCAATTTTCGGGTCAACTCATGCAAGCTGGCAGCCACTTGAGCAAAGTTCGGCACGAATCGCCTGTAGTATGTGCAAAGCGCTAAGAAACTACGTAGCTCATGAAGATTTTGTGGACGAGGCCAATTCTTTACTGCCAATATTTTATCATCATCAGTTGATACGCCCTCTGCTGTTACACGATGCCCAAGTATTTAACCTCTTTTTGAAACAGCGCACTGTAGTGCCGCCCTAATATTGTAATAACATATATATAAGCATAGTAGTATAAGTAGATTTAGAACTTAATATATATATAAGCTTAGTTGTATAGTTTAGTTAAGGTTAGAATTAAGATACTGAATAAAATTAGAGTTGATTGAACAGTCAAAGAATAAGGAAGTGTTTTTATTTTACATGGCGATCCTGCCAACATGGCGGAAAAAAGTAAAATATATATAAAACTACAGCGCAATACATACTTTTTGCATTTACCGTTTGTTTCACGCGTTGTTAGTAGTGAAGAAATTATAATTTAAACGAAGATTTTTTTTGCACATTTTTAGTGTGTTAAATTCAATGAAAAAGAAATTTTATATTTCATTATAAAAGACAATTGACAATAAAAAAAAAAAAACATTTAAAAACAAAATATATGAATATTGAATATAATTTATAATTGCAAAAGAAATCAAACAAAATCTAAAAAGTTTTTCCTCGATTTGTCTATGTGTGAGTGAATTTACGGATTTTTTTTAATTCGTTCGTGAGCTTCTGAATTGATAGATATACATAACTTTTTTTATAAAACAATATTTCTTTTTAAACGATTTTATTTAAAATAAGACTTGTCCTATAAAATTGTTTTAATATAAAAAAAAATTTTCCTAAAGGGAAAGAACCAAAAAAAAAAAAAAGATTGCAATCAATATTTAGAACAGAAAATTGCTTTTGAATAGTTTAAGAACCGGCAAGAGAAAAAAGGAAATTTATAAAAATATTGGATCATTTAAAAATCATAACGACTGGTGTAGTGTTTTTATTTTACGTGTTCAAACAAGTTATAAAACTGGAACTCTAGAAAAAGACCCTAAACAAAAAAAAAAGGTTGGACAAAGTCGGCAAAGTAAACTAATTTCGAATCGAACAAGTTGTGTGAATATTGAAAAATTAGTGAATTGAATATATAAAAGAAAAAAAACTTGAGATTCGGTACAGTTCCGTCAAAAGCTGAGTGAAAAAGTAAAACGAAAATGAAATATCACATAGGGAGAATACGGTATATACATATGTATACACTATATAAACCTATGAGAGAAAAAACAACTTTTTCGGTAATACCGTGCCCAAATAACAACAAAAGATCTTATATATGTATAAAACAACAAAACATGAAACTCTTCAAAAATCAAGTATATATAATACATATAAAAATAGAGACAAGCACATGATAAATAATTTTTAATAACATGGAAAAAGAAAAAATATTTTTAAAATATACATAAACTTTACTATATTACTCCTATATACTACCAATAAAACAATAGTTGCAAAAACGGAACGTAATTAAATGAAAGCATTAAGTTATAATTAACAATACGAAAAACAAAAAGATAATTAGTTAATTATGATGTAAACCAACTAAAGTTATATATAAAAAAAAAAAACACCAAAAATAGTGGTTTGCAAAGTTATAAAAAAAGGCTCTAATGCTTAACAAGGAAAATTTTCAAACGAAAAAGATTAACAAACGCAACATGGCAACAGGGTACAGCAAATTAATCATCGTTCAATTTTTACATACTGATAAAACCCGTTACTAATAACGGTAATAGCGAGTGGAAAAAAATTTAGTACAGTCTGCAGCTAAAAACAAAAATAAAGGAAAAAATGCAAAACAACTAAAATTATACTTTTACTAAACTTCAAAAAAAAAACTTAACACTTTCCTCTCAACAACAAAACATATACAACAACATGTGACTAAACAAAGTATTTCTCAACAACATCAACAAAACCAGCAGCATCAACCACTAGCAGTAAAAACAGCGCAGCAACAGCAAACTTATTACCAAACATCAAGCCAACACCACCATCATAAACATCAGCAGCAAAACTATGAAAATCGTAAATCTTCCCGATAAGTAAGTTAAGTTAAGTAAGTTAAGATAGTTCAAAAAATTTACAAAACTGTAACACAACTTGTTATTAACAAAATATTTGTATTTTTTTATTCTATTTCTAATACAATCCTCAAATGAATTTAACAATATATAATAATATAACATTAACAAAACAAAATAATTGAAATAATAACTAAATAATAATGCAGCTACTTATGTACAAATACCTATAATAAATTATAATACTATTTTAAATTATTTTTATTAAACTGTTTCTCAGTCTAGAAATTTAATAATTTAACTAAGTACATGCCTATTTCTTATTATAGTTTTAACAATTCACAAAATATATATATAAAACAAACAAATTACAAAAATATGTACATATCTGGACCTAACTGTATAATTTTTCTCAATTGTACGTATGTACGAATATGCATATATGACAATCTTGAAAATTTTTCTCTTCTCGCTCTCAAGAGAAAAGGAGATTTACAGAGAATAACTGAATTTATGAGTGAACATAAAATAAGAGAAAAAGATATTTGCATATTGATTTAAAGCTTTGTTACAAGAAGTAAATTGAAAACAAAATAAAAAATACTGAATTTCAAAGTAAATTATTTAATTTACTTAATTTTAAAAAAAAAAATTTAAAAATTTAATTTAATTAATTCACAAAAAGTTTAATTAATTACACTTACTTGTATGAATTATGAAATATCAGAATTTTTATTTTTAATATAAATTTAATAACAAGAAAAAAAAAACAGTTTTAAACTTCTTTTAATATACATTTTTTTTGGAACTCTTTTTCTTTTTTCTGCTTCTATCAATCTCAAAGCTTCGTTATAGTTGTATCGTTATTTTTGAAAATTTATCATACATACACATATGTCAGAATCATATGATGAAAAATTTACAGAATTAATTAACAAATTTTATAAGGTCAAGAAAAGAGTGTTACAAAATCGGGCAATATCAACTAAGGAGAGTAAGGTAAATGAGTACATAGAGTTACTTATTAAAAATTACAATTCAATATTAGAATTTGCCAGGGAAAACGCTAGGGAATTAACACCTAACACAAGGGAACAAATTTATGTTAAGATAGGACACTGTCGTGGAGTATTGGCAAAATGCTTTGGTAAACTCAATTGTAAGATACATATTCCTGAAGATATTTTATCATTTGCAACTGTGAATAGGGATTTTTTTTCGGATAGTGATAGCGATTCAAACAACGGTGAAACAGAATTGGTACTTGGCAGCGAAAAGGAATATAAATTAGAGTTACAATTAAAAATGGCGACAATTGAACAGAAAAAGTCTTATGTTAGCATGTGTGCATCCATAATAAGGGGAAATTACGATGGTAATGCACTAGCATTGGATTCATTCATCGACAAGATAAACCTAATTGAGACCCTTACAGAAGAAAGTCTCACTCCAACTTTGATATGTTTTATAAAATCAAAACTTGAGGGTAAAGCTCGAGAAGCGTTACCGGAAAATGTAGCCTCAGTTGATGGAATTAAGACTGCTCTACGAAAGAGAATTAAAGCAGAGAACTCAAAGGTAATTGCAGGTAGAATAGCAGCATTGACAGTGAAAGATAATAATTATGTAGAATTTTCTAAGCAAGCGGAAGATTTAGCCGATTCGTTAGAGCGTTCATTAGTAATAGAGGGTATTACGAGAGATAAGGCTCATGAAATGGCAATCGAGCAGACAGTCGGAATGTGTCGGTTAAACGCCAGATCGGATTTAGTAAAATCAATACTCGCTTCCTCTGTTTTTTCAGACCCAAAAGATGTGGTCGCAAAGCTAGTAGTTGAGCAGACACAGGAGAGAAGGGAACATCAAGTCCTTTCCCTACGATCTGATTACTCTAATTCCAGAAGCTATTCAAGTCAACCAAATAATTTTAATCGTCGACGTCAAAATACCAATTATCGTGGCAATAACCGAAGAAATTTTCGAGGTAGTAATTTTCATTATGGAAATAATAACGGTAATAGAAGACTTAATACTTTTCAAAGTAGTTTTCGTGGCACTAATCATAGGGGCTATGCTCGAAGCAACAACAACAACAACAACCAAAGGTTTGCAGTGAGAACTTTAAACGCGGAGGCCCCTCAACAACTGCTGTTGGGGGAGGAAATGTTAAACTAAAGACGGCAGGATTCTTTGAATCGGAAAAACGAGATTCCTTTAGTTCAGTTTACAGTCTAAATCTTAATTTTGCAGACTTTATCCAATTAAATTTATTCGAAACGAATACTCCATGTAGTTTTCTTGTAGATTCTCAAGCTGATATATCCTTAATCAAAATTTCATGTTTAGAATCTAACGTAATAATAAACGAAAATAATAAAATAAAGATAACTGGTATAACAAATTTCGCAATAACAACCTTGGGAACAATTTACACCCACTTAGCTTATTCCAATTTTTCAATCCCACAAGTTTTACACGTAGTTGACGATGACTTTAATATACCATCTAATGGAATTTTGGGAAAAGACTTTTTGAAGAATAACAAGTGTAGGATTGACTATGAAAGAATGGTTATATATATTTCTATTCAGGATAACAAGGTTAAAATACCGTTGTTGCAAGCGACTAAAGGTTATTCTTGCATCATTCCACCAAGATGCGAAGTTTACAGAATTTTTCGATTACACGAGGTCAATGAACCCATGTTCGTTGATTCCCAAGAAGTTTCGGAAGGTGTGTTCGTAGCAAAAGGAATAATAGACTCGAAGACCCCCATTTTGCGTGTGGTTAACACTACGAACGAAGTAAAATACATCGCAAGCTACAATATACAAGCGGAAAAATTGAGCAATTTTTATATATACTCTATTAATGAAAGTAGCATAGATCACGAACGTAGAGATAAACTGAGAACCATTCTTCAGCAACAAATGCCAAATGACGTCAGAGATGAATTGTTACCGATTTGTGAACAATTTGCGGACATCTTCGCTCTAAAGGATGACAGAATGACAATAACTAATTTTTACGAACAGAGATTAAGGTTGACTGATAATACACCCGTTTATATCAAAAATTACCGTCTTCCACATAGCCAAAAAGATGAAATAAACAGACAGGTTAAACATCTACTGGATAGCGATTTAATTGAGCCAAGTAGTTCTAACTATAATAGTCCTCTAATATTAGTTCCGAAGAAAAGTTTGAGTGACAAGAAATCTTACAGAATGTGTGTCGATTACAGGGCAGTAAATAGGAAACTTATTGCGGACAAATTTCCCTTGCCCAGAATCGATGACATTCTGGATAACCTAGGACGTGCAAAGTATTTTTCGGTAATTGACTTATATTCTGGTTTTCATCAGATACCGCTGCATCCTGGCTCGCGCGATATTACATCTTTTAGTACGGACACTGGATCATTTAGATGGAAAGTTTTACCCTTTGGATTGAACATTGCACCAAACTCTTTCTCGAGGATGATGTCCATCGCATTTTCAGGCCTTGCACCAAATAAAGCATTTCTTTACATTGATGATATCATCATTATTGGCTGTAGTAAACAACATCACATCCAAAACTTAAAGGATGTATTCGGAATTTTGAGACAACATAATCTGAAGATTAACCCATACAAATGCAACTTTTTTCGTCCAGAAATCACATTTCTTGGGCACAAATGTACGGCAAAAGGTATCTTGCCAGACGACTCTAAATTAAGCGCTATTGGAAATTATCCAATTCCTACAGACAAAAATTCAGTTAAACGATTTGTGGCGTTTGCAAATTACTACAGAAAGTTCATTCCAAATTTTGCTACTTTAGCAGCACCATTAAATTTTATGACAAGGAAAAATATTCAATTTAATTGGAATGAACAATGCCAAAACTCATTTAATGAATTGAAAAATGCTTTGTTGTCGCCCAGAATATTACAATACCCTGATTTTTCACAACCTTTTATAATTACTGTTGATGCCTCAAGGACAGGTTGCGGAGCTATATTAAGCCAGAAGGTAGATGGCAATGATTTACCAATTTGCTTCGCTTCAAAAGCATTTAACGAATCTGAACGGAAGAAACCAATTATAGAGCTAGAACTTTTAGCTATTCATTTTGCTATAACTCATTTTCGCCCATATATCTATGGAATTTTTTTTACTGTACGATCAGATCACCGCCCATTAGTTTATCTATTCAATATAAAGGATCCATCATCTAAACTCACGAAAATCAGATTAGAGCTATCGGAATACAACTTCGTAGTTGAATATATAAAAGGAAAAGAAAATGTAGGAGCGGATGCACTGTCCAGAATATCAATTAAAGACTTGAAAAATATGGAATCTCAAATTTTAGCCATGACAACGCGTGCAATGACAGAAAGAGAAAAGAGGAAAATTAAAGGAGACCAAATATCGACAACCAATGATAACAACATAACACTATTAATATACGACAAATTTTCTCATGACTTTACTAAGCAACGAGCAAAAATAAAGACAGAAATTATTACCTCCAATCGGAACACTAAGTACTTGCGCATTAGTATATATCAGAAATTTAAAAAAATACTATCCTTAAATCTTGGGTTTGTTAACGAAACTACTAGTCTAGACTACTTGCTTTCGAGGCTGCAAGACGAGGCCAACAAACATAAGATTCGTAGGGTAGAATGGCCAAAAGACGATTTAATTTTTACGCTATTTTCAGTACAAGATTTGAAGAATTGTGGCCTTCAAATTTTAAGAACTCTGGAAATAGTCCTTACAGAACCAATTGAATTAATTACCAAGGAGGATGACAAGCTTAGATTAATGCAAATTTATCACAATGATCCACTTTCAGGCGGTCATTGTGGTCAAAAGAAATTATGCGCAAAAATTAGAACAAAATATTATTGGAAAAAAATGACTAAGGATATTGCAAAATTTGTCAGGAATTGTCCACAGTGTAATCTGAATAAAGTTAAACCAGCAAACGTAGAAGAATTAATACTAACACCTACTCCCACGAAAGTCTTTGATATAGTTGTGATTGATACGATTGGTCCACTTCCTCAGTCAAATTACGGCAACAGATATGCATTAACGCTGATGTGTGATTTATCGAAATACCTTGTCGCAATACCAATACCTGACAAGTCGGCTCAGACAGTTGCTCGTGCAATATTTGAGAGTTTTATTTTAATATATGGAAAAATGAATTTAGTAAAATCTGATTTGGGTACTGAATTTAGGAATGATATTTTTACCGAACTTTGCAAATTTTTAAAAATCGAAACGAAATTTTCAACAAGTTATCACCATCAAACTTTAGGTACGATAGAACGTAATCATCGCGTTTTTAACGAATATCTTAGAGCATACTTAGATGAAAATGTATCAAATTGGGATACATATTTGAAATATTTTGCTTTTTACTATAATACCACACCTAATACAGTTTTTGATGATAAGATAACTCCTTTTGAACTAGTGTTTGGGAAAAAGGCGACTTTACCCAATGAGGTAAATGATAATGTTGAACCTATTTACAACCTAGACAACTACAGTAAGGAGGTCAAATACAGGTTGCAGAAAACAAACGCACTTGCTAGGCAATTAATCATTAAACACAAAGAAAGGAACAAGAATTACTACGACAAATTTTCCAAACCCATAACGATACAATTAAACGACAAAGTTTTATTGCAAAAAGAACCATACGAGAAGCTCAAAAGTAAATATGAAGGTCCTTACATTGTCACAAAAATTCAAGACACAAACGTAACTATTTACAACAATTTAACTCACAAAGAAAAAACTGTTCACAAAAACAGAATACGAAAGTATTAAAAAGAGTTCGATTGTAACATTTATTGGAGTTCACTTAAACATTTGCAAACTGTTTAGAATTAAAGATTAAAATTATTGTTTTCCTATTTTTATACCATTTTTCTTTGTAATTAATAATTGTTAAAAAAAAAGAGTTCTACTGAGCCTAACAAACCTGATCAATTTGTTGGACTCAATACAATTTTTTTATTAGCAAAAGGGAGGTACATGGGCGCATACGCACTTATGTCTTAATAATTAAAAATAACACATAAAAAACCTCAAACCTCCTCACAAAGTATAATAATACAACTGAAAAAGGATATAAACAAGAATACAAACCTAGTTTTATATTTTAACTTATAAAGAAAGAAAAATAAATGGTAAACTCTCACATAGAAGTTAATCAAAACTATATACATAAAAATAAATAAACATTTGAATTATTTTATTCATCTTATTTTTAGTTTATATATTATTACATTACTTTGAATTAAAATTAGTTTCAATGAAAAAAAAATTATAAAAAATTTTTGTCGTTTCAAAAATGTTTAGTATTGCTTTGAAAAAGTTAAGATTTATATTTCTATTGTTAATAAAAAAAAAAAAAAAACACATTTATTTTTTCTACTTTATAATATTTTATGATTAGAAAAAATGCCATTTTCATAACTAAATAAATACATACATAATTTGAAAAAGAAAAAAAAAAAGGGGAGGTGTAGTGCCGCCCTAATATTGTAATAACATATATATAAGCATAGTAGTATAAGTAGATTTAGAACTTAATATATATATAAGCTTAGTTGTATAGTTTAGTTAAGGTTAGAATTAAGATACTGAATAAAATTAGAGTTGATTGAACAGTCAAAGAATAAGGAAGTGTTTTTATTTTACATTATCTTTCAATCAAAAATTTGCTTATTTCGTGCTCTAGTCCTTTGAACAAAAATATTTTATAATATTCTCACAAGATATTCATTATTCAAAAATTTAAATGTATTTATGTGGGGAAAGCATATCCATACGGGCATTTCACTGCTACTCATATAGATCAGTAGTGAATTTTACCTTATATTTTGTATAGAATACTCAAGAGTCTATAAAACAAGTGCTATAATAAATAAACTAACTGATGAATCTAAGAAATAGCCTATTTCAATACAACAAATTTTCCTCGCAGTAGAAAACTCTGTTTGGTTTACACCAGAAATTTTGGCATTCGTGGAAAACGCAGAAATTTATAAACGGTTCTGCAGCTGTTCAGAAATAAAGGAATTTTCTTAAACGGGATTAATCAGGGCTCGAGCTGGGTACGTAATACCTTGGTGGGGTATATATTGCCGCCCCGAAGAAGTAAGACCGACTGAACCCAAACCTGCGACCATTTGTCAAAAGTTTTGAACATTTATTCAATATGTTAATAATTTTTGTTTTCAAAAATAAAAAATTTTTTTCCTGAAGAAGCTTTCCATAGGAAAGCGAAATATCGAAAAGAAAAAAATATTTATTGTTAATTTAATTTAAAAAGAGCGTAAAAAAGAATAAGAGATATTTATTATAATTAATTATAATTATATTTTTGTAAAATATAAAATAAAGATGTAAAAATGTTTTATATTGAATGGCATGTTATGTTTTAGTTTTTAAAGGCAAAAAACAAGATATCCAACAAAATTGAGGAGTATTAAGGGCGCTCAAGAAATAATAAACTTTGTCTGTAAGAGATTAACTTATGTAATTGATACACATGAATCCGTCATCACATAAGGTGCCTTAGCATGCCGGGCCCCATTGAAACCCCTGGTTTCAATCAACAGGTAGAATCACTAATTTAACAACGGGACGGCCAATTAAGCATTTCATTGGATGAGTATTCTCTTCATGGACTACTATGAGGTCATTTACTTGAAGATTTTATTGAGAGGTTTTCCATCGGTTGCGCTCTTGTAGTTTAGCCAAGTATTCATCTATGCCAGAAGTAAGATTTTACAGCAGCTATTCTTTGCCAGTGTTGAAGGCTCGATATTTTGGTGTTTATTTTGGTCCCTTCGGGAATATTTTTCAATGTACAACCAATGGCCAGGAGTAAGAGCTTCTAAATCATTTGGGTTCGTTTATGTGGACGAAATCGGACAAGAATTCATACCAGCTTCAATTGCAACTACAGCAGTAGATAATTCCTCAAACGTAAGTCGAGCATCTGAAAGTGTTCGAAATAAATGACCCTTAGTAGTTTTAACCACTGCTAACCGTCCAAAGAATGAACACCACGACTTTCGCAAAATCATTGAAAAATACAATTTTCTTTTTTGCGCCAGCCTGCGACAGCGCGATATATTTACCGATTTACACGAGCTCATATGCTTACCCGACACATTTATTTATTTGTTTATTTCATTTAAGATCTGAAGTAGATAAACAAATTTCGCAAATGTCAAAGGACGGAAAAATAAGGCGTTCAAGAAGCCCTTACAGTTCCCCAGTTATCGATTTAAAAATGTAAATGCCATAACAATGCCCGATGCTTATCCAATTCTAGACATTACTAACACTCTCGGTCTTATAGCTGATTTTCATCAAATCAGACTGAAGGACCGTGATATAGAAAATACTGCATTTTTCACCGCTAACGGAAAGTACGAGTTTACTCGGCTGCTCTTTAGGCTTAAAAACGCCCCAGCCATTTTTCAAAGAATAATTATAACGTTCTAAGCCCAATCATAGGAAAATGTTGTCATACACACATATATATCGACGACATTATAGTATCTGAGAAAAATAAGAAGTATACCTCGAAAATATACCAAAAGCATTTGCGCTCTTGGGAGAAACAAATTTGAATGTTTGCGAAAGGAAGTAGACTTTTTGAAACGCATTTTTACTTAAGATGGAAATTGATCTCGACCAGAACACATTAAAGCATTTTAAGAATTAAAACATATGGGAAAACATTTGTCCTAACAACCAATAATCCAATTCCAGACCAATCACGTTTATTTCAAATGGAGGGAAATTATTCCACGATTAAAAAATGCTAGCCTAAAGTCGTCAAACTTAGGTCGTACCTTTACGGAGCTAAGGAAGTAAAAATTTTGACAGATCATTAATCATTAACGTTTGCCCTTGGTAGTGTTTGTCGTTTAAACGCAAAGTCAGATTTAGTCAAGGCTATATTAGCTTCATCCGTTTTTTCTGACCCTAAAGAAGTTATTGCGACATTGGTTGTCGAACAAACAACCGAAACTAAAGAAAAACAGGTTTTAGCATTTCGCAGTAACGGTCAAGAAAGATTTAACAGTTGGCATCAAAGAAATAACGTAAATCAAAACAATAATTTTTATCGTGGGAATAATCGCGGAAGTTATCGTGGCAGCTTTCGGGGTGGCAATTATCCCAGAGGAAATTATAATTACAATTTTCAAAATCCAAATAGATTTCAAAATAATTTTCGTGGAAATAATCGAAATAGTTACCACCGCATAGTAATGCTAATTACCAAAGAGTTTCTGTTCGTTCTTTAAACGCGACGGCCCCTCAACAAACAGCATTGTTGAGGGAAGAACAAGAAGATCAAGAAGAAGAGAGCCAGATTTAAATCTACCAAACATTCCCTAATCCGTTTATAGTTTAAATCTCAATTATGCAGATTTTATAAATTTAAAATGTATCGATACAGACAAGCCTTGCAGCTTTCTCATCGATACGCAAGCAGATATTTCATTAAATTTCAACTTTAAATTCAAATATATTTTTAAACAAAAACTATATTATTAGCATTACTGACATTACGACGACAGCTATTTCTTCATTAGGAACAGTTGATTCAAATCTCATTATTTCAAATAAATTAGTTCCACAAATTTTTCATGTTGTTAGTGACGATTTCAACATTTCTTCAGATGGCATTCTTGGAAAAGATTTTCTTAAAAACAATAAAGTTAAACTTGATTATGAAAACATGACTATATCAGTCTTGCTTCAGAATTTAAGATTTAAAATACCAATACATCATGGAAAAAGTTGTTTTTCTTGTATTATTCCACCTAGATGTGAAGTTTATAGAGTATTTAAGTTAAGTGATATAAAAGAGCCAATGTTTATTGATTCGCAAGAAATTTGTGAGGGTGTTTTTATCGGAAAATCTATTATTGATTCAAACAACCCTATTTTACCAATGGTTAATACAACTGATGAAAAAAAATGTATGAAGAATGTTCAATTAAAAACTGAAAAGCTCCAAAATTTTTACCTTTACTCAATCAATAAAACTGAAGTTAATTATGAACGTAATCAGAAGTTAAAATTAGTATTACAAAATCAAATGCCAAGCGATGTAGAAAGTTGTCTAATGCCTCTTTGTGAGCAATTTGCTGACATTTTTGCCTTAAAAGACGATCAACTATCTATCAATAATTTTTATGAACAAAAATTAAGACTCATTGATTCGTCAGCGGTATACATTAAAAATTATCGCCTTGCACATACTCAACGCGAAGAAATAAACAAGCAGGTTAAAAATTTATTAAAAAATGATTTGGTTGAACCTAGTACTTCAAATTTTAATAGTCCTTTAATCCTAGTTCCAAAAAAGAGCGTGGATAATCAAAAATCCTATCGACTGTGTGTCGATTATCGATCTGTTAATAAAAAACTCATTGCGGATAAGTTTCCACTACCGCTTATTGACGACATTTTAGATAATTTGGGTCGCGCAAAACATTTTTCAATCATTGATTTATTTTCAGGGTTTCATCAGATACCTTTACACAAAAATTCTCGCGACATTACTGCTTTTAGCACCTATAGTGGAAGGTATTACCTTTTGGGTTAAACGTGGCCCCAATTTCCTTCTCAAGAATGATGTCTATAGCATTTTCTGGCCTAAAACCAAACAAAGCTTTTTTATATGCCGATGATATTATTATTGTCGGTTGTAGTAGATTACACCATTTAAATAATATTAAGGACGTTTTTGAAATTCTTAGGAAAACTAACTTAAAAATTAATCCTTACAAATGTAATTTTTTTCGTCCTGAAGTGATATTTCTCGGGCAGACTCGTTATAGACTCGGTTGAGTAAAGCCGTACACAGAACATTAAAATCACAAACCAAATAAAAGGAAAAAAAAAGGAAAAAAGAAAAAAAAATTAAATACAACAAAAATAGTGTCTAAAGGGATTAAGAGTTAATATAAATAAAACAGCAAAAGCGGAAAAAAACAAAATCAGTGAATAGTGGAAAAAAGTGTTTTAAATAACAAATGAGTTTAAGAGACTCTCCGAAAAGGGAGAGAAGACTCAGCATAAACAATAGAAATGCATATATTGTGGTAAACTCTCAATATAACAGTGAACAAAAAAACATTGCTGATGCAATGTTAAATAAACACAATTTAAGTGCAAAAACAAAAAACACAATTTTTAGTGCAAGTGCTCCTGAACTTAATGATAAAAATATTGAAACTGCTTCGCCAACGGTAAGCAAAAAAATATCCAGTGAAACGGGTACAATACCAAAAGCTACAATAAATAAACCAAACAAAAAAGTGGTTATTGGCATGGATCAGTATATTACAATTACCAAACGTAAATCTAGCCGTCGGTCAGCTATATTTGAGCCGATTTCTAAGCAGCCTAAAAATTCCGCAACGGCCCAAAATCGGTTTGCAATTCTTGATAATGCTAAACCTGCTGAGACTATAGCCGTGTCTACAAAAAATTTTAAACCGCCTCCACTATACCTAAGAGGGGCCACTACTAACGAATTGGTGAGCAAGTTAACAAAGGAAATCGGTAAAGAAAATTTTTACGTTACATCACTGAAAAAAGGCAACGTACTTGAAACAAAAATACAAGTAAATAATGAAACGATGTATAGAAAACTTGTGAATAGTCTCGATTCTGAGAATAAGAACTACTACACGTACCAGCTAAAAAGCGCTAAGGGTTTAATAGTTGTTATCAAAGGCATTGATAGTACGGTGCCGGTAACAGATTTGAAAGACGCCCTGGACAACGAGGTCTACGAGGTGAAATCAGTTCACAATATACTGAACAAGGACAAAATTCCGCAACCAATGTTTAGAGTTGAAATTACCTTCAACTCTTCACACATGAAAAAAAGGGCGACCCTCACCCAATTTATAACTTGAAATATCTTCTCAATCGTAGAATTTCAGTCGAAGAGCCTATTAGACGTAAGGGGCCTCCACAATGCCAAAATTGCCAAGAATTTGGCCATACAAAAACATTTTGCAAATTGCCTTCAGTCTGCGTTAAATGTGGAGATATCCACATAAGTCAGGATTGTCCCCATGCAAAGAATGATAACAGAATTCTTAAGTGCAGCAGTTGCAGTGGTAACCACACTGCAAACTATCGTGGCTGTGAAGTTTATTTGCGACTTAAGCAAACAACTGATAAAAGACCTGAATATAACCAGTATCGTTATAATACTATTTCGCAACAACAAACCCGTGGTGTCAGAAACGTAAATCGCCAGCAGTTGTCTTATGCACAGGCTTTAAGAAAAGGTGCAGCTGCCCCTGCAAACACAACCAGTGAAAATGATAACAAACATTCAACCCATTCCAAGCAAGATCAAAATAATCAAAACTCCATTGATAAATTAATACAAACAATGGATCAATTCATGGCAAGCATGGAAAGTATGTTCCAGCAAATGTTGCATAATCAAAGCATGCTAATGCAGATTTTGCTAAATAACAGAAAATGAACCAGTTGCAAATATGTTTCTGGAATGCCAACGGCTTAAGCCAACATAAAAACGAAATTCAACAATTTCTGTACGCACATCAAATAGATGTTTTACTAGTCTCAGAAACTCATTTTTCGATCAAAAATTGCTTTCGAATAAATGGGTATTATACCTATGATACACAACACCCAAGTGGTAGAGCCTGTGGAGGATCAGCAATCCTTGTTCACAAAGATATTGATCATTTCCTCATGCCGGCATATCAAACAGATTACATACAGGCCACAACTATAAGCATACCTGCCAGAGGGCTCACCATTTCGGCAGTATATTGCCCTCCAGGACACAGCATTAAAAAAGAGCAATTTCATAATTACTTTGCGACGCTAGGTCAAAATTCTTAGCAGCTGGAGACTTTAACGCTAAGCACACGCTTTGGGGCTCCCGTCTTATTACTCCAAGAGGTAGGCAGCTATTTAATACAGCCTTGTGCAACAACTTGGATGCAATATCAACAGGACATCCTACCTACTGGCCTACGGACTTAAAAAAAATTCCTGATGTGATTGATTTGCTGTAACTAAAAATGTGAAACACGAACAAATCTCTATGGCTCCTTCTTTTGATCTCTCATCAGATCATTCGCCTACGTTGGTAACGTTATGCAATAATGACGTGTGCTTGGACCAAAATTGTATTTTTTTTCCAAGTAAAAAAACAAATTGGCATAAGTACAAAATGTACGTAAGTGCACACCTGCCGCAAAATATTTCGTTAAAAACGAAGGATGAAATTCGGTCGGCTGTAAGCCAATTTACAAATATTCTGACTGACGCTGCTAGAGTAACAACGCCCAAGCCCTGCCCATGTACAAAAAGTTCTATCAACGTCTCCAGCAATCTTCAATCTCTAATACGGGAAAAGAGACAATTAAGGCGCCAATGGCAGGAGTTTCGTTCCCCATTTTTGAAGACACAACTGAACCAATGCCAAAAGAGACTGCGTAAAGCACTTAAGACAGAAAAAGAGTTGAATCTTAAAATCTTTTTACAAAACTTAGATGCCACCGAGAAGACTGACTACAGCTTGTGGAAGACCGTGCGAAAAATGAAATGCCCTATTACTTACGAAGCTCCTATTCGCCTTCACAATGAAAAGTAGGCCAAAAATTCCAAAGATAAAGTGGAAGAGTTTGCCAACCATCTGGAGAAAGTTTTTATTTTAAATGAAACAGACTCTACGATAACACCAGTTGCTATTCAAGAATCTGTGTTAAATCCGGAAAAATTTTGCTTACCTGCGCTGAAAGCAGTTATAAATGAACTGAATCCGAAAAAAGCTCCTGGTAGTGACAAAATCACCAACACTATGGTCATGAATCTGCCTAGTTCGGCGCTAAGAATTAATTAATTCAATGTTAAGAACGGGTTACTTCCCATCATATTGGAAACAATCTGAAATAGTTATGATCCCCAAGCCCGGCAAAGACATTACGCAGGTATCATCATACCGTCCGATAAGCTTATTACCTGTTCTTTCTAAAATATTCGAAAGGTTGATTTTAAAATCATTAGCGGCGCATGTTATTTCAAGAAATATAATCCCAGACCATCAATTCGGATTTAGGAAAAAGCACAGCACTATCGAACAAGTACATAGAATCACAAATTTAATTGGAGAAACTTTTGAAAGGAAGCATTACTGATCTGCACTATTTATAGATATATCACAAGCATTCGACAAGGTCTGGCACGAAGGGCTTCTATATAAAATTTCAATATTTCTCCCGTCAAACGTACTTAAAACGCTCGCGAGCTACTTAACAAATAGATCTTTTGTAATAAGGTCGAAAAATACTTATTCATCGAGAAACCAAATTTTAGCTGGAGTCCCACAGGGAAGTATACTCGGGCCATTCCTGTATCTTTTGTACACCGCAGATTTGCCCACATGTTTAAACACACACACATCAACATTCGCAGATGATACAGCATTTCTAAGTATTCATAAACAACCAGAATTGGCATCGCAACAACTTCAAACCCATATAATTGAGTTGGAGAAATGGTTACATAAGTGGAAAATAAATGTTAATGCCACAAAATGCGTTCATATAACTTTCACGTTAAGAAAAGATAATTGTCCAGCTATAATAATAAATGGAGCTAGCATCCCAGAGTAGACCCATGTAAGGTACTTGGGAATACACCTCGATCGGCGTCTCACTTGGGTACACCACATTGCAGCTAAAAACACACAGCTTAAAATTAAAACCACCCAACTTCTTTGGCTAATTGGGCCACAATCTTCACTTGTCTTGGACCTCAAAGTGCTCCTTTACAAAGCGATTTTAAAACCTATATGGTCCTATGGAATGCAGCTATGGGGGTCCGCCTCCGCATCAATTGTTTAAAAACTACAAAGACGACAATCAAAGATCTTGAGAATGATTACGCGTGCGCCCTGGTGTATATACGGAATCATAACATCCATAAAGACCTCAATATTCCTACCATTCGGGAGGAAATTAGAAGGTCATGCACAAACTACGTTGCAAAAATCACCAATCATCCCAATCCGCTTGCGAGGAACTTGTTATTATTTGAGGGCCATAGGCGTCTTAAAAGGGTGCAAACTCTTGATTTGGCAAGACAACACTCCTATTGAAAAACGCGTTGAGTACTACAGTGACAGTACCAACCTAAATCATACATAGATTAAGATTTTAATACATATTGTAAATGTCATACAGACAGATTCAATATTAAAGGGAAAAAAAATAAATGTGCGTCAAATGGACTTTTGCCAGATGATTCAAAAATTAATGCGATCAAAAACTATACAGTTCCGTCCGATAAAGACTCTGTTAGACGTTTCGTAGCTTTTGCAAACTACAATAGACGATTTATCCCAAATTTCGCTACTTTAACAGCTCCTTTGAATAAGCTCACCCGTAAAAATATCCAATTTAGTTGGGACGAATGCGCTCAAAATTCATTTAATAATTTAAAATCTGCTTTCCTATCGCCAAAAATTTTACAACATCCTGATTTTACAAAATCATTTTTAATAACTATTGATGCATCGAAAACGGGCTGTGGTGCAATATTGAGTCAAAACTTTAATGGAAACGATCTGCCAATTTACTTCGCATCAAAAGCTTTTAACAAAGCTGAGCAAAAAAAAAACAGTAACAGAACTTGAACTTCCTGCAATACATTTCGCTATTACACAATTTCGACCATATGTTTATGGTACCTCATTCATTGTACGTTCTGATCATCGTCCACTAGTTTACCTTTTTAATATGAAAGATCCATTATCAAAATTAACCCGTATCAGACTAGAGCTCTCTGAATATAATTTTACAGTTGAGTACGTCAAAGGTAAAACAAACGTATGTGCCGATGCTCTGTCTAGACTTTCTATAAATGATTTGAAAGATAAAAACATTTTTGCTATTTCTACAAGGGCTGTGTCAAAAAAAAAAAAATAATCAACAATCATCGTCTTTAATTACACCTGAGAAAAATATTGAACAATTATTAATTTATGACAAGTTTTCTCATAATTTTAATACAAATATTCCGAAAATTAAAACACAATTCTTTAATACAAATGAAAAATTAAATACAATTCGCGTGAAAATATATAAAAATTTTAAGTTATTGCTATCCGTAGATTTTAATGTAGTTAACGAAACAATAGATTTAGATCTGCTGCTTTCAAGGCTTCAAGCTGAAGCCAACAAACGAAAAATTCACAGTTTAGAATGGCCAAAAGAAGATGTGATTTTTACGAAAATTACAATTCAAAATCTTAAGGAATGCGGACATAAAATACTTAAATCTTTAGAAATCCAATTGAAACAGTAAGCAAAGAAAAGCAGAAACAAAATATTTTAGAAATATACCACAATGATTCAATCGTAGGCGACATTGCGTTCAAAAAAAGTTATATGCTAAAATTCGAACAAAGTTTTACTGGAAAAATATGACTAGGCATATAGCAAAATTTGTCAAAAATTGTTCGAAATGTACTTTAAATAAAGTCAAGCCATCAAATACAGAAAACATTATGTTAACACCAACACCAACTAATGCATTTGATGTAGTAGTATTAGATACAATAGGACCATTACAGCAATCTGTGTACGGAAATAAATATGCTTTAACGCTAATGTGCGATTTATCGAAGTATTTAGTTACTATAGCTATACCGGATAAATCGTCTAGAACTATTGCTCGTGCTATATTTGAAAATTTTATTTTGGTATATGGTTAAATGCGCACAATTAAAACAGATCAAGGTACCGAATTTAAAAATGAATTATTTATTGAATTATGCAAACTGTTTAAAATAGACCTTCACTTTTCTACAGCATATCATCATGAAAGTATCGGAACAGTAGAGCGAAATCACCGCCTCTTTAATGAAAATATTCGAGCGTATATCAGTGAAAATTTGTCTGATTGGGATACGTATTTAAAATAATATACATACTTTCTGCTATAACACTGCCTTAAGTACGGTATTCGACAACAAACTTACACCTTTTGAACTTGTTTTTGGGAAAAAAAAATAACTTTACCAAACGAAATTAATAATTCTAAATTAGATCCACTGTACAATTTAGAAAATTATGGCAACGAGATTAAATATAGACTGCAGAAAACAAATTTACTAGCAAAGGAATTAATTGAAAAACACAAAAAGAGAAATAAAGATTTTTATGATAAATTTGCAAAGCCTTTGACATTGCAAATTAATGATAAAGTGTTGTTACAAAAGGAACCATACGATAAACACAAAAGTATTTACGGTGGTCCATTTATAGTAAAAAATAGATAATGTAAATGTTACCATACATAACAATTTAAAAAATAAATCAAAAATAGTTCACAAAAATAGATTGAGAAAAGTCTAAAATATTGTATTTAAAAGGAGATATAAAACATTGAAACTTATATAAAATTTAAAATTTTATTGTATTAAATTAAATACAGGAAAAAATTAATTTTTTACAAAAATGTTTAATTTTAAACTTTGGAAAATATAAATAAAATATGATAAACAAATGTTTAAATTTCAAAAATTTAAATTTGAAAATTACATTTTAAAACCTATGTATAAAATAAAAAGCTTTATATATTGTTACGAATATGTCTTGCTTAAGTTTAAAATAAAACAATTAAGCAATATGGAAAACTACTGGTTACAAACTGCGTAGAAGTTTATACACACACACACACACAACTACAATTTGATATGCTTTTACTAACTGCCTGGAATGTTGCTTATCATTTAAACGCGCAAGACAAAAACTAATTGTACAACAACAAATATACAAGGTTGTTTACCATCTGCGTAGTTTTCTAAGAAACCCTTTTTTTACAAAAGCAACAACAAATGTATTGAAATAAATCCCAAGCAGAAACCTTATCAGCATAAAAACAAAAACAACTATACACACAGACATACAGGCGCCTATAAAACGAATAAACAACCTACAACAACAAAATACACACAAGGAGAGTAGAAAATTCTTACATCTTCTAGAATCTAATTGGACAAGTATAAATAGGGGAAGCGTCTGAGTGGATAATCAGTGTAAATTAAACCTCATAGTGTGAAGACGTGCGTTTTAAGTGAATTGTAAAGCAGTGCCAACTTTGTGTAGTTTAAAGTAAAAAAAATTTTTATAAATTTAAAAACTGGTGTTAATTCTTTTGCAATAAAGAAGTCACAACAAAACGTTTATAAAAGGTATAAACGTAACAACTTGGTGTCAGAAGTGGGATTTATTTCAATACATTTGTTGTTGCTTTTGTAAAAAAAGGGTTTCTTAGAAAACTACGCAGATGGTAAACAACCTTGTATATTTGTTGTTGTACAATTAGTTTTTGTCTTGCGCGCTTAAATGATAAGCAACATGCCAGGCAGTTAGTAAAAGCATATCAAATTGTAGTTGTGTGTGTGTGTGTATAAACTTCTACGCAGTTTGTAACCAGTAGTTTTCCATATTGCTTAATTGTTTTATTTTAAACTTAAGCAAGACATATTCGTAACAATATTAACTATATGTACAAAAAAAATTGAAGTAAACTTTTTAAATAAATATAATTATAATTGTAAGTTCTTAGAAAGTTCTCGAGATGTAAGTTTAAATTACATTAATTTAGAAAAAATTAATTAAACAGAAATGATCAATCTGATTAATTAATTTTTTTTAAAAAGAAGGAAGGTATAGTAGTAAATATAAAATATACATATATATATATATATATATATATATATATATATATATATATATATATATATATATATGGAATATATATGGTGGAATCTCTTAATGCCCCAATTTGCAAATTTAACAACTGATGGAGCACCTAAAATGGTGGGAAAAATACGGGGTTTGCAGGAGTTTATAAAAGGCAGAATCCTGAAAGCGAAACAATTTTTTTACATTGTATAATCCACCAAGATGTTCTTTGCAAGGCTGCCTTGGATATTAACCACGTACTTAATACTATTTTAAAATTATTTAATACCATTCGAGCCAGTGGTTTGTTACATCGACAATTTCAAGAGTTTTTATCGGAAGTTGATGCAGAATTTTCAGATGTACTTTATTACACAAAGTTCAGGTGGCCGAGTTGTGAGCATGCCTTCTCGAGAGTTTGGAGTCTTCTCGAAGAAATTAAAGTTTTTCTAAACACCAAAACTAAAATTTGGGATGAGTAGGAAATATTGGAGGATAAGAATTGGTGCATCGAGTTTGCTTTTTTCACTGATTTACTCGAGCACTATAATAAACTGAACAAGAAGTTACAGGGAAGAAATCAATTTATAGATGAAACTTGGGGCAGTTTGAGGTCTTTTAAAACTCAATTGTTTATATTTTCTAAATGTTTGGGAAAAAATGATTTGACTCATTTTCCAAGACTTAATTCTTTGAGGCCTGTGAGTGAAGAGAAGTTAAAAGTCTTTCCACAGTCTTTATTAAAACTGTATTCAGAATTTGAGGCCAGATTTGCTGACTTTAAAAAAACCCAATCATATTTAGATACTTTTTCAATTCCTTTTAATATTAATCCTGAGAATGTTCCATCTGATCTACAATTGGAAATTATAAAATTGCAATGTAATAATAATTTAAAACAGCTATTTTATAAGCTTAATAAGCTTAATTTCTATAAATCCTTACCGAAAGATGAATTTCCAAAGCTAATTAATCATGCGCAGAAAATTATGGCAATGTTTGCTTCCTCATATTTATGTGAACAGGCCTTTTCAGTAATGAAAAACAGAAAAAACTCAATAAGAAACCGATTGTCAGACGAGAGTCTAGTTAATTTATTAAAAGTCGCATCCTCCCAGCTGGAACCAGATTTTGAGGAAATTATGTCAAGTCAGAAACAAATCCATGCTTCCCATACATCTGGAAAATCTTAAAATCATAATAAACCGTATCTTATAAAATGTTTATGTTGTTTTAAAATATTACCTAATATAACTAATAAATATATATGTAGCTTAAACCGAACTTTTAATTGAACAGCAACCCCATAATTTTTTAATGAATGACCCTCTATGTTTTTTTTTAATTTAATGGCCCGCCGCAAGATTTTTTTTAGTTTATTGGGCAGCCACCCAAAAAGTTCGCCCATCACTGGTTTTGACGATACATCAAATTTAAACAATACCTTTTTAATTAGCTACCAATAATGAAATTTGAAGTAGAACAAATTATACTGGCCGTACAACTGCCAAAATAGGTATTGTACACACACCACCTTACTAGACCGGATAGAAATAGAAATCACTAGCATTGTGGCACAAACTGACACTTCTAATTTGAAATGAAATTTAAGCTAGAGAATACGCAGTCTATACCGCAGTCTGACAGCACACTTTTTAACAATCTATACTAATATAATATTAAGAAGCGGAAAGATTTGTTTGTTTCGAATAGGCTCCGACACTACTGAACCGATTTGAAAAATTATTTAGCCATTGGGAAGACACACTATCCCCGAGTAACACAGGCTATATTTTTTGACCACACCCACTTTCCCGCCCATTTTTTTTTTTTATTTTATGTAAAATGCACTAATTTCTTTAAAATTTAAAATCTACAAACAAAAGCATGACACAATAGAAAACATAAAATAAAGTAGAGCACAAAATGTAATTAAACACTCAACTTACAAACAACAATAAACAGTCAAAATATAGTAGAACACAAAAATATAACCAAACACTTAACTTACAAAATTTTAGAGAACTAGAACAAAATACTTATTTTGTAATACTAACATTTAGAATCATAAAGAAATATTGTAAATGAAAATTTGAAAGAAATTTTTATAAATACTGTAAGAAAATTGTAAATAAATAAGAACTTATTTTGGTTTTAAGAAGACATATGTATTCGTTCTCAAAATTCTAGCTGAGCACCAGTCCATCCATCCATAAATGGCTCTTCACAACCCTGCTGGGTCCTGGGCCGAAATTAGTATAGAGTTCCAAGCGCTTCGATCTTCTGCGCTTCTTCGCCAGTTTTGAATTTTCAGATCGGCGATATTTTCCTGAACCTGATCTTTCCAGCGGAGCTTTGGTCGCCCCCTTCTGCGCGCACCTTCAGGGCCGTATTCAAAAACTTTCCTTGTTGGAGCGTTTTCATCTATTCGAACTGTATGTCCCAGCTCCCCCCGGGGGCACATTATAGTCTTTTTGGAACCTACTATTCCATTTAGATTTGTGTCTTGCGGGGTAAAAGGGAGCCCAGACCCCTCAAAGGCTAGTAGGAGTCACCTGGACAATCCACATATTTCCACGGGAATCAGTAAGCTCGCAGAGTGCACTATTTGTACTCTTAAGGCAAAGATGTACTCTGTACTGATTATTGAGGTTGGCCCCTATATGGGAGTATCGTGGTGGTTGTGGTTTCGGACCCTCGTGAGAGTTTGTGGGTCGGATCATTCAAATTAACACAATGAATGGTTCAGTGAGTATGAATGCTGTCGTGTTCTTGAGAAATAAGAGCTTCATGCGTTCTGGACCAGGAGTTGGAAAGTCTCCAACTCCTCAGCAAGGAGTGAGGGCACGGCCTACTCCGGACTTTCTAAATTGCTACTAGGAGTGACTGGAGGATATACGTATCCGAAGGCCTTCTAGGGCGTAGTTGGTGTCCAATCAACTAAGTGGTTTGACCACCATCTGATTATGACCTCGCGGTCGGTGCAGATGTAAATCAAATCACGCATTGTATGTCCCAGCCTGGTACCCCCCGGGGGCACATTTATCGGTTCTTATAGAATACTCGACTATCTGGACCTGTGCAACTGGGGGAAAAAATGGAGCCCAGTCCCCTGAAGGCAGACAGGGAGTCAACTGGAAACTCCACTTTATTTCCACGGGGATCAGTGACCCGCAGAGTTCATTATTTGTCTCTTTAGACATTTAATAGTTCTCTGGCTGATCATTAAGGTTGGCCCCTATATGGGAGCATTGTGGTGGTTGTGGTTTTGCGGCCCCATAAAAGGTTTGTTTATTATGGTGGCCAGGATCATTTCGCTGATAATGACACGCAAAGTGAATGATCCAGTCCAGTGAGCATGCTTGACATGTGTTCTGGACAGGAGTTGGAAAGTCTCCAACTCTTTAGCAAGGTGTGATGATTTGCAGACCTGTACTGAAATCATTGAAGTTGCAACTAGGTGGTTCTGTTGCATAGAATTATGGCTTCGGCTATCTAGGACGCATGTATGACGTTCCAAATTATACAATAGTGGTTTGTCCACCATCTGATTAAGACTAATGGTCAGGCGCGGATGTAAAACAAATCACACTCTGTATGTCGCAGCCAGCGCAGTCTTTGTACCTTAATGCGCTTCACAATATCAATATCGGCATACAGTTCATACAGCTCATGGTTCATGCGACGCCAAAAGTCTCCGCTAAGGCAAACAGGTCCATATATTTTTCGAAGAACGTTTCTCTCAAATACTCCAAGCACGGATTCATCTGCTTGCGCGAGCACCCATGATTCTGCACCATACAGAAGCACAGATAGTATGAGCGTCTTGTAGAGTATTATTTTCGTCTTTGGAGGAAGGGCTTTACTTTTGAATTGCCTGATTAGCCCAAAGTAGCATCTGTTTGCAAGCACTACTTTTCTTCGTATTTCCAGGCCGATGGTGTTCGTTGTATTGATGGATGTACCGAGATATACAAATTCCCTAACAACCTCAAAGTTATAGTTGCCAACGCTCACAGTTTCAGCTAATCTTGTAGATTTTCTGTTCGTTGAAACCATTAACCGCCAAACCCATTTTCCGTGACTGCTTCTCAATACACGCAAAGGCAGCAGTTGCATCTCGCAATGTTTAAATTTAAACAAATAAATTAGAAGATATAGAAAAGATCAAAAAGGATTTTCAAATAAAAGAACTCCAAGAAAAAGATGAAGAAAAGTTATATGCTCTGAGATTAGAATTCAGTAATATCTATACACATATTAAACTATATTTATTAAAAAACCCTAAAGAATTAGACATAATATCAAATAACAACATTCAAGTACAAAATTCAATAAATATGGTGACACAAAATTTCAACTTAGAAGTTGCTTTAAAAACAATTTCAGAGTTCCCAGGTAACTATCGAGAGCTTAGATCTTTTCTCACTATGGAATTACTTAAAAACAGTCTAGCAGCGGATCAAGAAACACCACTTTTGAAATTTGTCTTTAATGTCAAACTAAGTACTAAGTACTAACAACTGCATTAGGAATTTCTATACCAACAACCTTCGACGATTTGAAGAAATTACTTGCTTATAGGTACAAAACTACGAAGACGGTTGCACAGATACAAGCCTCACTTAGCACTCTTGAACTCCATAGCAGAATTAAATGACTTACAAATAGAAGAAATACATAATTGTAACATAGTTCAAGCACAATAAAACTAATAAACGAAAAATGTGCATTAACAATTTTTAAAAATGGCTTAAGGGGAGAATTGAAATCAACAGATCTTGCATTCTGACCAATAGACTTAAATGACGCGGTAAATTTAGCGCTAGAGCTGGAATATGATCAAGTTTTATATGTCTCAAATTACCAGAATGGACAGAATAAAAACAATTTTTTTTTAAATAATATCTAGAATACTAATTGAAATAACAACCAGAGTACTAATAAATATAATAAGCAGAAAACTAATAGAAATAATTCCCAGAATGAACAGAATAGGAACCATTTAAGTAGATATAATAAACAGAACATCAGTAGAAATAATTACCAAAAAATAAAATAATAAGAATCACTAACATATTCCAAATTTCAAACGACAATACCAATTACATAACATTGTCTTTATTTAAACATTTAGATCTCACATTTCTAACAGACACAGGTGCCGACATTTCCTTATGCAAGATAGACGCTTTAAAAGAAGATTTAATAACTATAATATACAAATAAGTCGGGTTTTCCTTCCTGACGCTATAACTTCACGAACCGATTTCCACGGTTTTGCATTCGTTGGAAAGTTCTCGTGCTCTGTGGGGTTTATAGCAAAGAAAATTCAGGAAAAATTTCAAGAGAAAAGATGAAAAATTGGAAAATTCATTTTTCACATACAGCGATATCTCTGATACATAGCATGTACTACAACGGCACCAGTACGTGGTGTGTGAGTATCCCTCACGTGCACTAAGTCGCAGTTATACCGTTCATCCTAGAAATGATGAATGTTTTTATTTGTGACTGCTGTTGGCAAATGTACGTGCACCAAAATCATTTGCGCATTGGAAAACTGTGAATGGCCACCAATGCCAAACATATCGAGAAGCATGTCAACTATTGGGATTTAACACTTGCGGGTTCAGTTGTTTCATCAAATGCGTACCAAATACGAACGCTGTTCGCTATTATCATCACCACATGTTTCCCTTCAACACCAATTCAGTTATGGAACAAACGCAAAGACGACATATGTGAAGATATCTTGCATCGCTTGTGCATTCAAACGAATAATTCCGACATGAAAATAACCGATGAAATATGTAATGAAGGACTGATTCTGATTGAGGATCAATGTTTGACTATTGCAAAAGCTACTGATTGAAGAGTTAAATCGAGAACTGCAATACAATGTTACATTGCAAGAATTCATTTGAAACAATGTGCCGTTGCTGAATGAACAGCAAAAACACATAAACAAAACATTTATACAAGCGTTGGACAATAATACTGGCGGGAAAATATTTGTAATTTGATTGATTTTGGCCACTATTCGATCAAGATGTGAAATAGCTTTGGCGTTAGCATCATCTGGAACTGCGGCGACTCTTCTATATGGCAGTCGAACTGCATATTCTGCGCTTAAGTTGCCATTCAATTTAAACACAATTGATACTCCAACATGCAATATATCCCGATCCAGCCCCCCGGGGGCACATTATATGGTCTTTATAGAACTTCGACTATCTAGACCTGTGCAACGGGGTACAACTGGAACATCCACGTTATTTTCACGGGAATCAGTAAGCTCGCAGATTTCTTCCATTTGTCTCTTTGGACATTTAACTGTTCTCTGGCTGATTATTGAGGTTGGCCTCTATATGGGAGTATCGTGGTGGTTGTGGTTTCTCGGCCCCATATCAGGTTTGTTTTTTAATATGGTGGCCAGGATCATTTCGCCGCTAATGACACGCTAGGTGAATGATCCAGTCCAGTCTGAGTATGCTAGACATGTGCTCTGGACAGGAGTTGGAAAGTCTCCAGCTCTTCAGCAAGGAGTGGTGGTTTGCAGCCCTGCTCTGAATTCATTGAAATTGATACTAAGAAGGACCTGTTGCTAGAATTAGACTTCGGCCTCCTAGGGCGTGAGTGGCGCTGCTTTTCACCCACCGGGCGTGACCACCATCTGATTAAGGCTCCATAGCCAGGCGCAGATGTAAATCTTATCACGTAATATCCCGATCCAGTGCAATAGAAAAATTGTTGGTGCAGTGCAACCTCATTGTTTGAGATGAGTGTACAATGGCACATAAGAAATCTAAGAAATCAATTGAAGCACTTAACTTCACACTGAAGGATCTTCGGCGAAATAACAACAACTTTGGCGGCTTGATGATATTGTTGGCAGGCGATTCCAGGCAGACGTTACCAGTAATTCACCGTGCAATGCCTGCAGATGAATTGAATGCTTGCCTGAAGGCATCAGCTTTGTGGAATAATGTAAAAACATTATCGCTAACCACTAATATGAGACTTCAACTTCAAAATGATCAAAGTGCTGCACAATTTTCCAAACAATTGTTAGCTGTAAATGGAAAAGTCCCAGCTGATGCGACAGCTGGATGAATTACTCTTACCAACGACTTTTGCCGATTTGTAGGCTCTGAATTTGCTCTTATTGAAAATGTTTTCCCAAACATTAGTAAGAATTATCAGAATTATGCTTGGTTAAGTCAACGTGCAATTCTCGCCGCAAAGAATAATGATGTTGTACATGCCAAAAATTTATAGCGATTTGGTGACACACAAATCCGTTGATTCCATAACAAATCCCGATGATGATAAATTACCAAACGCAGTTTTTGAACACTCTGGAGTTACCAGGATTTCTACCACATAACTTGCAACTAAAAAGTTGGTTCAGTTATTATGATATTGCGTAATTTGAATCCACCGCCACTTTGCAACGGTACTCGACTTGCGGTGAAAAGACCTACGCCGAATTTGATTGAGGCAACCATTATTAACGGATGGTACGCAGGTGAAAATGTATGTATTCCTCAAATACCAATGATTTCGACTGATTTTCCGTTTGACTTCAAACGATTGCAATTTCCGGTTCGCCTTGCGTTCGCAATGACAATTAAAAAGTCGCAAGGCCAATCGCTTAGTGTTTGCGGGATAAATTCAGAAAATCATTGTTTTTCACATAGGCAGCAATGCGTGGCGTGTTCACGAGTTGGGAAACTATCCGCTTTGTTTCTGTTAACGTCAGACCAAAAAAAGTGGTTTACCAAAGAGCACTTCAATGAAACGGATAATTTGAGGACACGTATAACGCTTCAATTCAGTATTTACTTTCGATTTCATTTTTGACTTAGACAAGTTCAACTAAATTTCACTTCAATTTTGTAATCGAAGTGAATTCATTACTGTTGTGCAGTGAAATAAAATTTTTCCTTTTCAAATATAAAACAAAAAAAATAATTTTACTGTATCTTTTAATTTAATTTAATTTAAAGTAATTTGCAATATGTGCTTGGATTTTACGACGGGGTTAAAATTACTTTTGTTTGGGTACGGTTTTCCGTCGACCCTCGTCAAATTTGGTTTATGACCAGGCTAGTACGACTAGTACGAAAAGAGCACTGAAGATGGCAAACAGCCGAAACCGGTTTGTTCACAAACCAAATTTGATGAGGGTCGATGGAAAACAGTACCCAAATAAAAGTAATTTGCAATAATTTATTAATTTAAATGCTTAAAGTTGAAAACATATATAGGCTAAAAAAACAAAAATCCTACAAAGCCAATAAAGCATATGTGCCTAATGATGAAGAGGTCATTGTAAAAATGTTTTCGCCATATGACAGAAACTTTCTACTAAAAACGATAAGCAAATTTATATCAATTAAGGTCTAACGCCACATAACCACAAAATTTTCCGTGAAGCTCATAAGATGAAAAAAGCAGGTATCTTAAAATCGGTTTATACCTACGTGGCCTGGTTTATATAAGGCAACACAACTCTGACGAATCAATGCACATTAAATTCATGGCTTTTTCACGATTAAAATATTTCTTATAACCTCTCACTACTTCCACCTTTTTCACTTGATTATTAATTTTACAACTCACTTGTTCTGCATTATTTAACTACAAACCATTTATCGTATATGTGATAACTCAACCTTCATTAGCCATTCTTTCCAAAAAATTTGTAAAACTCTTAAAACTATGTCTCTTTTGACAGAAACAAAAACTACAATAATATTTCTAGTAACTCTAAATTATGTAACGAATTATAATTTAAATAATTTCAATCTGACCATATCTTTCACCCAATATACGACTGAAATATTAATGTACAGCTTTTACTTAAAAATTTTAGGATTTGTGGTATTTTTGACTATTTTTTTAATTGCCTGCGTTGCCATAGAATCTATTATATATGTCCACTTCTAGTGGGAATAGTTCCGAAGACTGCGTGTATCATATGCTTCGAGTTCTCTCCAGACTAAAAACTGGTCTTAAAACCGTTCATCTAAATGCCCAAAGTTTGCCGAATAAAATGGATGAATTTAAACATATTTTTGTGTCGTCAGGTGTGGACATCATCTGTGTTTCTGAAACTTTGTTTCCATGTGATTAGCCAGACTCTGTATTTGAAATTTCTGGCTTCACTTTCTTTCGTTCTGATAAAAGAAAATTGGTAAATGGCTTAGAGACTGCAGCTAGGGGGGGTGGTGTCGCTCTGTGTGGCGGTAATGGAATAACTAGTAGGGTTGTGGTAAGAAGTTGCAGTGATAGTGAAATTGAGTATCTGTTCCTTGAGATTTCGAGTCTGAATGCTAAAAAATCTCTGATAGGTTGTGTGTACAGGGCTAATAGTAATATTGATCTTACCTCCTTCTTAATACTTCTGGAAGATATTTCATTTCGGTACAGCGATATTATCATAGCTGCAGATTTTAATAACAACCTACTGACCGAAAACCCTTTAATCGCTCCTATGTTAGCTCTGGATCTTCATCCAGTTAATACAAGTACACCCACACATTTTTGCGATACATCTTCCACTCTAATTGACTTAATGTTTACTATCCAGAGATCTAAGGTCTTCTTATACAACCAACTCTCAGCATCGGTATTTTCTAGACACGATATCCACTTTTTAACTTATGGCCTACCCATGCCACTGGGCCAGACCCATTTTACATATCGCGATCTGCACAATATTGACAGCGCTGCACTGACCAGATACATGGATGGTATAAATTGGGAACATATATATACAATTGACAATGTCAACGAGGAAATGTGGATTTCTTTTTCGAACAGTGCGTTCCCATTAAGACGAAACGGATCAATAACGATCAACCCCCATGGTTTAGTGCGGAGATTAAATCACTGATAAGGATACGTGACAAGGCATACTCACGGTGGAGGAGATTTAGAACAGATGACCTTAAGGCGATACATAAGTTTGCTCGAAGGGAGGTGACAAAACGGATTTAGTCTGCTAAATGTGTTTTTTATCGGCGTCGATTTTCATCAGCTATTGATAGTAGGGCTAAGTGGAGGGAAATTCAGAAAAAAGGCTTAGGTCGGAGTAAAATGTTACAGCATAATTGTGATGTTGACGTGAACCTTCTAAATGATAAATTTGTTAATATTAATGTTCCCAGGCCGACAGGTAGCGTTTATGACGATTTTTGTTATGTCCCAATACGAAATCCTTTTGGCTTCCGATAGATCATCTTGAGGTCCTTGAGAGTTTTTCCGTTGTTAGATCCACCGCGGTTGGTATGGACGGAATGAACCCTAGATTCTTCAGAATGGAATGGAAATCCTCTAGGATTATCCGTAAGACTAATGGTGAATTCCGACCGATAGCTATTCTACCGTTTTTATCTAAAGTTTTTGAGACTATCCTCAGCAGTCAAATGAATGACTATCTCACACGGAATAAATTTATATCCGAGGCTCAATCTTGTTTTATTAGGGGCAGAAGTTGCATAACGGCTTTAGTGGATTTAATCGAGAGCCTCAGAACTGAACTCGACATCAACAAAGTGGGTTTCTTGATTCTACTGGATCACAGTAAAGCCTTCGATACGGTACATCACTCTATCATGTTAATAAAACAGCGTAATTTATTTCATTTCTCAAGCTCGGCCTGCAGTCTGATATCCTCCTATTTGACTAACAGATGCCAAATAGTGAGTGTTGATGATTGGAGATCTAATCCGCTTGTAGGTAGTAGAGGAATACCACAGGGCTCTATATTGGGTCCACTTCTTTTCTGTCTCTACATAAATGACCTATCTGACATTTCTAAAAGCAGCAGGATGCACATGTATGCTGATGACGTGCAGGTTTATAACAGTAGTGGATTAATGACGTTCCTATGTGTGTGAATGGGATAAATGACGATTTGCATATGATCAATCGCTGGACCATGTCTAATGGATTGTATATCAACGCTTCGAAATCGAAATATATTGTCCTCACGAAAGCTAGGAGAACTCTGGTTAACTTTAATGTGAGAATTGACGGAAATGTGATCAAATTGGTAGAATCGGCATCTAGTTTTTGCGTAATTTTTAATAACTGTGTGTGATTAGATTTACATCTGCGCCTGGCCATGAAGCCTTAATCAGATGGTAGACCAAACCACTGCATAATTTGGAACGTCATGCTCGTCCTAGGAAGCCGAAGCTATAATCCTATGCAACAGAACTTTCTAGTTGCAACTTCGATGATTCCAGAGCAGGGCTGCAAATCAGCACTACTCGCTTAAGAGTTGAAGACTTTCCAACTCCTGTCCAGAACACATGTCTAGCATGCTCACTGAACTGGATCATTCACCTAGCGTGTCAGTAACGGCGAAATAATCCTGGCCACCAAATTAAACAAAAGACCTGATATGGGGCCGCGAAGCCACAACCACCACGATACTCCCATATAGGGGCCAACCTCAATAATCAGTCCGAGAACAGTTAAATGTCTAAAGAGACAAATAACGAACTCCGCGGCTTACTGCTTCCCGTGGAAATAAAGTGGAGTTTCCAGCTGTACCCCTGCTGACTTCAGTGCACTGAGCTCCCTTTTTCCCCCAGTTGCACTGGTCTACATAGTCGAAGTTCTATAAAGACCATATATATGTGCCCCCGGGGACGTTGGCAGAGTTTACAGTGAACTTCGCACCCTATGGTCGCTAAAGGACTCTACGCCGTTTGATATTCGCATGCTTTTGGCAAAGATTTATCTGATCCCTTCACTTCTTTACGGTTGTGAAATCTATGCCAATTGTGGCAGCACTGATCAGCGCAGACTAAAAGTCCCATATAACAATATTGTTACGAATATGTCTTGCTTAAGATTTAAAATAAAACAATTAAGCAATAAAGAAAACTTCTGGTTACAAACTGCGTAGAAGTTTATACACACACACACAACTACAATTTAATAGGCTGTTTACTAACAGCCTGGCATACTGCTTATCATTTAAACGCGCAAGACAGAACTAATTTTACAACAACAAATATACAAGGTTGTTTACCATCTGCGTAGTTTTCTAAGAAACCCTTTTTTACAAAAGCAACAACAAATGTATTGAAATTAATCCCAAGCAGAACCCTTATCAGCATAAAAACAAAAACAACTATACACACAGGCAAGCAGGCACCTATTAAACGAATAAACCACCTACAACAACGAAATACACACAAAGAGAGTAGAAGATTCTTACATCTTCTAGATTCTTATTGGACAAGTATAAATAGGGGAAGCGTCTGAGTGGATAATCAATCAGTAAATTAAACCTCAGCGAGTGAAGACGTGCACTTTAAGTAAATTGTTCTGTGTCAATTTTGTGTAGTTAAAGTAAATAATAAAATTGTTATTATTTAAAAACTCTAACAACTGGTGTTAATTCTTTTGCAATAAAGAACTCACAACAAAACGTTTATAAAAGGTATAAACGTAACAACTGGGGTCAGAAGTGAAATTGCAGAGAAAAAAAAATAAAATAAATCAACTACAATGAAGTTGGAAGAGCTGAAAGTTGAGCAGCTAAAGAAGGAGCTGAATAAGTTTAATCTGCCAACAACGGGAAGTAAAGCGGAATTGCAACGGAGGTTGATTGATGAATTCCAGCAGCGAAACATCGATATTGGGACATATGAATTCGAAGACAAAGAAGCGGTTGAGGCATATAATCCATCAGCAAATACCAATGTAAGCTTGGATTCAATACTTGCGGCTATGATGGCGAAAATGGATGCAATTCAAGAAAGCTCTAGAAACAGCAGCGCGAAAATGGATGCAATTCAAGAAAGCTCTAGAGCAAACAGTGCGAAGGTTGATGCCACAAATGACAAACTTCTAGATGTCATCAAGAAAAGCTCCAGAATCAACAGTGCGAAGATTGATGCCACAAATGACAAACTTCTAGGCATCATCCAAGAAACCTCTAGAGGCAACAGTGCGAAAATCGATGCAATTCAAGAAAGCTCTAGGGCCAACGGAGAAAAACTCGTTAGTGAGGTAAACAAGAAATTTGAGGAAATTTCAGAAATATTTGGCCAACGAGCGGAAGCTGTGGAACAGAAAGTCAGCGAATTTGACCAAAAATTGTCAGGCCTGGAGAGAAAAATGGACGGAAAATTGCATGAACTAAAGACGAAAATGGACGACCTCCATACTCGAGAAGGACCGGTGAGAGTTGTCTCTGAGCACTTCAGCAGGATAAGCATCCCGAGCTATGACGGTAGCGCACCGTTTAATGTATTCAAGTTCCAGTTTGAAACAGTGGCCAGCAAAAATAATTGGAACAATGAAGAAAAAGCTATAGAGCTAATTCTGGCCTTAAAAGGTGCAGCTGCCGAAATCCTCGAAAGCTTACCAGGAGCCTGCAGGAATAATTATGAGGACATAATGGTGGCCTTACAACGCAAGTACGGCGGCGAGCATAAGGGAGAACTGTACAGAATGGAGTTACGAGGCAGGGTGTAGAAGGCAAATGAGACGCCGCAAGATTTTCCCATGGAGATTGAACGTTTGGTGCAGCTTACTTATCCAGGTGAACATCATCCATTCCTGGATCAGTTCAAAATAGAGGCATTTGTGAATGGCATAAGAGATCCGAAATAATCTCGTACGCGCTGGCCCAGGAGACCGCCAAAGTTATCTCAAAGCCACAAGTCTACAAGGTACGACGTCTTGAGGCTGATACGGAAAGTTACGGAGACAAAAGAAGCGAGATGAAAGACATGATTGAGCAAATACTTGAAGAAAGAAGTAAGTCGCGTGCAAAATGCTTTAACTGCGGTAAGGTGGGACATTTTCAGCGCAATTGCAGATCTATTAAGAAAAGGTCAAGATTTGCTTCACCTCCAAGGGAAAACAAACGGGCAAACAACACCAAATCGCACGAGTCACCGTTAAACTAAAACGAGCTAGCACTGAGGGGCAAGAGCTAGCTCCCACAGCCGATGGCCTTGCAATCTGCATTTCCACCATGCAACAGAAAAATAATAACCTTACTGTCTGCGGGTGGATCAATGGAAAGAAACAAGTCCTCACCATAGACACAGGAGCATCTCAGTTCGTAATAAGGCCCGATTTAGTTAAAGGGGCAGTGGAACCGTTAAAGAATGTGCAACTGCGTAGGGCAACTGGGAATTCAGCCATCGTCTATGGAAGAGCCAGGGTACGTTGACTATCGGAAACATCAGCGCAGTCACGTGTTTGTTGTCGCTGATATAGTGGATGAAGTTATTATCGGTGCAGACTTCATTATAGCGCACGGTATTAATCTGGACATGGGGCAGCAGATAATGTTCTGGCGCAACGTGGAGATCCCCTTAAATACGGAAGGATTTACAGAAGGACAACTGGTTTTACTATATAACCCACAACGGAAAAAAAGGACTGTCTCCCAAACTGACCCCCCGGGGGCGCATTTATGGTCTTTACGGTACGTAACAGCTGTCTAGATCTGTGCAACTGGGGGAAAAAAGGGAGCCCATTCCCCTGAAGGCAGACAGGGAGCCAACTGGAAACTCCACTTTATTTCCACGGGGATCAGTGGCCTGCAGAGTTCATTATTTGTCTCTTTAGACATTTAATAGTTCTCTGGCTGATCATTGAGGTTGGCCCCTATATGGGAGAATCGTGGTGGTTGTGGTTTCGGGCCCCATATCCAATGGTTTCTATGGTGGCCAGGATCATCTCACTGATAATGACACGCAAAGTGAATGATCCAGTCCAGTGAGCATGCTTGACATGTGTTCTGGACAGGAGTTGGAAAGTCTCCAACTCTTTAGCAAGGTGTGATGATTTGCAGACCTGTACTGGAATCATTGAAGTTGCAACTAGGTGGTTCTGTTGCATAGAATTATGGCTTCGGCTATCTAGGACGCATGTATGACGTTCCAAATTATACAAAGTGGTTTTCCACCATCTGATTAGGACTTACGGTCAGGCGCGGATGTAAAACAAATCACACTCTGTCTCCCAAACTGCAAACCCACTGGGAAGGACCATACAAGGTGATCAAGAAGTTAAACGACGTGGTTTATCGGATACAGAAATATCAAAGTCCGAAGTCTAAGATGAAGGTGGTCCACCTGGAGCTACTGGCCAAGTATGGCCGAGGGAATATTGAGCCTATTCGGGACGAAAAGGCTTAAGTGGGCGGCAGTGTTACGAATATGTCTTGCTTAAGATTTAAAATAAAACAATTAAGCAATAAAGAAAACTGGTTACAAACTGCGTAGAAGTTTATACACACACACACACACACAACTACAATTTGATAGGCTGTTTACTAACTGCCTGGCATGCTGCTTATCATTTAAACGCGCAAGACAAAAACTAATTTTACAACAACAAATATACAGGGTTGTTTACCATCTGCGTAGTTTTCTAAGAAACCCTTTTTTACAAAAGCAACAACAAATGTATTGAAATTAATCCCAAGCAGAAACCTTATCAGCATAAAAACAAAAACAACTATACACACAGGCAAGCAGGCACCTATAAAACGAATAAACAACCTACAACAACAAAATACACACAAAGAGAGCAGAAGATTCTTACATCTTCTAGATTCTTATTGGACAAGTATAAATAGGGGAAGCGTCTGAGTGGATAATCAATCAGTAAATTAAACCTCAGCGAGTAAAGACATGGATTTTAAGTAAATTGCTCTGTGTCAATTTTGTGTAGTTAAAGTAAATAATAAAATTGTTATTATTTAAAAACTCTAACAACTGGTGTTAATTCTTTTGCAATAAAGAACTCACAACAAAACGTTTATAATAGGTATAAACCTAACAATATTGTCCGTTATATATTTCAGAAAGACCGCCGTGATTATATTTCGTCATACTCTAATTTAATTTTTGGAATGACATTCGATGATCTTTTAAAATATAGATGTCTAATTTTCTTGCACAGGATTATCATCTCGGAACGACCATCATATCTATTTGATAGGATAGTTTTTTTAGATCTCATCGTGCTAGGAATATTATCCAGCAGAAATGCAAGAGTCTGCTATCTCAACGCCCGTTTTTTATAAATGCAACCAGTCTTTGGAACACTTTGCTAAATTCTATACAAAAAAGAGGCAACCCAAATTTATTTAAAAAGGAGCTTTATAAGTTATTTAGTTCTACCCAAACTTGACTTAATTTTATGTTAACACTTTACATTGCATTTCTTTCGATTAGTCATATCTTTATTTGTTATAACTTTATTATGCTTTGTTTCTTGATTTAAGTTTTATATTAACTCAATTTGTATATATTAAGTATCAACAGCACCGTCACTTATAAGATGTTATCATCTTGTGGTGCTAGTTGTTTAAAGAATAAAAAATAATAATAATCCCCAAACGAAATTGTTAAGGGTAAGCTAAGCCTTAGTAGAAGCACTAAGACTCAATTTTAACTAAATATAATCTTAGTGCTTCTACTAAGGCTTAGCTTACCCTTAACATTTGGTGACCCCGATCTTTTTAAATTATTTTAAATTTAAATTTAAAACCATCATGCAGACAATCAACAGTCAACCTTCCCCAAGACGACAAAAATGCAACCAATAACCATCAGAAAGAGTAACAACTTGATGCAGCCATAAGTAAAATAATTCGGAATCAGAGAGCATTGATGAGATCTCTAAGGCAAACTTTTGATGACGTCAATACAGAAGAACATTTAGAAGTAAAGTACTCTGAGAGCAAGTTATCACTCTTGGATAAATACATGCACGAGTTCTCAAAAAACAATGACACTATATGGGAATTAACGAATTATGATCAAATTGACGATTACTCGTTGGATAACTTCTACGAAATGCAAGCAGAGATGCACAACATCCAATGTAAGTTACGACAGAATGTCGGTTTGGCCAGCGAAAATACATCAGCGACAGCCAGAGAAATAGAGCATTGTCAACCTTATTTGGCAAAGGTTCGAATTCCGAAATTCGACGGCAGCTGCCTACAATGGGACCTCTTACTCATCTTATACACAACACAAAAATGAGCGAGGTTGAAAAAATGTTTTATTTGACCACTCACCTGGCAGGCGATCCAAAAAAGTTAATTAAACATTTGCCAATTACAACAGCAAACTATAAAGTGGCATGGAATATTATAATCGATAGATACGACAATAAACGACTTATTGTTACAACATTATTAAACAACTTGCTTGCCCACCTACAAATGAAAAATGAAACGCCACAGGTCCTAAAAAGCTTACATGATCTTACCAAGGAATGAACACATGGCTTGAACGCACAAGGACTTCTGGTGGACAAATGGGACGCCATCTTGGTTCAAATTTTATTGAAGATACTCGATCACTCAACTCAATCTCTATTCGAACAATCACTTCAAGACAACAAAAAGCTCGTACATCTAAATGAATTGCTTAGATTCATAGAGCATAGATTCCAAGCACTGGTGGGGGGAAGGACCGAGCAAAAATCATAGCAGCAACTGCATCATCTTTAAACTGAAAGGTATGTGGATCAACACCACATCCCATATATTATTGTGAAAGGTTCTTAAAAATGTCCCCAGTTCACAGGCTACAATGGACCCAAAGGAATAGGCTTTGCGTCAACTGCTTCAAATCAGAGCATGCTGCCAAGGCATGTACATCAAGGTGTTGCACCAAATGCACAAAAAGGCATAACACCCTATTGCACTTGGAGAAAGCAACAAAAACTCCATCTGAAAATAATCAAAAAATTGTCGTAATAGAAAATCTTCAAAAGACAGCTTCTACATCAAACCAAAATACTCCGATTATAGCTGCATATCAGCGATACCGCCCAATTATTTCTAGCCACAGCAATGGTAAGGGTAATTGGAGCCAATGGGCGCACCGGCGTATTTCCAGCCTTGCTAAATTCAGGTTCGCAAGTGAATCTATTTACAAATAGAGTAATAAATAAGCTATCGTTGGATTCATCAGAGTCTGCACTACGTATTGAAGGCATAGGCCGTAAGGTTCACAATATGAACCGACGAATCAATATAGAATTACATGCATGTTCAGGCAATTATGCAACGGAATTCGAAGCCTGTCCTTCCGACTATTGTGTCGCCCCAGCCCACTAAATCATTCGATACTTCTGATTGGAATCTTCCCGACAACATTACTTTAGCTGATCCGATACTCAATCAGACAGATAAAATTGATATTTTGGTTGGAGCCGAATTTTATCATCAATTGATGAACCCTCAGCAGATAAGAATCAACAAGAGACTACCAATTCTACAAAATAAAGCTCTGGGCTAGGTCGTCACAGGTAGGCTTCAAGAAGGTAACAACAACATAAGAACCTGTGCAGTATTCACCCAAGAAAAACAAACAATGAAGCAACTAATAGAAAAATTTTGGAAACTCGAGGACACTAATCTACAGATCGAACACTATCAGTAGCTGAGAAACGATGTGAAGCCCATTTTGCGACAAACGTAAAAAGAAATAAGGACGATAGATTCGTTGTTCGTTTACCATTTTCTGAAAATCCAGTGATTCTGGGAAGTTCGAAAACAATGACCTTTAATCGTTTTCTGGCATTGGAAAAACGATTGACTCGTAACCCCGAACTTCGAGCAGAATACAATAAATTCATTCAAGAATACGAATCTTTGGGACACATGGAAGAAGTACCAGAAGAAAATATTCCCGACATACACTACGTAATGCATCATCACTGCGTACTGAAACCTGAAAGTTCTACTACAAAACTACGGGTCGTATTCGACGCATCAGCAAAAACATCCAGCGGAAGCTCACTCAATGACAACATACATGCCGGACCAACAGTACAAAGTGAGTTTTTTACTGTTTTACTACGATTTCGAATGCACAGATTTGTTTTTACTGCAGACATCGAGAAAATAAATCGGCAAATCCAATTTGAGGACGCAGAGCAGGTGTTCCAGCTTATCATTTGGAGATACATCGAGCATCAAGACATCTAATATTACCGCCTAAAAACTGTGACCTACGGCGCCTCATCAGCACCATTTTTAGCTAAAAATGTCTTCAGCACCTAGATACTCAAAACACAACTAAGTACCCTTTGGGCGCCTTAATATTACAAGATGATTTTAATGTGGACGACTGCCTTAGTGGAGCTGACATCATTAGCACAGCATTGGAATCACAACGTCAATTGAAGTCACTCTTAGGAGAGGCTGGGTTTAAGCATCGAAAATAGTGTTCAGATCATCCTAAGTTGTTGAATGAGATTGCTTCTGAGGACCAATAGATTAATTTGAACTTAGACGAAACCTCAAACTGCTCAGTTAAAACACTTGGGCTGATATGGCTGCCAAAATCTGATGTTATGTGGTCGAGCCAGTTCAGAACTCGCCAGGATCTTTAATCCATTGGGAATTTTTGTGGCAATTACCGATGTCCTGGGATGATGAACTGCCGATGAATCTTCAAACCGTTGATGTTGATGCCTCTGAACGAGCTTATGGAGCAGCAGTTTATATTCGAGCAACATATAAAGACAATGTTGTAACAACCAGATTAATACATTCTAAGTCCCGTGTGGCACCAATTAAAAAGCAAACTCTGCCTCGGCTGGAGCTATGCGCTGCGGTACTAGGTGTAGAGCTATCAAACAGAGTAACACAAGATCTTCACCTACAAAATACTGTAACCTATTTTTGGTCAGATTCAAAAATTGCTCTTGCTTGGATAAATTCATCAGCAGCTTCTTATCACACTTTTTTAGCAAACAGGATAGCTAAAATACAATGTTTGAGCAATTCAAATCAATTGCGACATGCCAGTTCTAAAGAAAATCCTGCCGACGCAATTTCTCGAGGTCTGGCACCGGAAAACCTATCACAACACTCAATCTGGTTCTATGGATCTCTATTTCTGTCTGGTCAAAAGAGTGAATGGAAAAACTCAACTTCACAAGTTATTAGCACTTGCAATGAAGAACGTAAATTGACAAAGTAAGTCTTAACAGTATCAACTTTCCATCAAAATTATGACGACATCGTAAGTCGTATAAACCACTGAAATTCAATCAAAACTCTTCAACACACGATCGGTTATGTATTGAGATTTATTAGAAACGCCAAAACTACAAAAAATTGCCGCCCAAACAAGAGGGTTTTTGATGCATATGAAATGGAGGAAGACTAACCTTATATTGCCGTGGTTGCAATGTTTTGCAAGACCACCCACATGGAAGTAGTCTCTAATCTATCGCCAGATGCCTTCATAGCAGCACTACGTTATTTCATCAGCAGACGTGGCAATTGTCAGACATTATGGGAAACAGTAGTAGTTGAGAAAGAAGCCATTCTAAATTCACGACCGTTAATTCCCCTCTCATCAAATTACGATGATTTTGAAGCCCTTACACCAGGCCACTTTTTAATCGCTGAACCATTAAGTTGCATTTGGAAACAAGGTGGAAAATAACGTCAGAAATCAAGCAAAAATTTTAGAAGGACTGGTCCTAAAAATATTTACATGAGCTGCAGCAAAGAGGAAAATGGAAGTTACCTTCGCCAAACGTCATGGGAGGCATGCTTGTTATACTTAAGGAAGACCGTACTCCAGTGTTCCAATGGCCATTGGGTAGAATTAGCAAAATTTACACGGGAGATGATGGTCGACATCAAAACAGCCAGGGGAACTTTCAAGAGACCACTACCTCAGAAGACGATACTATAGCACCAAAGCGGAAGGTTGTATTATACACGTCATTAGGTGTGTTTAGTACCATTTTCATTTCGCTTCTTTTGCTGCCGATAATAATCGCCTCGCCAATCAATGTTACTGAATTTTCTTCCAATCCAGGATTGTATTTCGAAGGTGTAGGGTTGACAAAATTGGTAATAGCTACATGGAAATTCATTATGCATTACGATCTGACACCAATTTGGGAAAGGAATAAAGTTCTGGCAACTAGAATAACATCATTTTCAAGGTTCTGTAAGCAATCGATAGCAACTGAATCGTGTGAGACGCTCGTATTACAACTGCGGCTTACTTGGGATAACCTCATTCAAGAATCAGACCTTTTATCACCAAGAAGGACTCGGAGAGCTGCGCTCGATATTGTGGGGAATATGGCTCATGCTCTGTTTGGAGTTCTACACTCAGATTATGCAGAACAAATGGCTACAACCATAGAGAATGTCAAGCAGAACGAAGAATATATATCTATCTATTACTGAAAAGCCAAACTTCGATAATAGACTCCACAATTAATATCCTCAAGCAAAGTGAAAACGACACAAAACTACGCTTCTCGGAACTTAAGGGAAGCATCTATCAGGATTTAAATGTAGTAAAAACGGAGAATTCAAATTTACGACAAACTCAAACATTAATGTCTCTGGCAATTCAATTAAATACACTTGTGACAGATTTAAAAAGAATTGAAACAGAGCTTATCGCTGCTCTCACACATACAAATCACGGAAACATAAGCCCGCGTATCCTCACACCGAAAAAATTAAGATCAGAGGTTGCTAAAATTAAGGGCATTTTCCCATGGGCCGGGCATTACCAGTTGCCGATACTGATCTACTAGAATTATACAGGATAATGGATATTAAGGGTACAGTAGTACGTGTCAGTGTCGTTTCCATGATTGAACTTCCTAATATAAATCAGAAGCATTTTGAGCTCTTCAAGGTTATTCCCATACCCACCAACATAAATGACACGGCCATTACTGTAGCAATCAATATCGAATATCTGGCTGTCAACGGTCACCGAGATACATACCTGACAATGAATGAACGTCAATTCAATAAATGTACGGTAATTAGAAGCAACATATACCTATGCACTATGCAACAAGCCAGCATCACACAAGATACTAGCAATTAATCTAGTTAAATTGCTCTGTTCAACAACAAAACATCCCCACATTGTACCTTCAAACACCTACAGTCCAAAGTTTCCTTCGTCGCACTACACATCATCCACCATTGGCTTTATGCAACAATAGATCCCTTCGAACTCACTGCAGTTTACGATTCAGAAACCATACACCTACAGATCAAACATTCTGGTTTCCAGTCCATAAAGCCAACATGTATCGTTAAGGGTAACAAGCTAATCATCCGTGGTCATGAAACTAGTGTCACTACCCTACATAATTCATATGCCATGGTGGGCAATATTACGACAATTGGTACCCCGTTCGAGATTAAGAGGCTCCTAGCACCAAACATCAATTTGAATACAAAACTAAATGAGCTCTCTAACATTCAACGGCAGCTAGCAGACATTCAAAACCTTCCAAGACAATTAAACTATCCCGTTCTTTCTCATCCATATGTTGGCTCTACTGCGCTGCTTCGATCTTTGTTCGATAATCCTAATAGGCTGGCGACTCAAACGCTACAAAAGAACGTCAATTAACCTGGCTACAACACCACCAAAACCTTCGCCAAGCGAGAGTCACTCTGAAGTTTAAAACCAATCTGGTTATTATAAATACATCTATTTTTTATTAAGCTAATTATTGTCTATAGTTATTCTTTCGCTATCCACTCAACGCGGCGGATTATGTTAATATATAAAATAAATTCCGTAACAAAAAAAAGAAAAAAAATACACTGTTAAATAAATTTTGGTTTAGGTTTTCAAATAAACTTTTACGTTGAATTGCAAAAAATGCACTTGCAGTCATTGTCCACAGGAAATTCAGTCATTCACCTTTGGAAACAACTTGAAATACATTAAGTCAATTACCGTAAAAAGATTTAATATTACAATAAAGTATTCATCAAAAGTGCTGAATTGTATAATTAGTTATTACAATAAATTTATTACAATAAGGTATTTATCAAAGTGCTGAATTGTATGTTTTAGTTATTAATTTTAGTTTTAGACGTAAGCAATTAAATTGTATAAAAGACTGGTGAGAATTAAGAAACTTAGGCAAAACAAAGTTAAACTTTCTTCTTGCTTGAAGAGTCTTAGTGTTTCTACTAAGTCTTAAACTTAAAATTTATTAATCGAGTCTTAGTGCATCTACTAAGGCTCAAAACTCAATTTTAACCAAATTAATCTTAGTGCTTCTACTAAGGCTTAGCTTACCCTTAACAGAAATGTTACAAAAAACGAACGGATATATAAGAAACAGAAATATAGCGGAAATAATATTACATATTATTATTGGAATTAAAAAAAAACTATAACATTGGCTTTCCGGTGGACTTAAATAACACAAAATATTGGAAAATTCCAAACTCATAATTATGGAGCACAAGGTGAACTTTTTGGAAAATTGGAAGTTATCAATGCAATTAAATGTAAAGTTAAAAAAGCGTGATATTTTTGACGAAAGAAAGAAGCTTCCAACACAATAGAGTATGGAAGAATGCGTAGACAGCTATTTAATATAAAAAACAAAAATTTCCTAAAGCTCCAATGACTTTCAGTAACATCATTGATGTATTTAAAAATAAAAAAGTTGTTCAAAAATTGTCCATGTCCAGATATAACAGTGAACAAAAATTGTATACTGATAAAATACTTACTGAGGATTGCCATACACTCTTTTCGTTTCGCAAACAATTTCAAAAGCTATACAATCAATGAGCAGCACGTCTGAGTCACGTAATTACGTAATGGATGCAACTTTTAATGTGGTTCCAACATCGAAGGATTTTTAGCAATTGCTAAAAATGTTGATGAAAGATTCGTTCACGACGAAAATGAAGGTTATAATAATGTTGTTAAATATATTTATCAATATGACTAGAAACAAATTCATTAAAAAAAATTACTTTTTTTCTACTTTCAGGCGTTTCCATTTATATATGTTGATGTCCAAGAAAACGGAAAAAGCATATACGCACATGTTGCAGTATTTAAAGTCTAATATATTAGATTTGCAACCAAACAGAGTTATAACTGATTATGATTATAATTGCGGGTTTCGAAATGCCACTCAAAAGCTATACCCAACAGTAAAACTGGTTTCATTACACACAAGCATTGCGGCGAAAGGCATTGAAAATTCTTGGATTCATAAATGAGTTAAGTAAGAATAATCAGGCTAAAGTTTTCTTTAATAAATTTTTATATTTGCCATTGTTAAAACCAAACGATATAACAGCAGCATATCAAATTTTAAAAGCAGATGCAATGGATGTAAAATATATTAAAGGAAAAATATCAGAAAGCTATTTTCAACCTTTCATCAAATATTTTCATTCTTACTGGATGAAACATGTATGATGTATGATGTATGTATATATGAACAATTATAAAGTTTATTTTAAAAATATTTCTTTTCTTTTTGTTTAAGGAAAAAGTAACGAACTTCTCCGTGTACAAAGAACCGATCCGAACAAGCAACGCCGTAGAAGGATTTCATAGCCAGCTTAATTTTAAGCTTCCAAGACATGGCAATTTTTATAGATTTCTTGATTGTTTATGCGATTTAGATGCGGCTAAGTCAAGTGATATTTTAAAATCCATTTCCGGATGGACATCTTTATACACAAAGAAAAACACTTTTCTTGCAAAGCGAAACAAATTTATACAGAAGCGGTATCAGCTACTGAGGGAGAAGAAAATAACACTGAATACTTTACTCGAACAGTTCTCTAAAATGAAGAACTGTATGTTTCATTAATACAATTGACAGCAATGGCGACGAATCAGATGCAAATAGCAGTGGAGAAGACACTGCTGACGCCAAAGTAGAAGAACAACATTACCTTTCGTGTATTATTTGTTGTGGAAGGAAATAGCAAATACTCTTTGATCCATGCAGACGAGAGTGCTGAGAAAAAAAAATACAAACATTGTGTCCAATTTGTCGTGCTATTATCAAAAATGGCACAGTTATACATTGTTATTTATTAAAAATTTATAAACGTTTATAAACATTTGTGAACTAAACTTTACTTTTTTTCGTAAATAAAAGAAATCAAATAAATTTGAATTACATAAAAAAAAATTAAATGTGTAATAACTCCATAATGGCTTTATTTCATTCCTTACATGGAAATAAAGCCATACGACATTGTTTCCCAATCGAATGAGAAATAAGGCCATATGGCTTTATTGCCTATGGGTTCATAACACTGCATCTGTTGGTAGTACCAAAAAAACTTAAAAATGAAAAGAAAAATGTAGGCTGGTAGTGGATTTTAGACAACTGAACAAAAAAATAGTGAGCGATAAATTTCCATTGACAAGATTTACAGATTTGGTAGAGCCAAATATTTTTTAACTTTGAACTGATATGTTCTTTTCATCAAATAAATTTGGATGAGGATTCAAGACATTTAACTGCATTCTCAACGAGTAAGGACCACTATCAATTTAAAAGACTACCATTTGGTTCTTCAAATAGTTTCCAAAGGATGCTAACAATAGCACTTAGTGGACTATGTTTAAACACACACATACACATATACAAACAAACATACTAAACATACAAAAAAGTATATAAAAATCACTATCAATAGCATTTTTAATTTCTTAACCTCATTAAACATAAAAAAATATAATTTTGCTTACAATTAACTTTGTTAGTTCATTAACCGTTTTCTTTTTGCTTATTTCTTATTTTAGTTCAATAACCATTTAAATAAGTTTTGCATATGAATTATAGTAGCATTGCATTTTTTTTTTTGGTTGACATATCAAATTGCAATAAAATTATTAGTTACAAAATTTAGCTTAAGTGTTCTGTTAAAATAGTATACAAGAAAAAAGAAAGATAAAAATGTGTACAGTAGTTAAACAAGACTCTTTTGTTTTAAATATTGTGCTCATCACCCTTTTAGTTTTAATTGCTTAAAGGGTGAATCATATTAATCGAATTCCTACATTATTTGGTGACCCCGAGTTTTGAACACAGTCCTTTTAAGTCATCAATACATATTTTGCTGACCACGCATCAGTAAGGACAACAGTCCTTATAAGTTATACATACGCCGACAATCAACAAGGACAACACACGTTTTTGTTGACTACAGTTTAGTGATTTCCTCACCAGCAAGCGGTAACGATCACACAACAGCTCAACATGGATTCAATTAAAAATCTATTAGATTTCCAAAAAAAGACGGGAGAAATAATCCAGAATATAAGAAACTTCAAAAAAGATTCAGCCGCAAGAAAAGTATCATCTGAATATTTTGAAGAAAGATTACGACGTCTTCAAGAATCCTGGGAAGAATTTCAAGCAACAGATTCACAAATACTATATGCTTGCGATGATGACCCAATGAAATTGGACTACTTTGCCGAATGTTATTACGACAAAATCAGAAGTGTAGTCGTCGATTATGCCAAGTTGTTCTCTGAGGAAGCGAAACGCCTCAGAACACACTCAAAAGAAAAGCCCAAATCAACCGCCGATAATTTTCACATCCGAACAATTAAATCCACAGCATTACGCAGCAAAAAATGTTGAATCCTCAAGCAGTACCATAAGAAGGTTAGACGCCCGTTTATCAGCTCTAAGACGCCTCTTAGAAGAATTAACTAGGACAGACGATCATCCCTTACAATATTATGAGTTAAATATTAACACAATCAAGAGGCTATGGGCTCAGATTGAGACACTACATGATGAGGCTCATGAGCAATTAGCTAACCCAGTTGCACTCGAGCTAAAACAGGAAGAATATGACAAAGTACATGACTTGATGCAGATAAGTCTAGTCAATCTCTCCGTTGAAGCTGACAAATTAAAACAAAATATTGCCCATCACCAACATAGAGAGATAATGCCTGTGGCAATAAATACTAGCACAGTACGTTTACCAAAATTGACTATACCCAAATTTGATGGCGACTACCTCAAATGGGGACAGTTTCTTGACTTATTTTCTGAAATGGTGGATAAGCAACCAATTTCCACCATTCAGAAGATGTGGTACTTAAAGAACAATTTCTTGGGAGAAGCTGAACATCTAATTAGTCAATTCTCCTTATCTGAAACAAATTATAATGCAGCCTGGGAAACGTTGAAGGATTGTTACAACAACAAAAGAATGCTGGTGGCTAATCTAGTAGACAAAATACTAAACCAGCCTTCTGTTACGTCAACTGCATGATCGATCAAGCTGTTCCATGATACCATAAAGGAGTGCTTCCATGCACTTAATAATTTGGGAATTCCGACATCATCTTGGGATGCAATTCTAATAGTGTTACTTATTAGAAAACTCGACAAGAACATTCACATCAGATATATGCAGTCATTTACTAATCCAAGAGATGTGCAGTCATCACTGAATTTTTATCATTCTTGGAATTTCAATTCCAATCCTTAGAGGCAGTTGTTTCAAAGGAAAAACCGACACATAAAGGGGTATCAACAGTCATAACTTCCAATAAAACAAACAATAGCGCATGCAGATTGTGCAATAACAGTGACCACAAACTATATCACTGCAGCAAGTTCTTGCAACTATCAGAAGTAGAACGACTATGCTGGGTACAACGTCAAGGTTTATGTGTGAATTGCTTCGGAATTGATCTCGGTTCGAAAATCTGCACTGAAGTAGCTGTAGAAAATGTGAGAAAAAACACAACACTTTACTTCACTAAGAAAAAAAAGTTCTGGCAATACCAAAACTAATAAGGTACATCCGAAATCGCTACCTACCTCCTTGAGTAATACAGCCGCAATATCAGCAGCAGCTACCAATCCATCAGGCGGGCGCCAGGACTATGTACTTTTGGCAACAGCAAAAGTAATCATCAATGCTGCTAATGGCTCATCAGGCGAATTTAGAGCCATACTAGATTCCGGATCACATGTAAATCTGGTTTTAAAACGTGTTATTCAAAACCTATCAATTTCTCCAATAGAAGCGTCACTCTGCATTGATAGTATTGGTAAAACCCAAAAAAAATCTCATTATCGTTTGAATCTCAAAATGATGCCCAAGGACTCTAGTTTTACAACAAACTTTGAAGCATATGTTCTTCCAAGCATTGTACCTCCACAACTAGATCAACATATTGACATATCTACATGGAATATTCCAAGCAATATCTCAATATCTCAGACCCACAATTTCTCAAACAGGAAAATATAGATGTTCTTCTGGGAGCAGAGTTCTTTTATAGATTTATGCAAGGTGAAACCATACGGTTAAGGAACAATCTACCCACATTAAAGAATACGGTTCTTGGTTGGATTGTGGGTGGTACAATAAAAAACTCTCCAAGTCTTCAAAAGAATAGGTGCCCCTGTAGGCTAGTAGGTAGTGTACTAGCTTGTCAGTATGGGGGTTGTGGGGTTCGATTCCCAATGAAGAATTAAACACAATAATAATGGAAATTGTAATCAACACAATAATAATTGAAATAGTAATTTCGCGTTACACATGCTGTAGAAATGCTACGAAGTAGTAAGTGTTTTGCTGATTTAACTGCAGCTTCCCAAAGTCCTCCAAAATGAGGTGCTCTCGGTGAGTTGAAACGAAAATGTATTCCCTTTTTGCTAACAGTAGAGGCAATTAATTCTTGTCCTTTTTTTGAATATAGTGTATCCCTTAGTTCTGATAGCTGATTTTTAGCCCCTATAAAATTGGTTGCATTATTTGAATAAATATTTTGGCAGTCACCGCGGCGACTGACGAAACGCTTTAATGCACCAATAAACGCTTCAGTGGTAAGATCGGAAACTAATTCCAGATGTACCACCTTTGTGGAAAAGCAACAAAATATGACTATATAGGCCTTTATTGGTTTTTTACCGCGGATCTTGCAATGGATTGAAAATGGCCCGCAATAATTAACTCCAGTATTGATGAACGGATGGACTGGAGTGACACGAGCGATACTTAAATCTCGCCCACTCACTCCAATGTCTAAAAACCCAAACGACCTTCCAGCATTGACTCCTGGCCACTTCCTTATAGGGGAAGCTCTTATCTCCCCGATAGATAGTAAGGCAAAAACCAGCAACGTATCAAATCTGGCACATTGAAGCTATTGTCTCACCTGAAGCAGCAATTTTGGAAACTATGGTCGTCCGGGTATTTAAGTGAATTGCAGCAACGATATAAGTGGAACAAATCATGCACTATGTAAGAATAGTAAAAAAAGATAATGTACCTGTAATATAATGGCCACTAGCCAGAATTACTCAAACGTATTCTGGTGAAGATCGAATTAAGAGGGTTACAGAAGTTAAAACATCCAGTGGTCTATTCAAACGTCCAATACACAGATTGGCACTCCTACCTATTGATCCCGAATCATCCGAAACTACAAGTAATAAGCCTGAAGTAACTGAAGAAGACGTTCCAGAGGCCGATGACGAACCCAAAATCAAACGACCAAAATATACAAATCCTACACCTGAACCAACGCCTAGGAAAAGGCCTGAATTCAATGTTGATGTTTAAGACATACACTCTTGTTGAACGGCTGTTCAACGCGGGGGAGAATGTTTAAGCATTCACATACACAATAGCATTTTTAATATCTTAACCTAATTAAACACAAAAAAATATAATTTTGCTTACAATTAACTTTGTCCTCCCCGGGGGCACATATATATGGTCTTTATAGAACTTCGACTATCTAGACCTGTGCAGCTGGGGGAAAAAGGGAGCCCAGTCCCCTGAAGTCAGCAGGGGTACAACTGGAAACTCCACTTTATTTCCACGGGAATCAGTAAGCCGCAGAGTTCGTTATTTGTCTCTTTAGACATTTAACTGTTCTCTGACTGATTATTGAGGTTGGCCCCTATATGGTCTTTTGTTTAATATGGTAGCCAGGATCATTTCGCCGTTAATGACACGCTAGGTGAATGATCCAGTCTAGTGAGCATGCTAGACATGTGTTCTGGACAGGAGTTGGAAACAGCCCTGCTCTGGAAACATCGAAGTTGCAACTAGAAAGTTCTGTTGCATAGAATTATAGCTTCGGCTTCCTAGGACGAGCACGACGTTCCAAATTATGCAGTGGTGTGGTCCACCATCTGATTAAGGCTTCATGGTCAGGCGCAGATGTAAATCTAATCACACACAATTAACTTTGTTAGTTCATTAACCGTTTTCTTTTTGCTTAAATTCTTATTTTAGTTCAATCAGCATTTAAATAATTTTTGCTTATGAATTATAGTAGCATTGCATTTTTTTTGGTTGACATATCAAATTAATTAAAATAAAATTATTATTTAGAAAATTTAGCTTAAGTGTTCTGTTAAAATAGTATATTTTTTTTTCGGACCAGCACTCAGGGGATGACCCCTATATATGCAAAGCATTTTGCCAGAACTAGGAAATTAGGTTACGGGAAGGAGGAAAGAGGGAGTAGTGTCTGTGAACATTTAGTTTGAATTTTCCCAGATTTAAAGTGACAGGAAAGATCTTCGGAGGGATTCCACATACGGACAGTTCTGCTAAAAAACAAATTTTCCCTGTAATGCGTAGTACGATTCACTGGCCAATCCACATGATGATGCGAGTTTTTTCATGCAGATAAGGCGGAGAACCTGTGAATGAAGATGGCAAGATTACGCGTTGGCCGATATTTGATGGATCAATATAGGCATCTTGATTTAAAGCGTCTCTTGGATGAATGCATTCATTAGCCCTCAGTCGCTGTTGATTACGACAAATATAATTCAATCGTTCTGATATTATTTTTGCCATCATATCGACAATATATTGACTAAATAAGTCTCTATAATAATGTAATGGATTAAAACAGTTAGTTCTACGCATCAAGCTGAATGCTTGATGCTTAGAACTGATGCTGAATGCTTTCTGAAACTATGGGAAACCAGACTTATTTGTCAATTTTATATGAAACCCTTAATGGCCTGAAATTGACGCGGAACTATTATCTGGTGAGCGCTCTTCCGATCGTCTAACATAATTTCAAGGGTGTTTCATTGGAAAATGAAGAAATTCATACAATTATTCACCAAAGATAAAATATTTAGAGAAGTCAATTGTTACATGGCAAGTGTGGAGTGGCAGAAGAGAGGTTTAACACACTGTCATTTGCTGCTTTGGTTAGAAAGCAAAATCCTACCATACGAAATTGGTAGCGTTACAGTTGCGGAGCTGCCTAACTAGCAAAACGATCCTATATTATTTGATATTGTAACTAAAAATATGGTTCATGGACTTGGACGGAGAGAAAAACCTAACAACACCATGTATAAAAAGTGGTATCTGTACAAAAAAGTACCCTGGAAGTTTCATCATCGCCACCGTGATGGCATGAATGGAGGACAGAGTACTACATTAAATATCAGAGGCAAAAGTTTCAATATAGATAATAGATGGATTGTCCCTTAATCTCCACTATTATGTAGCACGTTTAATGCTCATATTAATGTAGAGTACTGCCACTCAGTGCAGGCCATCAAATATATTTGTAAATACATCAACAAAAAATCTGCACAAGCTACTTCCACCATCAGAAATCCAAATGATGAAGTGGAAAACTACGTGAATAGACGGTACGTAAGTACATCCGAAGCTGTCTGTGGAATATTACAACTTCCGATCCATGAGTGATATCCTGCAGTCTTGCAGTTAGCTGTCCACTTAAAAAATGACCAAAGGGTGTATTTTACCACAGAAGAGGCCGAACAAATGGCCCAAAACCCATGTAAGAATACTTTCCTGGCTTTCTTTGAACTCTGCAATGAAAATGCATTCGAAAACACACTTCTATATTACGATGTCCCGCAATACTACATATGGTCCAATAACAAATTTATAAGAAGGAGATGTAGTGAGAACGTAGTTGGCCACCCAGACATAAAAAAATGCCACTTTAGGAATAGTCTATGGTGTACATCCTTATCAATCAGAGGACAATTATCTTAGACTGTTGCTTCATCATGTACGCGGTCCAGCCTCATTCGAGCACTTAAAAACCGTTCATGGACTTCTCGAAGAGACCTATCAAGCAGCTTGCCGTGACATAGGCCTACTATAAAACGATGACCATTATGAACATACTCTGAGAGAGGCATTTCTTTCGCAATACCCAGTACAACTTAGAGAGTTGTTTATTTTAATACTTTTATTTTGTCAGCTATCGGAACCATTAAAATTATTACACATTTTCAGAGATGATTTGTGTGAAGATATCAGACATAGAATCAGAGAACAAAATCTAGATTTCGCTTTATCACATAATGATACAAATACAATGGCACATCACTATAATGCAAATAGGATAACCCTTTTTGTCGATGAAAACCTACCAAAATTAGTCCCAGATCAAAAACATGCATTTGATACTATAGTTGATAGCGTGGCACTGCAAAGGCGTTCCTTACAAATTTAATCCTTGCTAAGGTAACACCACCAGGGAAGATAGCGATAGCAGTTTCATCTGGAATTGCTGCAGTTCCTCCATAAACTTAACTTAGATAATGTAAAATAATTGGATCAAATTTCAATTCAGAGCATTATTTCCATTAGATCTGTTGCTGTAATACTGTTATTGAACTGTGTATTAATTTCTATATAGTATTTTTTTTAACATAATAAAAAAATTCTATACTTTCCGATCACAGAGCCAATAAAGATAAATTATTAACCCGAAATAAAGATAAATTATTAATCCGAAGAAAGAGGAAATAAAGCTACTTAGGTTTTTCTATACAATATTGGGGTAAAATTCACTGATGAGCTTTGTGAGCGAAAGTGAAATTGCAATATGAATGTGCTCTCCCCCATTACAAAACATTTCAAATATTTTTGTTTGAAAGAATGTTTTATGAGAATATCATAAAATGTTCTTTTTTAATAAAAATTGTTTTGTAATAAATATTTTGTGAGAATATCACTTAATATTTATTTGAAAAGGAATCAAGCACGAATAAAATTGCTGCTTATATTGTTATTAATTTAAAATTCTAAAAACTGGTGTTATATATATTTTGCAATAAAGAACTCACAAAAAAACGTTCGGGTGTCAGAAGTGAAATTGCAAAAAAAAATTAAATAAAACAACTACAATGAAGGTTGGAAGAACTAAAAGTCGAGCAGCTAAGGAAGAAAGAGCGAAATAAGTTGGATCTGCCAACAACGGGAAGTAAAGCGGAATTGCAACGGAGGTTGATTGATGAATTCAAGCAGCGAAACATCGATATTGGGACATACGAATGCGAAGACAAAGAAGCGGTTGAGGCTGGATGCGATACTTGCTGCAATTCAAAAAAGCTCTAGAATCAGCAGTGCGAAAATTGATGCCACAAATGACAAACTTCTAGATGTCATCCAGGAAAGCTCTAGAATCAACATTGCGAAAACTCCTGCCACAAATGGTAAACTTCTAGATGTTATCCAGAAAAGCTTTAGAATCAAAAGTGCGAAAATTTATGCAATTCAAGAAAGTCTAGAGCCAACGAAGAAAAACTCGTTAGTAAGGTTAATAAAAAAATTCAAAAAATATCAGAAATATTTGGCAAACGAGTGGAAGCTGTGGAACAGAAAGCTGTGGAATTTGACAAAAAATGTCTGACCAGGAGAGAAAAGTGGACGGAGAATTGCATGAACTAAAAACGAAAATGGACAACCTCCATAATCGAGAAGGACCGGTGAGAGTCGTCCCTGAGCACTCCAGCAAGATAAACACCCCGAGCTATGACGGTAGCGCACCGTTTAATGTATTAAAGTTCCAGTTCGAAAATAGTTGGAACAATGAAGAAAAAGCTATTGAGCCAATTTTGGCCTTAAAAGGTGCAGCTGCCAAAATCCTTGAAAGCTTACCAGGAGCCTGCAGAAATAATTACGAAGACATAATGATGATGGCCTTACAACGCATGTGCGGCGGCAAGCATAAGAGAGAACTATATAGAATGGAGTTACGAGTCAGGGTGCAGAGGTAAATGAGACACTGCAAGATTTTGCCATGTGAACATCATCCATTCCTGGATCAGTTTAAAATAGAAACATTTGTGAATGGCAAAAGAGATCTAGATATTAGATATGCAGTTTTTGCAGCGCAAAAAGCATCCTTCACCGAAAAAATCTCGCAACCGCTGGCCGAGGAGACCGCCAAAGTTATGTCTTGAGGCTGTTACGGAAAAGTACGGAGACAAAAAAAGCGAGATGAAAGACATGATTGAGCAAATACTGGAAGAAAGAAGTAAGTCGCGTGCAAAATGTTTAAACTGCGGTAAGGCCGGACATTTTCAGCGCAACTGCAGGTCTGTTAAGAAAAGATCAAGATCTGCTACACCTCCAAGGAGCAACAAACGTGCAAACAATACGAAATCGCACAAGTCACCGTTAAACTAAAACGAGCTAGCACTGAGGGGCAAGAGCTATCTCCCACAACCCACGGCCCCGCAATCTACATTTCCATCATGCAACAGAAAAAAAATAACCTTACTGTCTGCGGATTGATCAATGGAAAGAAGAAAGTCCTCAACATAGACACGGGAGCATCTCAGTCCGTAATAAGGCCCGATTTAGTTAAAGGGGCAGTGGAACCGTTAAAGAATGTACAACTGCACACCGCAACTAGGGATTCAGCCATCGTCTATGAAAGAGCCAGGGTACGATTGACTATCGGAAACATCAGCGCAGATCACGTGTTTGTTGTCGCTAATATAGTAGATGAAGTTATTATCGGTGCAGACTTTATGACAGCTCACGGTCTTAATCTGGACATGGGGCACCAGATAATGATCTGGCGCAGCGTGGAGATCCCCGTAAATGTTGGATATGAGAGCACGGACGCAGTAAGGAAACTATTTGCGATCTAACGCCGAAAATAACCACCTCTGGCGGAAACTATAGTTTGGGCACGTATGGAGGCAGATTGTGTGAACAACCGGTTGTGGGTGGTAGGACCAGAAGCCGCAAGGAATAATGTGATAACAGCTAAAGCTCTCGTGAAAAGCTGCAAAAATAGGAAAGTTCCTATGAGAGTACAAAATCTGTCCAGCATCAAAAAGACAAATGGTGAAAATGCTGAACTTGGTCGATATGAGCCAGCAGCAGCCGTAATTAATTGTGCGACATATCCAGAATGCCCCAAAATGCAGCTAAAGAGCGGGATTTGCTAACAGAGCAGGTGAATAAATGGGTAGCAGAACTAAAAGCACCCGACAGAAATAAAGCGAAGCAGTTGCTAAAAAAACATACCGCCGTCTTCGCCCTAAATAACAAAAGCCAAGGTAGAACAGCAGTGCTGAAACATGAAATAAATACCGGCGAAGCGAAGCCCATAAAACAAGCACCCAGAAGAACGAAATGGAGCGGAACGGAGTGATTGAGCCATCTGCGAGTCCATGGAGCTCGCCGATAGTGCTAGTAAAGAAGAAAGATGGCAGCACCAGATTTTGCTTCGGCTATAGATAACTCAATGATGTCACTAAGAAAGACAGTTATCCGCTACCAAGAATTGACGGCACCTTAGACACGTTGTCTGAAACGAAATAGTTCTCTACCTTGGACTTGCAGAGTGGTTACTGGCAAGTGGAGAGTGTCGATAAAGACAAGGAGAAAACTGCCTTCAGCGCGGGCAATGGGTTGTGGCAGTTTAAAGTGATGCCATTTGGGCTCTGCAATGCTCCAGCTACTTTTGAGCGCTTAATGGAACGTATGCTTAAGGGGCTTAACTGGAAGACCTGTTAAGTGTATCTGGATGATATAATCGTAATGGGAAAGACTTTTGATGAACACCTCAAAAACCTGGATGAAGTTCTCAAGCGTATAGCGGCTGCAGGACTTAAATTAAGTGTTAAGAAATGTGCGCTGTTTCAAAAAGAGGTCAAATACTTGGGACACCGTGTAACAGCAGAAGGCATGTCAACTGACGAGGCTAAAGTATTGGTAGTAAAGAAAAGGACTCGTCTACAAAATCTTCATGAGCTACGTATTTTCCTCGGGCTTTGCACATACTACAAGGCGATTCGTGGCAAACTTTGCTAAAGTAGCTGCCCGCTTGCATGAGTTGACCAGAAAATCGCAAACATACCACTGGAGCGGGGTAGCAGAAAAGGCGTTTCAGAGGCTAAAGGAGCTTTTCTGTTCAGCACCAGTCCTTGCCTATCCGATAGCTGGACATGAATTTATATTGGATACAGATGCAAGCGGCTACGGAACAGGAGGAGTTCTTTCTCAGGCGATTAATGGGACGGAAAAAGTTATTGGTTACTATAGCAGAGTATTGTCCATAATGGCTTTATTTCATTCCTTACATGGAAATAAAGCCATACGACATTGTTTCCCAATCGAATGAGAAATAAGGCCATATGGCTTTATTGCCTATGGGTTCATAACACTGCATCTGTTGGTAGTACCAAAAAAACTTAAAAATGAAAAGAAAAATGTAGGCTGGTAGTGGATTTTAGACAACTGAACAAAAAAATAGTGAGCGATAAATTTCCATTGACAAGATTTACAGATTTGGTAGAGCCAAATATTTTTTAACTTTGAACTGATATGTTCTTTTCATCAAATAAATTTGGATGAGGATTCAAGACATTTAACTGCATTCTCAACGAGTAAGGACCACTATCAATTTAAAAGACTACCATTTGGTTCTTCAAATAGTTTCCAAAGGATGCTAACAATAGCACTTAGTGGACTATGTTTAAACACACACATACACATATACAAACAAACATACTAAACATACAAAAAAGTATATAAAAAACACTATCAATAGCATTTTTAATTTCTTAACCTCATTAAACATAAAAAAATATAATTTTGCTTACAATTAACTTTGTTAGTTCATTAACCGTTTTCTTTTTGCTTATTTCTTATTTTAGTTCAATAACCATTTAAATAAGTTTTGCATATGAATTATAGTAGCATTGCATTTCTTTTTTTTGGTTGACATATCAAATTGCAATAAAATTATTAGTTACAAAATTTAGCTTAAGTGTTCTGTTAAAATAGTATACAAGAAAAAAGAAAGATAAAAATGTGTACAGTAGTTAAACAAGACTCTTTTGTTTTAAATATTGTGCTCATCACCCTTTTAGTTTTAATTGCTTAAAGGGTGAATCATATTAATCGAATTCCTACATTATTTGGTGACCCCGAGTTTTGAACACAGTCCTTTTAAGTCATCAATACATATTTTGCTGACCACGCATCAGTAAGGACAACAGTCCTTATAAGTTATACATACGCCGACAATCAACAAGGACAACACACGTTTTTGTTGACTACAGTTTAGTGATTTCCTCACCAGCAAGCGGTAACGATCACACAACAGCTCAACATGGATTCAATTAAAAATCTATTAGATTTCCAAAAAAAGACGGGAGAAATAATCCAGAATATAAGAAACTTCAAAAAAGATTCAGCCGCAAGAAAAGTATCATCTGAATATTTTGAAGAAAGATTACGACGTCTTCAAGAATCCTGGGAAGAATTTCAAGCAACAGATTCACAAATACTATATGCTTGCGATGATGACCCAATGAAATTGGACTACTTTGCCGAATGTTATTACGACAAAATCAGAAGTGTAGTCGTCGATTATGCCAAGTTGTTCTCTGAGGAAGCGAAACGCCTCAGAACACACTCAAAAGAAAAGCCCAAATCAACCGCCGATAATTTTCACATCCGAACAATTAAATCCACAGCATTACGCAGCAAAAAATGTTGAATCCTCAAGCAGTACCATAAGAAGGTTAGACGCCCGTTTATCAGCTCTAAGACGCCTCTTAGAAGAATTAACTAGGACAGACGATCATCCCTTACAATATTATGAGTTAAATATTAACACAATCAAGAGGCTATGGGCTCAGATTGAGACACTACATGATGAGGCTCATGAGCAATTAGCTAACCCAGTTGCACTCGAGCTAAAACAGGAAGAATATGACAAAGTACATGACTTGATGCAGATAAGTCTAGTCAATCTCTCCGTTGAAGCTGACAAATTAAAACAAAATATTGCCCATCACCAACATAGAGAGATAATGCCTGTGGCAATAAATACTAGCACAGTACGTTTACCAAAATTGACTATACCCAAATTTGATGGCGACTACCTCAAATGGGGACAGTTTCTTGACTTATTTTCTGAAATGGTGGATAAGCAACCAATTTCCACCATTCAGAAGATGTGGTACTTAAAGAACAATTTCTTGGGAGAAGCTGAACATCTAATTAGTCAATTCTCCTTATCTGAAACAAATTATAATGCAGCCTGGGAAACGTTGAAGGATTGTTACAACAACAAAAGAATGCTGGTGGCTAATCTAGTAGACAAAATACTAAACCAGCCTTCTGTTACGTCAACTGCATGATCGATCAAGCTGTTCCATGATACCATAAAGGAGTGCTTCCATGCACTTAATAATTTGGGAATTCCGACATCATCTTGGGATGCAATTCTAATAGTGTTACTTATTAGAAAACTCGACAAGAACATTCACATCAGATATATTCAGTCATTTACTAATCCAAGAGATGTGCAGTCATCACTGAATTTTTATCATTCTTGGAATTTCAATTCCAATCCTTAGAGGCAGTTGTTTCAAAGGAAAAACCGACACATAAAGGGGTATCAACAGTCATAACTTCCAATAAAACAAACAATAGCGCATGCAGATTGTGCAATAACAGTGACCACAAACTATATCACTGCAGCAAGTTCTTGCAACTATCAGAAGTAGAACGACTATGCTGGGTACAACGTCAAGGTTTATGTGTGAATTGCTTCGGAATTGATCTCGGTTCGAAAATCTGCACTGAAGTAGCTGTAGAAAATGTGAGAAAAAACACAACACTTTACTTCACTAAGAAAAAAAAGTTCTGGCAATACCAAAACTAATAAGGTACATCCGAAATCGCTACCTACCTCCTTGAGTAATACAGCCGCAATATCAGCAGCAGCTACCAATCCATCAGGCGGGCGCCAGGACTATGTACTTTTGGCAACAGCAAAAGTAATCATCAATGCTGCTAATGGCTCATCAGGCGAATTTAGAGCCATACTAGATTCCGGATCACATGTAAATCTGGTTTTAAAACGTGTTATTCAAAACCTATCAATTTCTCCAATAGAAGCGTCACTCTGCATTGATAGTATTGGTAAAACCCAAAAAAAATCTCATTATCGTTTGAATCTCAAAATGATGCCCAAGGACTCTAGTTTTACAACAAACTTTGAAGCATATGTTCTTCCAAGCATTGTACCTCCACAACTAGATCAACATATTGACATATCTACATGGAATATTCCAAGCAATATCTCAATATCTCAGACCCACAATTTCTCAAACAGGAAAATATAGATGTTCTTCTGGGAGCAGAGTTCTTTTATAGATTTATGCAAGGTGAAACCATACGGTTAAGGAACAATCTACCCACATTAAAGAATACGGTTCTTGGTTGGATTGTGGGTGGTACAATAAAAAACTCTCCAAGTCTTCAAAAGAATAGGTGCCCCTGTAGGCTAGTAGGTAGTGTACTAGCTTGTCAGTATGGGGGTTGTGGGGTTCGATTCCCAATGAAGAATTAAACACAATAATAATGGAAATTGTAATCAACACAATAATAATTGAAATAGTAATTTCGCGTTACACATGCTGTAGAAATGCTACGAAGTAGTAAGTGTTTTGCTGATTTAACTGCAGCTTCCCAAAGTCCACCAAAATGAGGTGCTCTCGGTGAGTTGAAACGAAAATGTATTCCCTTTTTGCTAACAGTAGAGGCAATTAATTCTTGTCCTTTTTTTGAATATAGTGTATCCCTTAGTTCTGATAGCTGATTTTTAGCCCCTATAAAATTGGTTGCATTATTTGAATAAATATTTTGGCAGTCACCGCGGCGACTGACGAAACGCTTTAATGCACCAATAAACGCTTCAGTGGTAAGATCGGAAACTAATTCCAGATGTACCACCTTTGTGGAAAAGCAACAAAATATGACTATATAGGCCTTTATTGGTTTTTTACCGCGGATCTTGCAATGGATTGAAAATGGCCCGCAATAATTAACTCCAGTATTGATGAACGGATGGACTGGAGTGACACGAGCGATACTTAAATCTCGCCCACTCACTCCAATGTCTAAAAACCCAAACGACCTTCCAGCATTGACTCCTGGCCACTTCCTTATAGGGGAAGCTCTTATCTCCCCGATAGATAGTAAGGCAAAAACCAGCAACGTATCAAATCTGGCACATTGAAGCTATTGTCTCACCTGAAGCAGCAATTTTGGAAACTATGGTCGTCCGGGTATTTAAGTGAATTGCAGCAACGATATAAGTGGAACAAATCATGCACTATGTAAGAATAGTAAAAAAAGATAATGTACCTGTAATATAATGGCCACTAGCCAGAATTACTCAAACGTATTCTGGTGAAGATCGAATTAAGAGGGTTACAGAAGTTAAAACATCCAGTGGTCTATTCAAACGTCCAATACACAGATTGGCACTCCTACCTATTGATCCCGAATCATCCGAAACTACAAGTAATAAGCCTGAAGTAACTGAAGAAGACGTTCCAGAGGCCGATGACGAACCCAAAATCAAACGACCAAAATATACAAATCCTACACCTGAACCAACGCCTAGGAAAAGGCCTGAATTCAATGTTGATGTTTAAGACATACACTCTTGTTGAACGGCTGTTCAACGCGGGGGAGAATGTTTAAGCATTCACATACACAATAGCATTTTTAATATCTTAACCTAATTAAACACAAAAAAATATAATTTTGCTTACAATTAACTTTGTCCTCCCCGGGGGCACATATATATAGTCTTTATAGAACTTCGACTATCTAGACCTGTGCAGCTGGGGGAAAAAGGGAGCCCAGTCCCCTGAAGTCAGCAGGGGTACAACTGGAAACTCCACTTTATTTCCACGGGAATCAGTAAGCCGCAGAGTTCGTTATTTGTCTCTTTAGACATTTAACTGTTCTCTGACTGATTATTGAGGTTGGCCCCTATATGGTCTTTTGTTTAATATGGTAGCCAGGATCATTTCGCCGTTAATGACACGCTAGGTGAATGATCCAGTCTAGTGAGCATGCTAGACATGTGTTCTGGACAGGAGTTGGAAACAGCCCTGCTCTGGAAACATCGAAGTTGCAACTAGAAAGTTCTGTTGCATAGAATTATAGCTTCGGCTTCCTAGGACGAGCACGACGTTCCAAATTATGCAGTGGTGTGGTCCACCATCTGATTAAGGCTTCATGGTCAGGCGCAGATGTAAATCTAATCACACACAATTAACTTTGTTAGTTCATTAACCGTTTTCTTTTTGCTTAAATTCTTATTTTAGTTCAATCAGCATTTAAATAATTTTTGCTTATGAATTATAGTAGCATTGCATTTTTTTTGGTTGACATATCAAATTAATTAAAATAAAATTATTATTTAGAAAATTTAGCTTAAGTGTTCTGTTAAAATAGTATATTTTTTTTTCGGACCAGCACTCAGGGGATGACCCCTATATATGCAAAGCATTTTGCCAGAACTAGGAAATTAGGTTACGGGAAGGAGGAAAGAGGGAGTAGTGTCTGTGAACATTTAGTTTGAATTTTCCCAGATTTAAAGTGACAGGAAAGATCTTCGGAGGGATTCCACATACGGACAGTTCTGCTAAAAAACAAATTTTCCCTGTAATGCGTAGTACGATTCACTGGCCAATCCACATGATGATGCGAGTTTTTTCATGCAGATAAGGCGGAGAACCTGTGAATGAAGATGGCAAGATTACGCGTTGGCCGATATTTGATGGATCAATATAGGCATCTTGATTTAAAGCGTCTCTTGGATGAATGCATTCATTAGCCCTCAGTCGCTGTTGATTACGACAAATATAATTCAATCGTTCTGATATTATTTTTGCCATCATATCGACAATATATTGACTAAATAAGTCTCTATAATAATGTAATGGATTAAAACAGTTAGTTCTACGCATCAAGCTGAATGCTTGATGCTTAGAACTGATGCTGAATGCTTTCTGAAACTATGGGAAACCAGACTTATTTGTCAATTTTATATGAAACCCTTAATGGCCTGAAATTGACGCGGAACTATTATCTGGTGAGCGCTCTTCCGATCGTCTAACATAATTTCAAGGGTGTTTCATTGGAAAATGAAGAAATTCATACAATTATTCACCAAAGATAAAATATTTAGAGAAGTCAATTGTTACATGGCAAGTGTGGAGTGGCAGAAGAGAGGTTTAACACACTGTCATTTGCTGCTTTGGTTAGAAAGCAAAATCCTACCATACGAAATTGGTAGCGTTACAGTTGCGGAGCTGCCTAACTAGCAAAACGATCCTATATTATTTGATATTGTAACTAAAAATATGGTTCATGGACTTGGACGGAGAGAAAAACCTAACAACACCATGTATAAAAAGTGGTATCTGTACAAAAAAGTACCCTGGAAGTTTCATCATCGCCACCGTGATGGCATGAATGGAGGACAGAGTACTACATTAAATATCAGAGGCAAAAGTTTCAATATAGATAATAGATGGATTGTCCCTTAATCTCCACTATTATGTAGCACGTTTAATGCTCATATTAATGTAGAGTACTGCCACTCAGTGCAGGCCATCAAATATATTTGTAAATACATCAACAAAAAATCTGCACAAGCTACTTCCACCATCAGAAATCCAAATGATGAAGTGGAAAACTACGTGAATAGACGGTACGTAAGTACATCCGAAGCTGTCTGGGGAATATTACAACTTCCGATCCATGAGTGATATCCTGCAGTCTTGCAGTTAGCTGTCCACTTAAAAAATGACCAAAGGGTGTATTTTACCACAGAAGAGGCCGAACAAATGGCCCAAAACCCATGTAAGAATACTTTCCTGGCCTTCTTTGAACTCTGCAATGAAAATGCATTCTATATTACGATGTCCCGCAATACTACATATGGTCCAATAACAAATTTATAAGAAGGAGATGTAGTGAGAACGTAGTTGGCCACCCAGACATAAAAAAATGCCACTTTAGGAATAGTCTATGGTGTACATCCTTATCAATCAGAGGACAATTATCTTAGACTGTTGCTTCATCATGTACGCGGTCCAGCCTCATTCGAGCACTTAAAAACCGTTCATGGACTTCTCGAAGAGACCTATCAAGCAGCTTGCCGTGACATAGGCCTACTATAAAACGATGACCATTATGAACATACTCTGAGAGAGGCATTTCTTTCGCAATACCCAGTACAACTTAGAGAGTTGTTTATTTTAATACTTTTATTTTGTCAGCTATCGGAACCATTAAAATTATTACACATTTTCAGAGATGATTTGTGTGAAGATATCAGACATAGAATCAGAGAACAAAATCAAGATTTCGCTTTATCACATAATGATACAAATACAATGGCACATCACTATAATGCAAATAGGATAACCCTTTTTGTCGATGAAAACCTACCAAAATTAGTCCCAGATCAAAAACATGCATTTGATACTATAGTTGATAGCGTGGCACTGCAAAGGCGTTCCTTACAAATTTAATCCTTGCTAAGGTAACACCACCAGGGAAGATAGCGATAGCAGTTTCATCTGGAATTGCTGCAGTTCCTCCATAAACTTAACTTAGATAATGTAAAATAATTGGATCAAATTTCAATTCAGAGCATTATTTCCATTAGATCTGTTGCTGTAATACTGTTATTGAACTGTGTATTAATTTCTATATAGTATTTTTTTTAACATAATAAAAAAATTCTATACTTTCCGATCACAGAGCCAATAAAGATAAATTATTAACCCGAAATAAAGATAAATTATTAATCCGAAGAAAGAGGAAATAAAGCTACTTAGGTTTTTCTATAAAATATTGGGGTAAAATTCACTGATGAGCTTTGTGAGCGAAAGTGAAATTGCAATATGAATGTGCTCTCCCCCATTACAAAACATTTCAAATATTTTTGTTTGAAAGAATGTTTTATGAGAATATCATAAAATGTTCTTTTTTAATAAAAATTGTTTTGTAATAAATATTTTGTGAGAATATCACTTAATATTTATTTGAAAAGGAATCAAGCACGAATAAAATTGCTGCTTATATTGTTATTAATTTAAAATTCTAAAAACTGGTGTTATATATTTTGCAATAAAGAACTCACAAAAAAACGTTCGGGTGTCAGAAGTGAAATTGCAAAAAAAAATTAAATAAAACAACTACAATGAAGGTTGGAAGAACTAAAAGTCGAGCAGCTAAGGAAGAAAGAGCGAAATAAGTTGGATCTGCCAACAACGGGAAGTAAAGCGGAATTGCAAGGGAGGTTGATTGATGAATTCAAGCAGCGAAACATCGATATTGGGACATACGAATGCGAAGACAAAGAAGCGGTTGAGGCTGGATGCGATACTTGCTGCAATTCAAAAAAGCTCTAGAATCAGCAGTGCGAAAATTGATGCCACAAATGACAAACTTCTAGATGTCATCCAGGAAAGCTCTAGAATCAACATTGCGAAAACTCCTGCCACAAATGGTAAACTTCTAGATGTTATCCAGAAAAGCTTTAGAATCAAAAGTGCGAAAATTTATGCAATTCAAGAAAGTCTAGAGCCAACGAAGAAAAACTCGTTAGTAAGGTTAATAAAAAAATTCAAAAAATTTTAGAAATATTTGGCAAACGAGTGGAAGCTGTGGAACAGAAAGCTGTGGAATTTGACAAAAAATGTCTGACCAGGAGAGAAAAGTGGACGGAGAATTGCATGAACTAAAAACGAAAATGGACAACCTCCATAATCGAGAAGGACCGGTGAGAGTCGTCCCTGAGCACTCCAGCAAGATAAACACCCCGAGCTATGACGGTAGCGCACCGTTTAATGTATTAAAGTTCCAGTTCGAAAATAGTTGGAACAATGAAGAAAAAGCTATTGAGCCAATTTTGGCCTTAAAAGGTGCAGCTGCCAAAATCCTTGAAAGCTTACCAGGAGCCTGCAGAAATAATTACGAAGACATAATGATGATGGCCTTACAACGCATGTGCGGCGGCAAGCATAAGAGAGAACTATATAGAATGGAGTTACGAGTCAGGGTGCAGAGGTAAATGAGACACTGCAAGATTTTGCCATGTGAACATCATCCATTCCTGGATCAGTTTAAAATAGAAACATTTGTGAATGGCAAAAGAGATCTAGATATTAGATATGCAGTTTTTGCAGCGCAAAAAGCATCCTTCACCGAAAAAATCTCGCAACCGCTGGCCGAGGAGACCGCCAAAGTTATGTCTTGAGGCTGTTACGGAAAAGTACGGAGACAAAAAAAGCGAGATGAAAGACATGATTGAGCAAATACTGGAAGAAAGAAGTAAGTCGCGTGCAAAATGTTTAAACTGCGGTAAGGCCGGACATTTTCAGCGCAACTGCAGGTCTGTTAAGAAAAGATCAAGATCTGCTACACCTCCAAGGAGCAACAAACGTGCAAACAATACGAAATCACACAAGTCACCGTTAAACTAAAACGAGCTAGCACTGAGGGGCAAGAGCCATCTCCCACAACCCACGGCCCCGCAATCTACATTTCCATCATGCAACAGAAAAAAAATAACCTTACTGTCTGCGGATTGATCAATGGAAAGAAGAAAGTCCTCAACATAGACACGGGAGCATCTCAGTCCGTAATAAGGCCCGATTTAGTTAAAGGGGCAGTGGAACCGTTAAAGAATGTACAACTGCACACCGCAACTAGGGATTCAGCCATCGTCTATGAAAGAGCCAGGGTACGATTGACTATCGGAAACATCAGCGCAGATCACGTGTTTGTTGTCGCTAATATAGTAGATGAAGTTATTATCGGTGCAGACTTTATGACAGCTCACGGTCTTAATCTGGACATGGGGCACCAGATAATGATCTGGCGCAGCGTGGAGATCCCCGTAAATGTTGGATATGAGAGCACGGACGCAGTAAGGAAACTATTTGCGATCTAACGCCGAAAATAACCACCTCTGGCGGAAACTATAGTTTGGGCACGTATGGAGGCAGATTGTGTGAACAACCGGTTGTGGGTGGTAGGACCAGAAGCCGTAAGGAATAATGTGATAACAGCTAAAGCTCTCGTGAAAAGCTGCAAAAATAGGAAAGTTCCTATGAGAGTACAAAATCTGTCCAGCATCAAAAAGACAAATGGTGAAAATGCTGAACTTGGTCGATATGAGCCAGCAGCAGCCGTAATTAATTGTGCGACATATCCAGAATGCCCCAAAATGCAGCTAAAGAGCGGGATTTGCTAACAGAGCAGGTGAATAAATGGGTAGCAGAACTAAAAGCACCCGACAGAAATAAAGCGAAGCAGTTGCTAAAAAAACATACCGCCGTCTTCGCCCTAAATAACAAAAGCCAAGGTAGAACAGCAGTGCTGAAACATGAAATAAATACCGGCGAAGCGAAGCCCATAAAACAAGCACCCAGAAGAACGAAATGGAGCGGAACGGAGTGATTGAGCCATCTGCGAGTCCATGGAGCTCGCCGATAGTGCTAGTAAAGAAGAAAGATGGCAGCACCAGATTTTGCTTCGGCTATAGATAACTCAATGATGTCACTAAGAAAGACAGTTATCCGCTACCAAGAATTGACGGCACCTTAGACACGTTGTCTGAAACGAAATAGTTCTCTACCTTGGACTTGCAGAGTGGTTACTGGCAAGTGGAGAGTGTCGATAAAGACAAGGAGAAAACTGCCTTAAGCGCGGGCAATGGGTTGTGGCAGTTTAAAGTGATGCCATTTGGGCTCTGCAATGCTCCAGCTACTTTTGAGCGCTTAATGGAACGTATGCTTAAGGGGCTTAACTGGAAGACCTGTTAAGTGTATCTGGATGATATAATCGTAATGGGAAAGACTTTTGATGAACACCTCAAAAACCTGGATGAAGTTCTCAAGCGTATAGCGGCTGCAGGACTTAAATTAAGTGTTAAGAAATGTGCGCTGTTTCAAAAAGAGGTCAAATACTTGGGACACCGTGTAACAGCAGAAGGCATATCAACTGACGAGGCTAAAGTATTGGTAGTAAAGAAAAGGACTCGTCTACAAAATCTTCATGAGCTACGTATTTTCCTCGGGCTTTGCACATACTACAAGGCGATTCGTGGCAAACTTTGCTAAAGTAGCTGCCCGCTTGCATGAGTTGACCAGAAAATCGCAAACATACCACTGGAGCGGGGTAGCAGAAAAGGCGTTTCAGAGGCTAAAGGAGCTTTTCTGTTCAGCACCAGTCCTTGCCTATCCGATAGCTGGACATGAATTTATATTGGATACAGATGCAAGCGGCTACGGAACAGAAGGAGTTCTTTCTCAGGCGATTAATGGGACGGAAAAAGTTATTGGTTACTATAGCAGAGTATTGTCCAAGCCCGAAAAAAATTATTGCGTAACACAACGGGAGCTTTTACCCGTACTGGAGTGTGTTAAACATAGAGTGTGTTAACACAAATACTTATACGATCAACACTTTACCATAAGGACGGATCACTCAGCATTACGGTGGTTGCTGCAGTTTAAAGACCCCGAAGGGCACCTTGCACGCTGGATTTAACGTCTGCAGAGCTATGACTTCAGCATTGTGCACAGAAAATCCGAAAAACACAATAATGCTGATGCCCTTTCAAGACGCCCATGTAAAGTAGAATGCAGGCACTGCACAAAAGTCGAGGAAAAGAAGTCCATCATTGATGTGAGGCGATTCCAAATTGGCACAGGAGAAGATTGGTCTGAGGCCCAAAAGGAGGATCCCATTTTTTCAAAAATTATATCGGCCAAGCTAGAGAACATAAGACCGGACCGTAACGAAGTATCGGCAAAAAGCCCGCTGGCAAAATCATGCTAGGCTCAGTGGAATAGCCTTAAAGTGGTAAATGGTTGCCTATATCGAAATTGGGAAAGTGCAGATGGAAAAACTACAACGGACCTAATCGTCGTTCCAAATACCCGGATAAAAGATGTAATGCAGCAGTTTCATAATGGTCCCAGCGGCGGCCATCTGGGTGTAACAAAAACACTGGAAAAGATAAAACAGCGATTTTACTGGGTAGGCTGCCCACAATCTGTAGCCGAATGGATTGCTAATTGCGAGCAGTGCATTGCGGCCAAGGGTCCAACAAGAAAGAGTCGTGGTAAGCTACAACAGTACAACGTGGGCGCCCCTTTTGAACGGATAGCAATGGATATCGCAGGCCCATTCCCTGGCAGTAATGCTGGAAATCGGTATCTACTAGTAGTAATGGATTATTTCAGTAAATGGCCCGAAGCGTATCCCATTCCGAACCAAGAGTCCAAAACGGTTGTAGATGAATTTGTGAACAACTGGGTTTGTCGATACGGTGTTCCAACAGATCTCCAGTCCGATCACGATCAAGGACCAAATTTTGAGTCGACAATTTTCAAGGAAATGTGCGACATTTAAGGGATCAAAAAGACAAGAACGACACCACTGCATCCGCAGTCAGATGGCGTGGTAGAAAGATTCAACCGCACCCTGGAAGCATACCTCAGAAAAGTGGTCAGTACACACCAAAAGGATTGGAAAGAGTATGTACCAAAGTTTCTTCTGGCATACCGATCAGCTAACCACGATTCAACATCATGTAGTCCAGCACAAGTCGTGTTTGGGACAGAGCTAAAAGTACCAGTTGACTTATATTTTAGCGATTCCTGCACACGACGATAATGAAAATGTTCCACAGATACAAGAAGACCTGCACGAACTTCATGAGTTTGTCCGCAATCGCATCAAAATGTCCAGCCACAAATGAACGCCAGGACAACTGGTTCTACTATATAACCCACAACGAAAAAAAGGGCTGTATCCCAAACTGCAAACCCACTGGGAAGGACCATACAAGGTGATCAAGAAATTGAATGACGTGGTTTACCGGATACAGAAATATCAAAGTCCGCTGTTTAAGATGAAAGTGGTCCACTTGGAACGACTGGCCAAGTATGGCCGAGGGAATATTGAGCCTATTCGTGACGAAAAGGCTTAAGTGGGCAGCAGTGTTACGAATGTATCTAGCTTAAATTACAAACTGCGTAGAATTTTATACACACACAACTACAATTTGATATGCTGTTTACTAAGTCCCTGGCATGCAAGAAACAAAAAAAATTCATGTACGCTGATTATCATCTAAACGCGCAAGACAAAAAATATTTTTACAACAACAAACATACATGTTGTTTACCATCTGCGTAGTTTTCTAAGAAACCCTTTTCTGCAAATAACAACAACAATTGTATTGAAATAAATCCCAAGCAGAAACTATACACACAAACATACAGGCGCCTATACATCGAATAAACAACAAAATACACACAAAGGGAGTAGAAGATTCTTAAATCTTCTAGATTCTAATTGGACAAGTATAAATAGGGAGACGTCTGAGTGGATAATCAATCAGTATAAAATTAAACCTCATCAAGTGAAGGCGTGCATTTTAATTAAATTGGTCTGTGTCAACTTTGTGTAGTTAAAGTAAATAAAATTGTTATAAATTTAAAAATTCTAAAAACTGGTGTTATTTATTTTGCAATAAAGAACTTACAACAAAATGTTTATAAAAGGTATAAACGTAACAACAGGTGTCAGAAGTGAAATTGCAAAAAAATAAAATAAATCAACTACAATGAAGTTAGAAGAACTGAAAGTTGAGCAGCTAAAGAAGGAGCTGAATAAGTTGAATCTGCCAACAACTGGAAGTAAAGCGGAATTACAGCGGAGATTGATTGATGAATTCAAGCAGCGTGACATCGATATTGAGACATATGAATTCGGAGACAAAGAAGAAATTGAGGTATGTAACCCACCAGCAAACACCAATGTATGCTTGGATTTAATACTTGCGGCTATGATGGGGAAAATGGATGCAGTTCAAGAAAGTTCTAGAACCAGCAGTCCGAAAATCCTTGCCATTCAAGGAAGTTCTAGAGCCACCAGTGCGAAAATCGATGCTACAAATGACAAATTTCTGGGTGTCATTCAAGAAAGCTCTAGAATCAGCAGTGTGAAAATTGATGCTATTCAAGAAAGCACTAGAGCCAACAGTGCGAAAATTGATGCCATTCAAGAAAGCTTTAGAGCCAAAGGAGAAAAACTCGTTCCTGAAGTAAACAAGAAATCTCAAAAGATATCAGAAATATTTGGCAAACGAGTGGAAACTGTGGAACAGAAAGTCAGCGAATTTGAAAATTATCTGGCCTGGAGAGAAAAATCGACGGAGAATTGCATGAACTAAAAACGAAAATGGATGACCTCCACATTTGAGAAGGACCAGTAAGAGTAGTCTCTGAGCACTCCAGCAAGATAAACACCCCGAGCTATGACGGTAGCGCACCGTTTAATGTGTTCAAGTTCCAGCTCGAAACAGTGGCCAGCAAAAATAGATGGAACAATAAAGAGAAGGCTATTGAGCTAGTTCTGGCCTTAAAAGGTGCATCGAAAGCTTACCAGGAGCCTGCAGGAACAATTATGAGGACATAATGGTGGCCTTACAACGCAAGTACGGCGGCGAACATAAGAGAGAAGTATACAGAATGGAGTTACGAGGCAGGATGCAGAGATTTTGCCATGGAGATTGAACGTTTGGTGCAGCTTACTTATCCAGGTGAACATCATCCATTCCTGGATCAGTTTAAAATAGAAGCATTTGTAAATGGCATAAGAGATCCAGATATTAAATATACAGTTTGTGCAACACAGAAAGCATCCTTCACCGAAACTATCTCGTACGCGTTGGCTCTGGAGACCGCCAAAGTTATCTCAAAGCCACAAGTCTACATAGTACGACGTCTTGAGGCTGATACGGAAAGCTACGGAGACAAAAGAAGCGAGATGAAAGAAATGCTTGAGCAGCTACTGGAAGAAAGAAGTAAATCGCATGCAAAATGCTTTCACTGCGGTAAGGTCGGACATTTTCAGCGCAACTGCAGATCTGTTAAGAAAAGGCCAAGATCTGCTTCACCTTCAAGGAGAAACAAACGGGCAAACAACACCAAATCGCACGAGTCACCGTTAAACTAAAACTAGCTAGCACTGATGGGCAAGAGCTAGCTTCTACAACCGATGGCCCCGCAATCTACATTTCCATCATGCAACAGAAAAATAATAACCTCACTGTCTGCGGGTTGCTCAATGAAAAGAAGCAAGTCCTCGCAATAGACACAGTCCGTAATAAGGCCCAGTTTAGTTAAGGGGGCAGTGGAACCGCTAAAGAATGTACAACTGCGCACCGCAACTGGGGATTCAGCCATAGTCTATGGAACGATTGAGTATCGGAAACATTAGCGCAGATCACGTGTTTGTTGTTGCTGATATAGTGGATGAAGTTATTATCTGTGCGGACTTCATGATAGCTCACGGCATTAATCTGGATATGGGGCAGCAGATAATGATCCGGCACAACGTGGAAATCCCCTTAAATGTTGGATATGAGAGCAGGGACGCAGTAAGGAAGCTATTTGCAATCAAACGAAAAAGTTTACCACCTCCGGCGGAAACTATAGTTTGGGCACGTATGGAAGCAGATTGTGTGGACAACCAGTTGTGGGTGGTAGAACCAGAAGACGTAAGGAATAGTGTGATAACAGCTAAAGCTCTGCAACAATGGGAAAGTTTCTGTGAGGGTAGTAAATCTGTCTAGCAGTATAAAGACAATTGGCGAAAATGCTGAAGTCGGTCGTTGTGAGGCGGCAGGAGCCGTAATTAATTGTGCAACACATTCAGCATGTCATAAAATAACATCTAAAAGGGGGATTTGTTAGCAGAGCAGGTGGATAAATAGGTAGCAGAATTAAAACCACCCGAAAGAAATAAAGCGAAGCAGTTGCTAAGAAAACATACCGCCGTCTTCGCTCTAAATAATAAAAGCCAAGGTAGAACAGCAGTTGTGAAACATGAAATAAATACTGGCGAAGCGAGGCCCATAAAACAAGCACCCAGGAGTGTTCCCCTGATTAAATGGAGCGGAGTGATTAAGCCATCTTCAAGTCCATTGAGCTCGCCGATAGTGCTAGTAAAGAAGAAAGATGTCAGCACTAGATTTCGCGTCGACTATAAAAAACTCAATGATGTCACTAAGATCCTTGTCCGCTACCAAGGATCGACGACACCTTAGACACGTTGTCCGATACCAAATGGTTCTCTACTTTGGACTTGCAGAGTGGTTACTGGCAAATGAAAATAGCCGATAAAGACAAGGAGAAAACTGCCTTTAGCGCGAGCAATGGTTTGTGGCAGTTTAAAGTAATGCCATTTGGAATCGCAATGCTCCAGCTACTTTTGAGCGCTTGATGAAACGTATGCTTAAGGGGCTTAACTTGAAGACCTGTTGAGTGTATCTGGATGATATAATCGTGATGGGAAAGATTTTTGATGAACACCTCAAAAACCTGGATGAAATTCTCAAGCGTATAGCGGCTGCAGGAATTAAATTAAGTGTTAAGAAATGTGTGCTGTATCAAAAAGTGGTCAAATATTTGGGACATCGTGTAACAGCATTGGCAGTAAAGAATTGGCCTCGTCCACAAAATTTTCATGAGGTACGTAGTTTCCTGGGACTTTGCACATACTACAGGCGATTTTTGCCAAACTTTGCTCAAGTGGCCGCCAGCTTGCATGAGTTGAGCAGAAAATCGCAACCATACCACTGGAGTGGGGCAGCTGAAGAGGCGTTTCAGAGGCTAAATGAGCTTTTGTATACAGCACCAGTCCTCTCCTATCCGATAGCTGGACATGAATTTATATTGGATACAGATGCAAGCGGTTACGGAATTAGAGGATTGCTCTTTCAGGCGATTAATGGGATGGAAAAAGTTATTGGTTACTATAGCAGAGTATTGTCCAAGCCCGAAAAAAATTATTGCGTAACACGACTGAAGCTTTTAGCCGTACTGGAGTGTGTTAAACGTCTTTATCTCTTGAATAAATATCCGTGCTAAATCTAGCATTGTCATTATTCAGTTCATTGCTTAGTATAGCTTTAATGTTGGGATATAGATGTGGTAAAATATTATACTGATTTCATTTTGTATGTAGCCTTTACTATCGAGATACAAAAAGTCCTCGGGTGGTACATACCCATTTCTAAAGGTTTTATATATGTATTCAAAATTAACGTAATAAGGAGACATTATTAAGTTATTTTCATAACATTTGACTATTTCGATATGATTCCTAATTAGGTGGATAATAAAATTACCGATCCTGCTAATTTTGGCAACATTATACAACTTTTAATTTTAAATATATTTCTTGTCGTTACTATTTGGAGGCCTGTAGAGAGATGTACAGGATCGTAAACATTTTCTTTCAAACATTCTCAGTTTTTCCACGTAAGATGGTGAAATATTGAACCATATCTGACAAACGTATGTTAATATCGGTCTTATCAAAGATTGGTACAAAAGTATTTTAACATCACTTCTAATATTTTTTAAATAAAATATCCTCCCATATATAAAAAAAGCCCTTCTTGCCTTATCTAGTTGCAAATTCAGACGCCTTCAATGAGCATCAAAAATTTAACCATATTTATTCCTAAATATTTCACCATTCCCCTATTGGGAATTTCTACATTATTACTTGATTTAACTGTAAATGACCTCCAATTGTTTTTTATATTACTCATATTTTAATATATAAAAAATTATAAAAAAATAAAGTTATCTGTTGATGTTGTGAAAATGAACGAGTCGCGTGTTTTATTTGGATTGACTAATATATTTTTGGTTCTATCGAAGAAGATTACCATAACTTATGTGTATGTATGTATATATATTATTTTATTACCAAACTGTAATTCACTTATGAAAAAATTGATAATCAAATAAAACTTTTTGCAAACAAAAATCAACAAGAAGTTGTGCTCTAAAGTGATGATCAATATGGTTATCCATATTATAAAAAATTTTAAAAATTATTTTACTTATTTTATTATTTTTAAATCTTAAATTTTCCGACTATCTGGCTCGAAGTACCAAAATATTTGGTTAGTATATATACTACATATTTATTTAATTTTGCATTATAATCGAAAGTAAAGATTTTTTATAAAAAAAAAACGCTTACCCGTTATACTTTGTTCACACCTAGCGTGTTTAACATCTCAATCGTGTTTAAGTATTAAACACGTCGTTTTTGAGATGTTTTACCATACATTGTTTTGTTAAACATTTCAAACAAGTTGTTTAAGATTTAAACACTTCATTAAAAACTTAAATGGCAAATGCAACTCTGAATTGCATTTAATTTTGGGATGTGCTGAGTGCGTTTTTGCCCCTTTAGCCTAGTTGGTAGTGTATAATAAAACACTTTATATTAGATTGTTTTCTTTATAATTATTTATTCATTATACAAAAAAAGTTCATTTTTAAGTTAAAACACGTAAATAAAACGTCAGCCTTAAACAATTCAATTATAATGTGAACGGCTATTTTTAGTTATTAAAACATTTTGCTTAAACACGTTTAAAAACACAAGTGAGAACTTAGTTTAAGTCTATGTGAAAGCTTCCACGTAAGGCAGAGTGAAAAAGAGGAAAATATTTACTTAAAAAGGCTTGAATATATCTAAATCAAAAAGTATTTGTAGAAAATAACCTCTATACATACATGCATTCTTCGTAAGAAGCAAAAGGAGAATGTGGTATGATTTTATTTTTTATATTTTTTTTGTTTTATGGAAGAAATATTTTTATAAAAATAAACATGTGTATTAAGAATGAAAACAATATATATTACCATTTGTTTTTTTCTTTTGGTTGTACATAGTTTTCTTGAAAATGTCTTGTAAAAAATAAATTTGCAATCAAAAAAGAAAAATATATAAATGAAAGATGAAACAAAATAAACACCTTTCTAATATGTATCTGAATCATTCATGGATTATTACAACTGGCATTGGCAGCACTGACTTTTCGTCTTCTATATTTGATACCATACATTATTAACCTTGATACAACAAAGTATATACGGCTAGCTTGTCAGCATGTTAAAATTATTGGATCGAAAAAAGTTCGGTAATTATTTTATTAATACGTTGAATTTTCAGCGAAGCCTAAGTACTCCATTACTTAAAAACAGAGATATTGAAAATTCTGGCAGTACAACCGAAAGTCATGAAATCTGCAACAAATCTGGTTTGCTAAGTCATCATCGGAACATGCTTCATAATAAACGTCCTTACAAGGAACCTAGTTCATGGATTCACTTAACTGAAAAATACCAACGTAAAATATTTGGCCGATATGGTTTCGAAAGCGGTATCAGTTCCAATATATGCTTTAGTACAAATTTTAACCAAATGTCTAAAAGACGTGGAGAATTAGAAGCGAGTGGAACACTCCATTCAATGATTAATAAACATAATACAATTCAACAATTTAAAATTAATGAAGTGCGAAGGCGCGAAGAAGAAATCGATAAAAAGCTAGAAAAACTTGATCAGTGGAAACGAGAACTTAATTCAAAAGTACTTAAAAAAGAAGCCGATGCAAAGGCCGCTAAAGAAAAAAAGGATCGTCTGGTAGAAGAAGTAAGAAGGCATTTTGGCTACAAAATAGACCCTAAGGATGAACGTTTTAAAGATGTGCTTGCACAGAAAGAAAGAGAAGATAAAAAGAAACAAAAAGAAGCAAAACGCATTGAAAAAGACAAAAAGTTGATGGGAAGGCTAGTAAAAGATTCTGTAAAAATGTAATTATATGCTCGTTAATAAAATAAAAGTTTTTTATGTGGTTAAATCACCATAGCAATCTATTTTGACGCATCATTCGGTGCGTAATATCTTCTTCGTTCGTGGCAGTTCGACTGCATTTTCTGGAGTGTCTAAGGCGATATTTTTTATAGTCTTTGTTAAGACATTCCTGAGCCTCTTCGGACAGTAGGCCTACAGGAAAAATACATTTTAATTATATCCTTGCATGAGTCAGAATTTTGAGTAGTGTAGGTGGGGGATATTGAGCCTTACCAGGTTGATAACCTGTATTTTAATTTTCTCTTAAGTTTACGCTTTTTCAAACATTCTTGGGCTTTTTTGGAGTGGACTGTCCCACGTTTAAATTCAATATTATAAGCCACATGCAAGAGACACTTCATCAGCTTAATACGCACACGAAGTTGCTTGTTCATTTACGGGAATAGCTTGAACTATTTCGATTCTATTCATCTTGGATGTTGTGGCTCCACAAATGAGACAAGAAGATGCAGCTGGTGTTTCTGTTAGTGATTGTGCTGTCTTGCCGTCAATTATTGTAAAATATAATTAATGTTTTACTCTAAAGTTACGATTATTTACTGTTAACTCAAATTCTTTTAGTTGAGATATCTCATCGACTCGTTTTCTTCTCGTATAACTTGAGGTGTCTCTTTAACGTATGCAAACTGTAGTGTTCTACAATACTCTATGGAAGAAGGTTAATTGTTGTTCCATACTATTTCAAGTGATAAAGCGAAACGCGTTCATCGATTTTCATGAGATACATATGTCTCATTTTGTTCATAGGTTATACGACTTCACGTGAAAGTAATAGCACTTGATTGACACTTTTTTACCGTTTTGGATTTTTAATGAATTAAAAAAAAAAACTTCACTTGTTTAAGTATAATCCGACTAGTGGTTCTTGAGTTATGTTAAACAAAAAGGCCTTTTCAGAATTGAGTTGCAAATCAATCAGCTGAAAAATCTTGCACTGTGTAATGCAACAAATTAATAGGTGGCACTTGAAATTGATTAAAAATGCAAAAAGAGATATGAGGCAATATATTAGCGGTGATTTCCAACTGCAGGAAAGTAAAGCTAAAATTGCAGGTCCGAATGTTTGGAGAAAAAAGGGATTTTTTTATATGTTCATAAAATAAGCAAACAAAAAAACTTGAGTCTGCACAGTTTATTTTTTCAATTTGAGTATTCTGAAATGTCCTACTTTAAATAGAAAATAAAAAAGAAAAATGTTAGCTCACATAATAATATAATATTCGTTTTGAAATTCTTAGGTTTAAATTAAGTTGGTTCAGTAAAACATTGCATGAATAGTATGGTGACAATTTGACTTTTTTTTCGCGAAATCCACAGTGTGCGTCGTCGCATTCTGTGCAAGCACACACAGCAACGTATAAACGAAAACGCACACTTCATTTGATACAAAACATTGAGTCGAATGGACACAAAATTTGATTTTTTTGAAAAATTTGTCTGGTTTCAAACACGCAATGTGGACGCACTATTATGCGTAAACGCATGAAACAAAGATACAAACCAGCGAACAACCATTACGGAGGTACTGTGAAAATTTGGCGGAAATCCGACGGCGCATCTCGTCAAACACTGGCAACTAACAGACACCTATTTTGGGTTTAATTTTTATATATATAGATTAAGCGGAAAAAAGAGGGATCTTTTAAGTTAAAGAAATTTGATATTTAGTTTTACTAAAGTTAAATACAAAACATAATTCTCAAAAAAAGAGACCCATAATTGAATGTGTAAACAGTGAATCCATCGCGTAATCGTACAAGTGTTTGTTGGATTTATGTGTGCTCTAAACCAAAAAAACAATATTTGTTTTTAGTTTAAATTGTACTCTACAATCTAAACTTACAAAATAATAACAAAAAAAAAAAAAACATTTCTCACGATAACGGTAAATTTGAAAAGAAAGACAAAATTAATTCAATTTTTCGTGCTTAAAGGAAAGAAGCAAATTATAAGATACCGTTACTTTACATACATATATGCACTTCAAAAGTTTTTTTTTACGTTTAGTCATAAATTGCGTATGAGTAGTTCTGGCATAAAGTTCTAGTTCAGAATAAAAATGTTTTTGAAATGGCCGCAAACGGAAAACAAACTTTTTTTGAAATCAGAGAGTTAATAGTAAAATTGAATTTTGAAGGTAAAAAAGTGAGAGAAGTTGCGGAATTAATAGCAAAAAGCAATTCAACTGTCTAAGACGTTATCAAGAGTTTCCGTGATGGGGGTAGATTAGCTAATAAAAGTAAAGAAGGTCAAGGCAAAATATTAACTCTTTTTGAAAAAGGAAATTAAACAAGATCCTTTTAAAACTGCAGATTTCTTTAAAAAAGCAGTAGAAAAGACATTTGCTTAAATACTGTTCGCAATACATTACATAAAAATAACTATCATGCTAAAGTTGCTAGAAAAAGCCGTTTATAAGCTAAAAAAATAAAAACATGAGAAGTAAAATACGTTTTTATTTATAGTTTATATTAATTTCAAGGTTCTGTTCACTGACGAAATTTAATTTGTATGGCTTAAGGTGCCTTTACATTACGTGTTTTTTACATATGACTTGTCACTTTGAAAATCCATATGTAATTTCATATGTATGAAAAAGTTGGCAATTTTACATATGGATTATAATTTTTGCGTTTAAACGTACATGTAAATTACATATGACAAAACCTACGACGTCATTGTTCACAGCTGTTGTTTTATAGTGCGTGTTAAATAAAAGAAATTGTGTTAAAGTTTGTAAAACTGTATTATGCAGCATTGTGTCAATAATAGCCGCAATGAAAAAAAAATAGTTTTTTATTTATTCAACTTATCACAGCTGATGTTAACAAAGACGACAACTTTGTTTTTTCTTTTTCTCCATTTTAGTGCTTTCCACATTTTTTGGATATTTAATAACGCTAAAAGTAAAGAAATAATAAGTTGCGCCACTTAAAGACACATGCTTTGTCATATAAAAATAGAACACGCTCTAAATGAAAACTTATATGACTTTACACATGTATTAAACATAAGAAAAGTTTAAACCCGTTTACACGGTACATATGTATTTTGCAATGGGAAATCTGACAAGTCATATGTAAAAAACACGTCATGTAAAGGCACTTTTAGGTGCAAGATGTTTGTGTGGCGTAAGCCAAATACAGAATTTAACCACCAAGAGACAAAAGCCACTGTTAAGCGTGGAGGAGGCTCTTCAGCATATTTAGTATTGATGCTTTCCTTTGTTCGATTATGCTTTGAGCACAAAAAATTTAGTTAATTCTGTTTTTCTTTGTACATTTACCGTTATCATTATGGAGGGTAAATTAAACTGGAAAAAAACAAATATTTAAAATTATTTTTTTTAGTTTAGAGCAAACACAAATTAAGCAAACACTTATCCGATTTTGTGGTGGAGTCACTGTACATACATTGTAAGTCGTGGTATCGCCGTGTATTAGTGTGACCGTTAGTTTTGTTTTTCGTATTTTCACTTGGCAAACACCTTAAATTGGTTCCAAATTAGAAAAAAAATTTAGATCGTTTGCATAATTATTAGGAGTGCCTTGAGTCCACAAAGTTTGTTAAAAATGTTATTTTTCTCACCATTATTGATAAATATTGTAGGGCCATATCTGATGAACAATGTTGCTCGTATTAGTTTTATTTAACATTAATATTCAATCCAGAAAAAACCAAATTAAAAAATAACATTCGCATTTTTTCAAGCACAGCGAAGGTGAAAAAGAAATTACAAATAAAATAAAAAATTGATAAAAATTGAAGAAATGAAGCTTTAACTATTGCAGAAAAATTAACAAAAATAGTTTATTAGCAATAAGTACTTAATTCTTATTTTATTGTTTATTATTTTTAATGCTTTAACGGATTTCTAAAATAGACAAACTTGAATTGTTTCAATTTAATTAATTATTGATATCATTTTATTTCTAGACATAAATATTCCTAAGTAGTTATTTATTTTACTGAAATAAAATCTTTTCCTTTTTTTGTATACATACCCAATATGCAATTAAGTTATGTTACCAAGAGTTTGCAATATTTGAGCGGATGCGTTGAGTAGTAGTGAGATAACCCTCCTTATATTGGTCTTTCTAGTTAAATTCTTAAGCAATAAATACTTTGTAATACAACGCAAACGTTTATCATTTTTGTGGCCTTAGGCTCACAGTGGAACTTTCTTTCTATAATATTTCTACATTTGGAGTGGCATTCATTAAAGTTTTGTTCAACTGTACCATGCGCAGTAGTTCTATAAGTCGTCAATAACCATGGCTCTAAACAATAATTTCTTAACCATATTTGTGTACTCATAAAGTAGCATGAATATATCTACATACATTCGTATATTTTCGTGTATTCATTCAACACGGGAACCTTGTTGTGCTCTATCACACGTTTATATGAATTTTGTTTCACACAAAAAAATTCCTGTTTCCGAAATTAGAGAATATATTTAAAATATAAGAAAAAGCTGCTTTATTTACTATGTAATGTCGGGTAAATCTAATATATTACGTATTTAATAAAATTAAGTCACTTACAAAGTATCGGGTAACTAATAAAAATTTCACATTTTGTTTCCGGTAGGTTTGATTTAAATATTAAAAGAAAAAACAAAATGGTTAGTTCCAGAATGTGGGAATGTATTTGCTCATTCTTGTATAATTACACAAAATAGAATATCTGCTTTGTTTCTTATTTTCTCACCCCTCATGAGTAAATGCCTGTGCTTTTCTTATTTTTCTCGAATGAAATTGTATGCTGTATGTTTTCTTTTACAGCACATCTGTAAGAATTATGCTCTTTCAACCAAAGATTATAGATGTACTAGCGTGCCCTTGACTGCTTTGCAAGTCATTATTTTTAATCTGCAGCGTTCTTTTTTGTGTTCGCCAAAAAATTTAATCATTTAAGAAAGAACACAAAATCCTTCTTTTTCGTTTTTATGTTTTTTTAATAATTTTATCTTTTTCACAATTCAATATTTTTGTGCGCTTATATAAAAAGTCTTATTCTATTGCAATGCTTTTACATATACGACATTCTTCGATTGATTTTGGTTCGTGGTATAGACAAACAAATCAGTTAATTTATTAACACGTGAACATGATACATATAATTAACCGTACGAAAATCAGGGATCATTGCAAAAGAAACACGTATGGGTAACTGAAGCCGTTTAAAAACGGCAAATCTGGAGGAATCGTAGGAGTGCGTGCTATCAGCACATCCTCGCCCTTATATTTTCCTTTTAAAATTTTTGCTTCAATCATGTTTTTCATGACTTTTTTGACTACTAAACGTGTCCCATTGCAAAGTCGTGGCTGGCAGATATTTCTAAGCAGAATTATTGGTACACCAACTTTCGCTTGCATGCGGTGGGGCGGCAGTCCAGGTAACTCAAGCGAATTTTAAAATTCGGCTGGATAAATTACAACATCGTCTTGATTGGTAACAGAGTCAACCAATTTGTAGGTAAAAATTTCCTCAGGAATGTCATTCAAAATTGTTATATTGGTATCCGAAACATCTGCATTATTCGCAGCTAAGACAGCTTTTTCCCCCAACCAATCATGGTTTCTAAAATTTTGTGCAATACCAGGAAATACGTTTGTGACCAATTTTTGTTTTGGTTGTGCAAAGTGGAAACAAATTATCTGGAAGCGTAATCATTTGTGTGGTGGGGTCAATTGGAACTGCGCCATTCCCAATATCCAACAATTGCTTTGAAAAACGTTCGGCTGATGGATCATTTTGCATTTGAACACGTAAATCACACACACAAAATAAAACAAAATATGGAAAACACAATTCTCTATTTGTTTGCACATCCACTTGCTATGAATTTGAGCATATTTCGATTTGTATTGCCGTCGCATTCTGTGCAAGCACACACACACAGCAACGTACAAAAGAAAACACACATTTCATTTGATACAAAACATTGAGCCGAAGTTTGCAATGGAAAAAATTTATGATTTTTTTGAAAAATTTGTCTTGTTTCAAACGCGGACTGTGGACGCACTATTGTGCGTAAACGCGTTAAACAAAGATACAAACCAGCGACCATTACGAAGGTATTGTGTAAATTTGGTGGAAATCCGACGGCGCATCTCAACAAACACTGGCAACCAACGGACACCTATTTTGGGCTTAATTTTTATATATATAGATAGATAAATTTGTGTTTACATAAACACAAATTTTAAGCTTCTATGGACGAGGGGGAAGTTTAAAGGGTAAACGGTAAATACTGTCTTTGCATTGAGCAACACCAATTAAAGAAAAGAGTGTAATATTTTTTATACACAAAACACACATGTATTCCTGAATATGTATGTATACGCTTCCCATGAATTTTTGTCTATAGGTGCGCGAGTTACGCCAGAGACACCTCCGACTCCGCATAAAATAAATTAAAATAAATGTAGATTGGGAAAAATAGCAAAGAGGTCAATTCACCAACCAAAGTTGTGCAATTGACACACTTTGCAAATTCAGCACTTTTGGCAAGAAAACCAAGGCACTAAACTATTTGTCAATAACCTAACCAAATACAAATAATTAGCAATAGGCATTTCTAATTAAAAAAAAAACAAATTAATCAATAGAATAAGCAATTTTAAGTTTAATAGTTAATTTTAAACCTAGAGTAAACTTGTAACTGTCAGTCTAAACTTAAATAAATAAAGTGTAAAAGTCGCAAAGTAGAAGCTTTGGATAATTTTATTTTTTATTAATAATTCATACAAAGAATTTAACTGGCGCAGTAGGTAGCATCTAGCCCCGAAGGATTAGATACGTGAACCTAATAGTAAACAAAATTTTTATATCCCGAAGAATTAAAACAACACTGAACGTAATACGAATATTGGGGGCAGATCCAAGTTGGAAACAGATTAAAAAGGAGCTCATCGCAAACTTTGGAGCCAGGGAGATATATCATCAATTATACCATAAAGCTTTATCCATAATATTTTAAATAAACTTAATGAAAAATATGAACAAGATAAGGAAAGGCCTAGTGAAGTTAACCCAAAAACTAATGAGGCTATAATTCTAAAAACTTTTCTAAACAATATTCCACCCCATATGTCCAGCATTAGTAACAAATCTAACATTAGATCAGCATTTCACACTTTGGAGGAAACAGGTATAATAATACAAATACTAAACGCATAGAACGCAGAGAATCTAATCTAATCAATCCCAGATTCGTACAAAATGGACAAACGTCAGGACAAATACGATATCGTTTTAGACAAAACTGCTGTAAATGTGAAGACCCAATGGAATTCGACCATATTGATGAGGGAAATTTTCGGTTACCAGCCCAAAAGCAAATCTACCGTTAGTAGATCTGATCATTCGAAATGTTAAAATAAAATGTTTAATAGATATTGGATCTTCAACCACATTGCTGAACGAAAAGTTGCTTCCTTAGTATAGATGAAAAAAACTTTTCAAAACATTAAAGGACAGATGGAAGTGAACTATGAAATTATTACAGAAGTTCCCCACGAATTCAAGAACGATAACCTTATGAGTTGGAAATTGACAAGCTTCAAAAACAAACCATTCGATGCTCTTATAGGACAAAATATTTTGCAAAGCTTTAAGGCCAATATCAATGTAGGCGAAGAATACATCGAAGTAAACAATAATAAAATAAAATTTTGCAATGCTTGCCCATATGAATATGAAAGCATTCAAACGCTAGAAAGTTCAAAAGTTGATGAAATAATTAATATGTTCTCAAGAAGCAACTTGAACAAGGAAGAAAATAGGGTATTAAATAACCTACTCAATGTGAAAAAAGATTTATTTTTCCAAGAAGGTATGACATTAAGTCATACCCACGAAATTGTTACAAAAACAATTAACCCTGTATGTTCGAAAATATACAGATACCCTCAAATTCATGAGGAAAAAATAAATCGACACGGTTACAAATAGGTTTATGACTCAAATAATACTAACAGAATATAAAACAAAGGAAATAGAAATTGTTCAAGGAAAAAGGAAAATTTTTGTTAGTTAGTAAGGTAGGGATTTTCTCTGAACTAGCTGATAAAGTTTTTAACCAAGTACAGCTTAAGGTGAATTATTTGATAATAGTATAAAGTTTTAAAGATATAGCCACCACGCAAAAGACATGAAGACGAAACCTATAAGCAAATCGCAAAGTACCACAAATATGAATTTGGGCAAGGTAGGATAACAGAGAACTATGAGGGATTGAAAAAGAAGATTTATTTGAAATATATAAATAATTGTGAAACTTGTAATAAATCAAAATATGACAGCAAACCCATAAAACCAAAATATCATATCACAGAGACCCCGTCGCAAAGAGGGTTGGAATAGCCTGTTTTCTTTGATTAATTAAAAAAAATTTATAAGTAATAAAATTTTATAAGTAATAAATTTTTTTTTATCCGGTAAGAAAATTCTACATCACTTGTTAAAATAAATGTCAAAAGTGCTCTGTTGTTTTTGTAGTGAAACTTCAAAGTCAAATTTTATAGAAATTTTTGTGCAAAAAAGACTGAAAAAAGTGAAAACTTTCCCGTTGAAAATTTTATTTATTTTAAAAAGTATTGCAACCACCAAGCTCAGATTATTTTGCAAATACTTGCTTAACATTTGTGTATCAAATTGTGTAATGAAGTGTTTTAGATTTAGTTATTTATATTGGAAATGCCAAAAACTTAGTATTTTTATATTTTAAATTATTATTATTTGTCCACATTCATGTCATAATTTTTAGTTTATATTAAAAAGGACATAAATCTCTATAATATTGCAATATTTTACGCTACCTTTTTATGCCTTTTAGAAGGTATGCATTGTTTAATACTAGAGTTGCAGCAGTCAACTCCGTTGAAGTAACTTTACAAGGTCTTCTTAATCACACAGCAGAGCGACTAATAGAACTTCAAGAAACTGTTATTGACTCATTACGTACTACGAACTCGAATGTAGTATTTATTCAAAATGGGGCTTTGATTGAAGCTCTGGCCATTACTCATGCAAACAATCCTTTCATGGATCTGATGCTAGTGATTCATCAGTTTTTTTAACCACAATTGTACCACTTAGGCTTATGTTTGAGAAGAAGGTAATTTGGTCAAAACCACGGTCATCTTCAACTAGAATTTGCAGACCCTTGAAAATTGAATTTGCCAAAGAAACCGCATATGTGTCAATTAGTGAAAAAAAGAGTTGAATAGGAAATACAGAATTTAACCTGTTCAACTGTCACGATTGGTGAGAAAGTTGTACATGTTTTCCACAAATTAATTTTGGCAATGGTAGATGAAAATTATTAAAAATAGCATATTAATAAAAAATTTAATTCGCGTCAAACATCGCAGTTGGAGTTGTATTACAACAAGCTTATGACAGAAAACTACACCTTTAGCTTTCTTTTCACGGAAATTGTGTTCATCGGAAAGAAACTACAGTTCTTTCGATCGTGAATTGTTGGTAATTTATTTAAACATTAAGCAGTTTAGGCATATGATGGAGGGCAGATCTTTCACAGTGTATACTGATCACAAGCCATTGTTTGTTAATTCTAAGACAGAAAGAAGTCCTCGACAGACGAGACATTTAGAGTATATCTCACAGTTTACTAGTGATATTAAATATATTCGTGGGGATTCAAATATAGTAGCTGATACGCTATCTAGGGCTTTTGATGTAAATGAGTTTCCACATTCACAAGTTAATATAAAGCTATTATATAAGGAGCAACAAGAAGACAGTGAACTTAAAGAGATTCTACAAGATAAAGATCAGCATCTTAATTTAAGGCTAACGAAACTGCCGTTATCCGATATTAGTTTGTTGTGTGAAATTTCTCAGCGTTTGTATAGGCCTTTTGTGCCGAAGATTTTACGTAAAGTGATATTCGAAAGGCTGCATACAATATCGCATCCAGGTGTAAAATTCTATCTTTAAGTTCCGATGGTATCACTTTGTCCATCAGTCGACACATCCGCTGAGCAGCATTACATAAGCGAAAGGGCATGACCTTGAATTGGTAAAGGGGTCTTGCTGATACGGTAAATGCTGTCTTGGCTCTGCTAGATTCATCCAAAGGGATTTGCCAAAATGCGTCTTTTAGGTTGATTGCAGAAATATAATATGTATCCCCTAATCTGGAGAGTAACCCATCAATATTAGGCTGTGGCTATGATCTTTTTTTTGTTACTTTATTTAGTTCTCGTGCATCTAGACATAAGCGATTTTTGTTTGGTTTCATTACCAACGTTGTCCTATAGTTCCACTCAGCTTCTTTGGTTACCTCTATAACATGTAATTCCAACATTCCATCAAGTTCAGCGTATATAAGCTTTTGTGCAGCTTAACTTACAGGGTAGTTACGCATCTTTTTCGGTGGAGCATCTCCAGTGTCTATCTTGTGAGTTTCTAAATTTGTTTTGCATTTAGTATAGCATTTAAATGACAGCTTAACTTTATCTAAACTTTTCGATTGTTGTTTGGTTAAGTGGTGTATTTTGTCATTATCTGCGAATAGGTTTGAAATTTCATTAATACCAAGTTGTTGCCAGAGATCATACCCTAAAATCAAATCTTGTTTTAAATTGGGAATTAAGTATAAAGTGATATTATTAATTTGTGAGCCAATCTTTATGTTTACATTTACTTTGCCGATTATTTGGTGACGAGTTCCATCAGCAGTTTTAATTGATGATTTAAAATCTAAAATATTGCATTTAATTTTTTTTACATTGTTTTAACAATGTCTTATGTCTGTGTCAGATGCTAATGAAGTGGCAGCTATTTCTTTTCTTTCAAATTTCCTTTTGTTGTATCTGTCACGAGTTTCGTATATTTTCAGGCTAAAGTCTTTAAAAATTCTCTCACGCACTCTTTTGTACTTTTCCAGGCGCTCTTCATAGGTTGGTTTCTTAGGACTTGCTTTGGCACAGGTTAAATTATTTCTTGTACTTGGATTCCGGTTTGATGATTTTTCTATATCACTTGATTGAGTGTTATAAATTCATTTTCTTTTTTTAACGCTCTTTAAGATTGTCGTTTTCGTTGGTTGTTTTTTTAGTTTGTACTGGTTTTGTTACGAACATGCCGTCCCAATTCTCACCATGTTCTTCTATTTGTTTTCCGAACATCTCGAGCATTTAGGTGTGGTAACATTTTCGAACCCACATTTGTAGCAAAAAGGTTACGTTGCTCTGCAGTACATTCTATAAACGAGTGTCCAGGCACTTTACAGTTCCAGCATACAAGTAGTTTGGCAGCCGGCGAATTCATTTTAAAAGCTTCTATCTTAATGTTGTTTTCATGAATATTACTGAAATCCAGTTCGTTCACTTTACGTGGCATGAAGGATCGATGGTGATTATTTCTTTTGGTAAGGTTTCGTTCGGCTCTTCTGCACTCTTCTAATAAATGGGCGAAACTAACTATGTTGATTGGATAGATCACTTGATATATACCATCTATTAAATTATCTTTCACAATTCTAACAAATTCTTTTTCTCTTATTCCGCGACCGAGTTGGTTTTTAAGGCCATAATTTCACCAATAAATATTTCGGCTGATTCAGAGGAGTATTGTCGTCTCTGCATGATACATCTCTGAATTTCGGATTCGCTTTCAAAACGTCTGAACTTGTGAATCAAATTATATCTCAACTGTGCCCATTCACAAAAAGGGTTTTCTCGTCGAAATGTCCAGAACCATTCATATGCATAGCCAGCCAATAGATGATGGAATCCTTTCATCAGTGTTGTAGCCGAACAATTGTAGTCCTGTTGTAATGACTCTACTCTAAAAACAAAGTCTTCAAAAAATGAATGATTTTCGGCTCCCGTCAAACTTTATACCCCACTTTCCAATTCTAATGGTGTATTCATTCTTTGGTGAGAGTAAACGTTTGGTACCTAAAAAGGTTGTTGCTGTTGGTGGTCTCGGGTGTTTGGCGGTCTCTGTGGAACTTGGTTTCTGTAATCCGTTGGCAGTTGACGATCAAGTGAATCATTTTGGATTTTGAAAGACGAATGTCTTTATTGTCTCATGATATCGCGAACAATTCGTGGTACAGGCACCAATTGAAGCCTTGACATATTCTCTCAAGGCCAATCCACTGTTGTTTGTAACTGCCTCATCTCCATCTCTTATGTTTTGACTTAGATTTAAACTCTGACCATTTCGGTTTGCATTATATTCCTGCCTAATTTCTTGGGCAGTTGCGCTGCTATATTGTGGTAAAAAAATTATGTTTCCATTCTTAGATGTTGTGGTTGTTGGCTGCTGTCCAGTAACAGGTATTTGAGGAAAAGCTAAAGACATCAGTGACGGTATATTATTGGTAGTAGTTGTAGTTCCAGTTGTGGTTGTTGTTGTTCTGCTCTGTGCTCTGAGCGGAATTCTCTCTATTTCCAGGAGTTTTTTCTTTAGGTCTAAGAACTCTACCTCGTTTCATATTTCTGTATTATTTATTTCAATATTCTAAGACAAATTTTAAGGCTCCTGTGTTTAACCCATTAACTCGCTGTAAAAAATAATCCCTAAACAAAACGATACTCTAAAAAATGTTTGCATAAGCCAACGAGATTTAAGAAAATAATTTAATATACATACGTGCTTGAGTTCTCCGACGGGGTAAAAATTTCTTTTTTGTTTGGGTACGGTTTTCCTTCGATCCTCATCAAATTTGGTTTGTGAACAAACCGATTTCGGCTGCTTGCCATCTTCAGTGTTCTTTTCGTACTAGTTGCGTTCTATTGTCAGTTGTGTTTATATAGTTCGTGTCTCCCTTCATGTTATTGTGTTCGTCACTTTTTGTCTTTTTTGCCTACATCTCTCTCGCTCTCTCCTTTTTTGTTTGTCTCTTTTTACCTAATTTGTCGCTCCCTTTTTTCATTCGTCTTCTTTCCTAACTAAATTCTTTTACGATCATGCTTGTTGTCCGTTTTTGTTTATGTGTGAACCTATTGGGTTTTTTTCCTTTTTCCCTCTTTATGTGACATAATAATCTGTAATTGTACGTTTATGATGTTCTTTATTGCCTTGGTCCTGCGCACCTGCGTAACGTTTTTGTGCTGGTGTAGTGTTCGTTCTCCTGTAAAAATGTTTCAACGGTTCAAATATTGTGTCCGAAGCAGTGTTTATTTGTTCATTTATTATTCGTCCGTCAAATGTTTTTTGTTTGTATATTTCCATGTTTTCTAATACATTTAGTCTCCTTCCTTTGTGCTGTGTGTGAAGCAGTTAAACAGTTGTTTTAATATGTCCTGGTGTACATTTGTTGTAAAATATATGGTTCGCAAAGTTTGATTCTGGAGTTGATTTTGGTTCTCGTAGTTTTTTTTTTATAGTCTCTAATGTGTTCCCTAAATTTGGTCTTAATTTTTCGTCCTGTTTGTCCGATGTAGCTATAATGGCATGTACAAGTTAATTTTTACACTCCTTGTTTATCTAGTATATTTGCCTAGGTTGTTTTATTCCGTAGTATTCTGCCTAGATTGTTTCTTGTTCTGAAAGCGGTATTGATGTTGTGTTTTCCAAAGAATTTCGCCAGTTTGTACGTTGATTTTCCCATATATGTTAATGTAGCCCATTTTTTTCCTTCCTTCTCCTGTTCTTTGTTCGTTCCAATTTGTTTCTTGATGTTATCTACGAGGCGCTTTTTGTATCCGTTGTTTTCCGCTATGGTGTATATTGTTTCCATTTCCTTCATATACATTTGCCGTGTTAGTGGTGTTCTCTCGAGTCTTGTTATTAACTGCCTGATTGCTGCGTTTTTGTGTTGCTGGGGATGATTTGATGAGTTGTGTATTATTGTGTCCGTTGCTGTTGGTTTCCTGTATATTTCATATTCGATTCTGTTCGAGATTATGTTCCTCTTGATCGTTAGGTCCAGATAATTAATTCTCCCCTCCTCTTCCTTTTCCATTGTAAATTTTATGTCCTTGTGTCTTCCATTCAAGCAATCCAGAATTTGCTCATCGTTATTTCCTTCTAGTATACATATGACGTCGTCGACATATCTTGCGTAGAATATTACTCCGAAGTTGGTTTTTAATTCCTTTACGTATTCCTCTTCTAAATTCTGCATAAATACTTCCATGAGGGTGGCAGATGTTGGATTTCCCATCCCTAGTCCAGTTGTGTAGTGTTGGCTATTGTATTGTAAAAACAATATTAAAAGACACCTTAGACCTGGAATATAGGCATACAATAGCCAACACTACAGAACTGATCGATAAACTGGAGAATGTGAAAATAACGGAGAAGACAAAACTGGTCTCTTTTGACGTAAAGGACTTGTATCCATCAATTCCGGTAACGGATACATTGAACATTGTTCATAGGACAGTAAAGAACAAAACGGAAAACAAGAAACTGGCAATACAACTTACAGGCACACTAAAAGCGACACTAGAACAGAATTACTTTAAATTTAACAATAATATATATAGACAGATAGCAGGACTAGGGATGGGAAATCCAACATCTGCCACCCTCATGGAAGTATTTATGCAGAATTTAGAAGAGGAATACGTAAAGGAATTAAAAACCAACTTCGGAGTAATATTCTACGCAAGATATGTCGACGACATCATATGTATACTAGAAGGAAATAACGATGAGCAAATTCTGGAATACTTGAATGGAAGACACAAGGACATAAAATTTACAATGGAAAAGGAAGAGGAGGGGAGAATTAATTATCTGGATCTAACGATCAAGAGGAACATAATCTCGAACAGAATCGAATATGAAATATACAGGAAACCAACAGCAACGGACACAATAATACACAACTCATCAAATCATCCCCAGCAACACAAAAACGCAGCAATCAGGCAGTTAATAACAAGACTCAAGAGAACACCACTAACACGGCAAATGCATATGAAGGAAATGGAAACAATATACACCATAGCGGAAAACAACGGATACAAAAAGCGCCTCGTAGATAGCATCAAGAAACAAATTGGAAGGAACAAAGAACAGGAGAAGGAAGGAAAAAAATGGGCTACATTAACATATATGGGAAAATAAACGTACAAACTGGCGAAATTCTTTGGAAAACACAACATCAATACCGCATTCAGAACAAGAAACAATCTAGGCAGAATACTACGGAATAAAACAACCGAGGCAAATATACTAGACAAACAAGGAGTGTACAAATTAACTTGTACATGCCATTATAGCTACATCGGACAAACAGGACGAAAAATTAAGACCAGATTTAGGGAACACATTAGAGACTATAACAAAAAACTACGAGAACCAAAATCAACTCCAGAATCAAACTTTGCGAACCATATATTTAGCAGCAAATGTACACCAGAACATATTAAGACAACGGTTAAACTGCTTCACACACAGCACAAAGGAAGGAGACTAAATGTATTAGAAAACATGGAAATATACAAACAAAAAACATTTGAAGGACCAATAATAAATGAACAAATAAACACTGCTTCGGACACAATATTTGAACCGTTGAAACATTTTTACAGGAGAACGAACACTACACCAGCACAAAAACGTTACGCAGGTGCGCAGGACCAAGGCAATAAAGAACATCATAAACGTACAATTACAGATTATTATGTCACATAAAAGAGGGAAAAAGAAAAAAACCCAATAGGTTCACACATAAACAAAAACGGACAACAAGCATGATCGTAAAAGAATTTGTTAGGAAAGAAGACGAATGAAAAAAGGGAGCGACAAATTAGGTAAAAAGAGACAAACAAAAAAGGAGAGAGAGAGAGAGAGATGTAGGCAAAAAAGACAGAAAGTGACGAACGCAATAACATGAAGAGAGACACGAACTATATAAACACAACTGACAATAGAACGCAACTAGTACGAAAAGAACACTGAAGATGGCAAACAGCCGAAACCGGTTTGTTCACAAACCAAATTTGATGAGGGTCGACGGAAAACCGTACCCAAACAAAAAAAAAATAATTTAAATTGATTATAACAAAAAGCCACACATTGGTTTTCGTTAAAAATCAAAAAGTAACCAAAAGGCGTAAGAAACAAGTGCGAGCAATTCTGAAAAAAAATCAAATACACTGGGTAGTTATGTTTTATACTTTTGGTTTAAAATATCCAAATGTCCGTGTAAAGATTTGTATTGAACAGCATTAGGACTTATAAAAATACAATTACAAAATTTGTAGACTGTTTAATTAGTTATTTATGGTTAGTTGTAGTACGAAATATATAGTATAAATAAGACAGTGTATACACACCAGTACTAACTTTCACCAAAAATTATTTTATATACATAAATAGTATTTAAATGATATGTTTATGTATAGATTATATTTAAATATGAAATACTAAATATACATAATATCAAGATCAATATTTTTCAAATAATAATAATGATACTAATAATAATAACTTTCTCAAACTTATTTTTTTTCTTTTTTTAGGTTGATGTGAAACGACGACGATTGGTAATGTAAAACAAAAAAAAAACGCATGAAGATCAGCTTTAACAATATTTTCAAGTTATTCTGTACAGTTTTAAGTATTATGTAGAATTAAACATAACTTAAATATTTAAAACTTAAAATTGTTAAAACTTAAAAATTTTTATTACAATTTTCTTAAAAAAACTTAATAAAATTTTAGCATTTAGATGGTTTGGAAAAATGTTGTTGGATTTTTTTGTGCTTTAGCTGACGCGGAATTAGAAAAACTTTACATATTATTACAAATATTTTTTTTAACTAAATACGTCTCGTCCAATTGAATCTGTTGAAGTCGCAAATAAACTCTAGACGTTATAGCACACCGCTTTATGACTTACTTCAGAGAAAACAATTTGATTTGACTTGTTAAGTTCTTAATACCTCAAACTCTTTTACGATAACCGCCGCAACACAGGCATGGTTTTCAAATTTTAAACCTTCCGGGACTTGCATTTACAATAAAAAAACTGAGGTATTAAGAACTACGGCATTTTAATAAATGCTCGTACGTTGGGCGCCAAAATGTGACATATTTTCTTTGACGTTGCCCCGCGTTGGGCGCCAAAATGTGACAGAACTCTTTGACGTTTAGTGGAGATGGCACGCTAGTCGAGGCACGGCATTAGCTCGCCGGAAATGGGTGAGTTCTTACCACTAGGTCCTGTCCACATTTAATTATTCATGCCATATTTTCATGCTAGAAATGTTTAACATCATTTGAAATTTACAAACAAATATAACGGACAGACATACCACAGTTAATTACAGCAGATCAATGCTATTGATCTTCGCGTTTTACATGAGACTGGCTGTTGTTAGTCTCTTCAGGTTGCCTACCCCTAGTATAGCATATTTCAGCTATTCTTGGCTCCTGGTCATCTGTAAAGAAATTTCTAGGAACCCCTAATTAAACTTACCAAGTTTCATCAATTCACATCATCAACCTGCTGATTTGAAACTTTCATCATCATTTGAAAATAAAAAAATTATAATATTTAAATACAAAAACAAATTTAATTTGTTTTTGTTTTTATTCAATATATATATATATATATATATATATATATATACATAATTGTAACAGAGACAGATATTGTTAACGTAAATGCATTACAACATTTTTCTTCTTATACTTGACGCGATAATTACTGTCTACTTTAAAAAATATAACTACTATCAATAAAAATACTGATACATTTTAGAATTTGTTTTATTTTGTTAAGTGTTTTGTTTTTGTATTATTTGATTAGGTTTAGATATTTTCAATTAAGACAGTGGGTTATGTTTAATATATATATTTTTTTTTGTTAAGTTTGTTTAAATAATATTATTTTATCTCTATTATTCATTTTATTCTATTACTTTATTTTAGTTTTTAGTATTATTTATTTAGTTTTTAGTATTTTTGTGTATATTTATATTATTTTATTTCTTTATGAATTAATTTTAATTACTTATATTTATTATTTATATATTTTATTTATTTATATATTTTATTCATTTAGGCATTTAAAATTTATTTTTTTTAAGTATTATAAATTTTATTAAGTATATATATATTTATTTTATGCTTAGTAAATTTTTCTTTTTTTTTGTTAGTTAAATCTTAAATTATGTTAGGTGCTTATATAAACTTATTCTTGTTGAAAATTTAAATTATTGAAACATTTCTTTTAAGCAATGTTTAATTTTTCCCGAGCTTGAATTAACATTATTTTAATACGTTATAAAAATACATTTATTTGCAATACAAATAATATTAAGTTTAAATCGCTTATAATTATACATTAATTTATACAGAAATTTACATATATAGACATTTATTGGTTTTAAGACATTACAAAAAAATTAATATTTTTTTGAAATAAAAAAAAAATCTATTTAAACTTTAATTAATTGCAGTAAAAAAAATAGTACACATCTTTAGCCTTCATTTTCGGTACAAGTTTTTTTGTTTCTTCTTTTTTCCTTTAGATTAATTTATGATTAATAAAGTGAATGTGCAAGCATGTGGATTTTATTAATTTAAGACTTTAAGTCCTGTTATAACGGATTTTTGTTTTTATTATGTATATTGATTTTTAAACTAACGGATTTTTTAGCGTTATACTTGCGACACGTGAATTATTTAGGTCTTTTCAGAATTTTCTTTTTAATACGTATTGCCTTACCCTGCTCTGGCTAATGGTGGGAAAAATTTTGGTTGATCGTTGTGGAGGGACCAGATGGTGTGTTTGGTTCTTGTAAATATGTTGGTGTCCACGCTATTCCGTATTTTTGGCTTTTCTTATCTTTCTGCGCAGTAGATGGCTCTGACCGTTTGCAATAACCTACATATCACATTATAATAGTTTTATAGTTCATGTTTTTCTTTTTAAATTTGCTAAATGGAAATAACACATAATGTTTAATTTTTAGAAAAATAAGAATTATAAAGCACTACACTAAAGCAATAACCTACATATCACATTATAATAGTTTTATAGTTCATGTTTTTCTTTTTAAATTTGCTAAATGGAAATAACACATAATGTTTAATTTTTAGAAAAATAAGAATTATAAAGCACTAATATGACTTTAAACTGTAAGTTCACAAAAAAGCCATATCATACCTTAATACTAAATTCCAAAAAAAAGCATTAAGGATCACTTTCCTTTAAATTCAAAAGGAAAAAAAAAATTACTTTAATTTCAATTATTACAATGAATATACATTATTATTGTATATAATAATTTATTATTATTATTATTATATTTAACAATTTACAATCATCTATTATAATAAATATATAATCATATATTATAATATTTATAATCTAAATTCTTTTCAACAAAATTTCTTATTTTTTTATAACTCACCCTGTTTTCTTTGAAAATCACGTGCACGTTTTTTCCTTGTTTCTTAATTTTCTATAATTTAAAAAAAATCCACTTGTACGACTCAACCCTCAACAACGTTATGAACTCAATCCCTTCACACACTGTGCGTAAATCCGATCCTCACTCATTGTGAATGAATTTGAAATTTTAAATGAAAAGATATGTTCCTGGACGTGGCCGTCACATGTCGTTATTGCCATGCCTTCTGCATGCAATCGGACATCCCACATTCAGTTGGAATGTGCTTGTCCGCACAAAACCAGACTATGTGTGGGAATATGCAAACGTTGCATGTTACCACCACACACAATCTGTTATTTTATTAGTAAGTTAGCTAATAAGAAATTAATGTCCCTATTGCGGTTCTCCACTTATGTGGCAGTTTGGTCGTCTTTGGTGATATCGCATTGTCATTCTCAACTAAACTGCCCGTTGACTGTTCAGTTGTGTATCTGTTTTTTCATGGTATTGCCGTTCTCAACTTCGTAAAAGTTTGGTCGTAAAAAACGTTAAATACATAAAACTGTCTAATTGTAGTTGTGTCATTATTAGTGGATTTTTTTAAAAGCGGTAAAAATTTAAATCAACATGTAGAGATCGTAAATATTAATTTTTGTTTAAAATTTTTCGTAATTATTAAACACTTTTATTAGTTTGAAAATAACTATGAAAGCGCAATTTGAGCGGCTTGTCCAGATTATGGAGAGGAATCCGAAAATTGCTTGCGGAAAACCGAAGTTAAACGCAACGAAAAATACGTGCAAGGAGTTATGGGATGAGTTTGCTGTGGAATTAAATAGTTTGGGACCACCAACAAGAACATCTCAAGAATGTCGCAGAATTGCTTTTTATGGTAGTACAAGTTTTCCATTAAATTCATCGTTGCGCAATGAAAACTGTTGAAGGGAAAGAAAAACAAATAAAAAACCAAGCGAACTAAAATCTATTTTGTTTGAAAAAATTAATAATAATTATAATAAGCAAGATTATGGACATTAATGTTGCTTTATTTTATGATGATAATGAGGCCAGCAAAAATACACATATGGCCCGTATCCGAAAAGGAATTCATGACAATTTTAACCCATTGGAACTACCAAACACTGAGCAAGTAATTTTTTTTTAAATAAACAGTTTAATTTACAAAATGCATAGATAAAATATACATAATATTTTTTTACAATTTCATAAAGCTTTTTTTTACAAGAGCTAAACGATTTCTTAAAACCGTCAACCAGGAGTTCTGTTATTCCGCCTGTTTACGCAAAGTAAAGAACCCACCTAGTTTTAGTTTAACGAAATTCTCTTTTGCTAGTTCTAATCACTTTTGAGATTTTTTTTGGTTAAGCTTAAGGTATGTTGTACATTTTAACACCGATTTATATTAAAATTAAATAAATATACGGTTTATAACGTTTTACAAAGATTTTGGTTCAGGAGTTGAAGCCAAGTGACCATCCAATGTGTTTTCGCTTCGCTAAGTGGGCCTGCGATCGATTTACAGAAGATGCCGATTTTGCAAAAAAAATCATCTTTTCAGATGCTTCACATTTTGATCTTTGCGGGTATGTGAACAAGCAAAATTATCGCATTTGCGGCACACAAAACCCGCATGCATACATTGAAAAGCCAACGCACCTTAAACGAGTGTTTGGTACGGATTTCGGTCCAGAGACATAATTGGGCCATTTTTCTTCGAAAATGAGCAAGGAGTGTCCGTTACAGTCAATGGCGATCGTTATCGAGCAATGTTGAAAAAATTTTCACGAATTTTTGTTCACAAAAATTGATATTGGCAACATTTGGTTTCAACAGGACGACGCTACGTGCCACACAGCCAAAGCTACACTCGATGTTTTTCGCCCTATTTTTGAAGATCGCATTATCAGCCGCAGAGCTAATGTCTTTTGGCCACCTCGAAGCTACGATTTGGCACCGTTGTACTATAGGTGTAACGCCGACAAGCCAGAGACAATTGACACTTTAAAGGACAAAAATCGTGAAGCAATTGGTGAAATACAGCTGCACACAATCGATAATGTGCTTAAAAATTGGACAGATCGTATAGGCTACTGTACAGCCAGCCGAGGCAGCCATTTGAATAAAATTATTTAAGATTATTAACCGGAAGGATTGTACAAATAAAAAACAGAAATTTGAGAAAATATTCAGTAGTTTTGTTTATAGCATTTAAAACAAAAAAAAAAGTTATTTAGCATCAGCATTATTTAATATAGTGTCCATTGTTAGTTGCTATTTTTTTTCTATCAATACAAAACACCCTTCTAATCCCACCAAATACAGAGCAATACTCTAATGTCATGGATATCCGTTTTCAATGTTTATATGACTGGTTGGCCGGGTTTAGCTTATGACTTTTTGAACGATGCGAAAATTACTTTTTTAAGCGTCATTGCCGACAAGCAAAATCGCTTGTCAACGACTTTCTGGGACCCAATTTCCTTGCTTTTTAATGAATACCAAAGCTTTTAAACGTTGCAAAATGGCTCTTTATACTTTCTTCTAATGATAATGCAAGTTCTTCTTGCGTTTGCCAATAATCTTTATCCAGAAATGCTTCCAATTTCTCACCTTCAATCTTTTACTAATTCCCAGCTGTGGCCTTGTCATCTGAGTCGAAATCACCACTATTAATTCCAAAATTATTTTTTTTTTAGATTGTCTCACTGGACTTAAGATTTTGCTTTTATTATTTAGACCCTTCTTAATCCGGATAGAAAAGGTATGTTTCTAGAATTTTATCTTGTATAAGAAAAGTGTGGAAAAAATAGTGCAAAATAAACAAAAAGCGTTAGAAAAAAAATTACAAAAATAAAGTGCAGTGAATATATATATATATATATATATATATATATATATATATATATATATATATATATATATATATATATATATATATATACATACATACATACTGTAACGTTTATACCTTTTCTAAACGCTTTGTTGCGAGTTCTTTATTGCAAAATAGATAACACCAGTTTTTAGAATTTTTAAATTATTAACAATTTTATTTACTTTAACTACACAAAGTTGACACAGAACAATTTACTTAAATTACACGTCTTTACTCGATGAGGTTTACTTTTACACTGATTGACTATCCACTCAAACGCTTCCCTATTTATACTTGTCTAATTAGAATCTAGATTTGAGAATCTTCTACTCCCTTTGTGTGCATTTTGTCGTTGTATGTTGTTTATTCGATGTATAGGTATGTCTGTGTGTATAGTGTTTTTATTTTTATGCTGATAAGGTTTCTGCTTGGGATTTATTTCAATACATTTGCTGTTATTTGTAAAAAAACAACATGTATATTTGTTGTTGTAAAATTAGTTTTTGTCTTGCGCGTTTAGATGGTAAACAGCATACATGTATTTTTTTTCTTGCATGCCAGGCAGTTTGTAAACAGCATATCCAATTGTAGTTGTGTGTGTATAAACGTCTACGCAGTTTGTAACCAGTAGTTTGCTATATTGCTTGTTTTATTTTAAAACTTAAGCAAAACACATTCCTTACAATACGTACAGTAAACTCTCGTTAAACATTTTTGAAAAAAGATACCAATAAAACCGGTGCATAAAAAACTACTAGAAATAATTCCCGTCAAGTTTTTTCTCTTCAGTTTTTTTAATAAAAAAGAAGTACTAATTCTCTTTAAAGTGTTAATTTTTTCATTTAATCTCGCTCTTAACACTGTTGTTTTATTAATCCGTTTGTTTACAGCTTTAGTTTGTTAATAACACAAAAAATAAAAACAAATTTAAAGAGAACAGAAAAAATCACACAAATAAATAATTAAATAAAGTGCAGTGCAACTTTAATTTTATATTACTTGGCCAGTGTTTAAAAATTAATTCGTTGTGCCTAAACTCTAATAAAAGTTCAACTACAGTCAAAGACCGGTATAACGAATACTCAGTTTAACGAATATCCGATATAGCGAGTGGCCAAATTTTTATATTAACTACCTTATATAACGAATGACAAAAAAAAAAAAATAATCCCGATATAACGAATGACAGTTACAGAACGGTTAGATTTTTGTGTGTGTTTTTGGTTTCTTTGCTTTGTATTGAAAGAACACGTGTGATGTGTTGCTTTTTAAAGTAAGTAGTTAAAGTTTTAGTAGTTTTGTTTTGTTCATTATGAAAACAAAATGTCAAATCGAAAGAAAATCTCTTTTGATAAAAAATTAAAGATTTTAGAAGAATGTAAAAAAGGTGTAAATCTTTCAGCAATATCACAAAAGTATGGAATTCCAAAATCTTCAATATGTACCCTATAAAAGAACGAACACAAAATTTTTAAAAATTTAAAAATTACAAACTATGGAACAAGAAATCGGCGATCTCTCAAAAAAAGTGAATTTCCAAAAATGGAAGAGGCTCGCTTCGAATGGTTTTTAAGCCAAAGAAACAAGCATATACCGGTCAATGGAATGGTTTTAAAAGCAAAGGCATTAGAAATCCATAATTAAACGTACGGCTCCGATTTCTATGCATGTTTTAAGAAAAGATATAGAATCAGGTTGCTAAAGCAAACCGGCGAAAAACTTTCAGCTCGATAAGATTTAGTGCAGCCTTTTAAAAATCATTTCCATAACATTAGTAAGCGAACAGAATTTAATAAGAGATGCAATTTTTAATACGGATGAGACAGGTTTATATTCGAAATTGCTGCCTGATAAGACACTTGTCCATGCAGGAGAATCCAGTGCTCCTGGTAGGAAGATATCAAAGGAAAGGGTAACAGTTTTTCTATGTGCAAATGCATCCGGTTAAAAAAATTAAAAACGCTCTTAATTGGTGAAGCAAAAAAAAACTCATTCATTTAAAAACAAGGTTATTCCAACGAGTTACACCCATTCAAAAAATGCGCGGATGAATTCAGCAATTTTTAAAATGCGGTTCTTTGAAATGTTTGTTCCAGGGGTAGGTTTTATGCTGATATATTTTTCGTAGCAGGGTTTTAAAAAGCAGCAATCTACTGTAGTGTGATGAACCAATTGACGTGATTGACACATAAGTAGAGAGACAGAGAGACCTTAATTGCCGACGCATTGGTAAAATTACCAAATCACTTGTGGTAATCAATTTATTAAGTGTCAGCATAATTTACTTTGACTTACTTTTGTACTTTATTATTGTTGTTACTGGGTTCTACATTAACATTAATGGGAACACGACATACGGAAGTATTTTTGATGACTTCGAGTTTCTCTATATTTGTGGGTCAGTTTCGTTAATAATTACACTCACTGCCTTCACGTCATTATACAATATTTTATGCTAGCCTAGTAATATTTATATTCATGTATGTAAGTATATTGATTAAGAATTGAGTGACGCCACTCAAACACCAAATCTAGGTTAAGCACATTACTAGTATATAAGTAGTAGAAAGTAAGATTATAAAATTATTATTGTAAGCTGAACCAAGAAGGTAAAAAGCCCACGAGCTCTAACTGAGGAGCTTTGGGAAAATAAACTTATTCTGAGATAAGCTTGTTGTTGTGTTGTCATTTTACAACAGGGAAATCCTGCCAATAATAAGGATCTAATTATATTACATGGCGATCCTGCCAGATCCTTAGAGTGTAAAAATAATAAGCACCTAAGGAGGCAAAGACGTAATTTGGAAAAGAAGATCCGCCTGGCCAAAAGGCAAAAAGTAATTTGGAAAAGACGTAATTGGGAAAAGAAGATCCGCCTGGCCAAAAGGCAAAAAGTAATTCGGAAAAGACGTTCATTCCCTAATGATAGCCGACAGAGGGTACTTTGGAAAATACGGGCTTCCCCTTCCCAAATGATAGACGGCAGAAGTGAAGGACAGAGCAAATAGAAAAAAAAACCAAAGCAAAATAGAAAGAAAAAGAGAAATTATTTTTTTGGCAGTGCAATAATACATGCACACTTAGGGCCTGTAAGCGTTAACCGCTCGAGGCAAAATTTTTTTTTAAAACAAAAAAAAAAAATAATTAAGTGAAGACAAAATCTAATGACAACTAAGGGGCCAAAGGCAAGGCCACAATAGAGGAGTATAGGAGAAGGCAACAACGCTCCAAACCGGAGTGTTTCCTTCAAATAAAGGTGGTAAAAAAGCCTAGAAGAAGAGGTGGCCTAACTGCTAAATTCAAGAGGGAGAAGGCTGTCCTCTTGAGGGAAATAAAGGGTAATCCAAAACCCACCTGGGAGCAGGCATCAAAAATCTGGCTGAGGATTGACCAGATTGATAGCATCCTGGATAGCCTCAGGGCACAGAGAAAGGCTGCAACTACAAAATAATATTATAATATAAGAATAATTAAAATATGTACTAAGTAATTAAGTTAAAATTGAAATATTAAATTAAGTTAAATAAAAATGGACAGAAGGAAAAACCCTATTAATTTTAGTCAGAAACAAAGGGAAACTTTATCAATGAAGGCTCGGATAGAATCATTAGCAGATTTATGGAAACTTATAGGTATTACCGGAACTCCCACAGAAATTGACATAGTGGAAAAACCCACAGTAGAAATAGAAACAATAACATTGATTAGATGGTCTGAAAAGTTAGAAAAGGAAAAATTTAAAAATTAAAAATAATAATAACGATGGGAGGAAAAAGTTCTAAGATTGAAAATCCGAACGCTAATGTGGTAAATAACGTTGAGATTGTAGACCACACGTCGCACCTTAATTCATTATGGATTTTAGGGCTGATAATAGTAATAATAAATGCAGTCAATTTACTGTTGAAAATATATATTCTACACAAAAGATCCCTGCAGAAGCGTTACACTATAAGAACAATTTAAATTAGGTATCAAAAGTGAACAATTTTTTAATGAGTTGGCAAGATATAATTAATAAGGCAAGACTAATAAAGGAAAATTTCGAGCGCCCATACAAATGTTTAAATATCGACAGACCAATTAGGGATGAAACCCTAAGAACTCATTTTCAAAACCTTTTAAAATACTTAGAAGAGGTAAGGGTTCTGTTGAACGTGTATTACGGAAGATTAACACCAGCCCATAAAAGTGCGGCTGATGCATTTTTTTTACTTGAAGATTAGGGTCATAAAATCGGCAGAAAAAAAGTCAATTAGGGTGGAATTGCCACAGTCAATACATCAAGAAGCGACCTATAGAACAACATACCCAAGCAACGAAACAATAATGGCGCAAACAGTGGTCGATTTTTTGAACAAACCAAACTTAAGAGTAGCGTCAAGGGAGAATCAGTAGAGGTATTGTCGGCAAAAATTCTAAACATAAGGCAGAATAATAAAACTGCTAGCAACTATTGCAGTGAAATTGAGGGATTAACAAAGTCGTTGGAAAGTGCATACATTTCCGATGGACTACCATTTGAATTAGCTGCAAAATATTCTACTCAAGTCGCGATTAAAGCTATGACCAAAAACTGCACAATCGATAAGGTAAAACTTATCATGGAGGCAGGAAGTTTCACAACAATGAATGATGCCATCAGTAAATTCGTCAACGGTTGCACCGAGGCAACTGGTCAACATAATACTGTCCTCTTTTATGGCAACAAAGGGAATTTCAATAGATTTCGGGGCTCCAACAGCCAATTTAGAGGTACATACTCTTCCCGGGGAAATAAGTTTTGGGAAAATGGACTTCGGGGAAATCATTTCCGTGAAAATAATAATAGCAATAACTTCCGAAGCAACGATCGAAATGTAAACATAAGAAATAACAACAGACGGAACATAAGAACACTTAATGAAACTTCGGAAAACCGTTAGGTTCCCCTAAGATAAATACAAGTCATTACTTATACAACCTTAACCTCAATTTCGGACCATTCATTGAAGTACAAATTAATAACAACACTAACTTAATTACATTGCTCGTAGATACTGGCGCAGATATTTCAATTATAAAAGCAAGTCAATTGAGTCGCAAACAAATTAACATTAATAACACAACAACACTAAGTGGAATAGGACAAGGTAGCATCAGGTCAATGGGAAGTGCATTGTTGGACATACAACTCGAAGGCTTTTCTATTGGCCATAATTTTCAAGTGGTACATGCTGATTTTCCTGTACCTTGTGACGGAATAATCGGTATGGACTTCTTGCGGTAATTCAATTGCATTCTGAACTTCAATAATGATTATGATCAGCTTTTCCTACGACCATCCAATAGATACACCATCAAAATGCCCATCACGAATAACTGCTCTGAGTTGATTGTACCACCGAGATCTGAAGTTATACGCGAAATAAACGTACCTAGATCCAATAAGGAACTTTTGGTTCCAAACCAGGAAATTATAAAAGGTGTTTTTATTGCAAACACATTGGTAGCAACTAATAGAGCATTTGTTCGTATTTTAAATACTAATGACACAATTGCAGTAATTAAGCGAAGCAAAATCAAAACCGAAAACATCTGTGATTACAATATACTTAAATGTAAGGCAAAAAATGTTAACAAAAATAGAAAGCCGGAAATATTAAGAATTTTACGTAAAAATTTTCCAGCACCATTCACAAACACGCTAACTAAATTATGTTCAAATTATACAGATATTTTTGGTTTAGAAAATAAAACCATTACGAGTAATAACTTCTATACACAAAGGTTGAGGGTTAAAGATAATGACCCAGTATATATTAAAAACTACAGAACACCATACACACAAAAAAGGAGATAGATAAACATGTTGATAAATTAATAAAAGATAAAATAATAGAACCATCGCAATCAGAATACAATAGTCCAGTTCTACTGGTACCAAAAAAGTCACTCCCCAATACGAAAGATAAAAGATGGAGACTTGTGATTGATTACAGACAAATCAATAAAAAATTGATAGCGGATAAATTTCCATTACCTAGAATAGATGATATTCTAGACCAATTGGGTAGAGCCAAATACTTTTCATGTCTTGACTTAATGTCTGGTTTTCACCATATAAATTTAGAAAAAGACTCACGAGACTTAACGTCATTCTCAACAAACAATGGCTCATATAGGTTTACTAGATTGCCATACGGTTTAAAAATAGCACCAAATTCTTTTCAAAGAATGATGACACTTGCTTTCAGTGGCTTAAAGCCAAACCAGGCTTTTTTGTATATGGACGATTTGGTAGTGTTGGGATGCTCGGAAAAACACATGCTTGCAAACTTACAGGATGTTTTTGAGTTATGTCGGAAATATAACCTGAAGCTACACCCCGAAAAGTGTTCATTTTTCGGAACTGAGGTCACTTATCTTGGTCATAAATGTACAGACCGGGGAATATTATCTGACGACAGTAAATATTCGGTGATCCAAAACTATCCAGTGCCAAAAGACGCGGATAGTGCGAAAAGATTCGTTGCATTCTGTAACTATTACCGAAGATTTATTAAAAATTTCTCGGAATATTCCAGACATCTTACAAAACTGTCTAGGAAAGGTGTCCAATTCGAGTGGATTAAAGATTGCGACCATTCTTTCAGGTATTTGGAACAAGCATTAATGCGGCCAACATTACTACAGTATCCAGATTTCTCGCGAGAATTTTGCATAACAACCAATGCAAGTAAACATGCCTGTGGAGCAGTGTTAACTCAAGAATATAAAGGTAAACAAATGCCAATAGCCTATGCTTCAAAATCTTTCACCAAAGGTGAAAGTAACAAATCCACAATTGAACAAGAATTAACGGCCATACATTGGGCCATAACACACTTTAGACCATACGTATATGGGAAACATTTTCTTGTCCGCACTGATCACAGACCGCTATCATACCTGTTTTCATTTAAAAATCCTAGCTCCAAATTGACAAGAATGAGACTTGATCTAGAGGAATATGACTTTACGGTAGAATATCTTAGGGGAAAAGACAATTATATCGCCGACGCACTATCTAGAATAACGATAGCAGACTTAAAGGAGATTAATTCAAAATCGAATTCGATTTTGAAAGTAACAACCAGAGCTTCGACTCAAAGGCGTAAAGCAAACAGTAATACAACAATTAAACAGCATTCGAAAAATAATAAGGATAATAATGATAAAAAGCCCAAAATATATATACCAATTAATAATTCTGATGTCAGAAAATTTAATAAATTAAAGATTAATCCAATTCGTTGTTATATTAAACGAGGAAAATCTATACTGGCAAACATAGAAATAGATGATCTGTTTATTAATGGGAATTTTGATTTAGAACAAATTTTCCCAAGGCTCGAAGAAGTGGCCAATAAACATAAAATTGGAAAATTACAAGTGGCACCTAGTGAGAAAATTTTTGAATTTATCTCAGTAAATGATTTTAAAGATATGGGCAATAGGAAATTAAATAATATAAAAGTAGCGCTACTAAATAAGGTGACCCAAATTGATAAAAAGAATGCCAAGGCAATTCTTGATATAATGCTGCGATATCACGATGATCCTATAGAAGGAGGACATTGTGGAATACATCGAACAATTAAAAAAATTAAAAAGTATTACTACTGGAAAAACATGACAAGAGATATTACTAAATATGTTAAAACTTGTCACAAATGTCAAATAACAAAAACAACTAGACACTTGAAATGTCCTTTGACAGTCACGCCAACGCCTACAAAGGCATTCGACACGGTATACGTAGATACAATAGGGCCATTCCCAAAATCCCTACGGGGAAATGAGTATGCAATCACCATGGTATGTGATTCAACAAAATACTTAGTAACTATTGCTATACCCGATAAAAACGCGAAAACCATAGCCAGGGCAATTTTTGAAAACTTTATACTAACCTTTGGTCCGATGAAGACGTTCATTTCGGACATAGGAACAGAATATAAAAATTCAATACTGACAGAATTATGTAAATTACTAAAAATTGAAAAATTAACTTCAACAGCTCACCATCATCAGTCATTAGGTACAGTAGAAAGAAGTCATAGAACTTTCAATGAATATATACGTTCATATATATCAGTAAATAGAACCGACTGGGATGAATGGTTGAAATATTTCACATATTGTTTCAATACGACACCATCAACAGTGCATGATTACTGCCCTTACGAATTAATTTTCACAAAAAGTCCCAATACATTTTCGCAATTCACAGAAATAAACAAAATTTCTCCATTGTGCAATATGGAAGACTATGCCAAAGAAGCAAAATATAGATTAGAAATAGCGTTTAAGAGAGCTCGAGTAATGTTAGATAGAAATAAGTTACAGCAAAAACAAAACTATGATAGGAGTATATTAAATCATAATTTTGAATTAGGAGATTTAGTTTTAAGAAAATAGATTTAAGAAATAATGTAACAATAGTTGATAAGAAAACCAACAAGGAACAAGTAGTTCATAAAAATAGACTTAAGATATATCACATGTAAGCTATTTACAATTATGATTTTAGTATAACTAAATATAGATAGGATAAAAATAACATTACTGTACACGAATGTCCATAGAACTCACGTTATATGAACATTCGTATAAAAAGTGGAGGTGTAGTGTGATGAACCAATTGACGTGATTGACACATAAGTAGAGAGACCTTAATTGCCGACGCATTGGTAAAATTACCAAATCACTTGTGGTAATCAATTTATTAAGTGTCAGCATAATTTACTTTGACTTACTTTTGTACTTTATTATTGTTGTTACTGGGTTCTACATTAACATTAATGGGAACACGACATACGGAAGTATTTTTGATGACTTCGAGTTTCTCTATATTTGTGGGTCAGTTTTGTTAATAATTACACTCACTGCCTTCACGTCATTATACAATATTTTATGCTAGCCTAGTAATATTTATATTAATGTATGTAAGTATATTGATTAAGAATTGAGTGACGCCACTCAAACACCAAATCTAGGTTAAGCACATTACTAGTATATAAGTAGTAGAAAGTAAGATTATAAAATTATTATTGTAAGCTGAACCAAGAAGGTAAAAAGCCCACGAGCTCTAACTGAGGAGCTCTGGGAAAATAATATATTACACTACCCTTAAAAGCACTATTTATCCTTGATAATGCACCAAGTCATCCGCCCGTAGAGGAGTTAGTCAAAACAACCAAAGATGAGAAAATATGGGCGCTTTAGCTACCACCTAACGCAACACCTTTAATACAACCGATGGACCAAATGCCATCCGAATTTTAAAAATGCATTACAGAAATCATTTACTCAGTAAAATTGTTTTATCAAAAACAGAAATTGTCGTTGAATTTTTAAAAAATCTTAATTTGTACGATGCAGCTTACATGATCGATCTGGCTTGGAAAAAAGATAAAAAAGAGTGCTTAGAAAATTGTTGGAATAAAATTATGCCATCAGGTAGCGACAATTTTGACGAAGAAGACGAAATTCCTCTGTCCCGACTAGGTCAACTGGAAGATGCCGAGTGTATGTGGCGTAGTGTGTGTTTACTGAGTGCTGTTTTTCCAATTGTATGTTCTATGTGGTTAATTTAAAAATTGCTTATCCATATACATATATCGTAATTTCAGATAACTTTTAAGTAATTTATAATTATTCGGAATCATTTTTCATATAAGCAATTTTATTTCGTGCTTGATTCCTTTAAATAAATATTTCATGATATTCTCACAAAATATTTATTACAAACATTTTTATTAAAAATAAACATTTTATGATATTCTCATAAAACATTTATTCAAATAAAAATATTTGAAATGTATTGTAATGGGGGAGAGCACATCTATATTGCAATTTCACTATTGCTCAAGTAGCTCATCATGTACGAAGTTGTTTAGACGAAAGCGATTAAAGAATTGTATATTGTTTCGATTTTATTAAATTTTTATTCCGAATAATCGCAAAACAGTGTAATTTAACTTCTCATTTTTAACGATTTTCCATATTTTTGCCGTTTTTTTTTTATTAAAATAAACATGAAAAATTGATTTTCCCCGTTTTAATCAAAATTATTAGGTTTTTTAATATTGGAAACGGTTTACTTTGTGAATTTTACGGTTATTTATTTTCGGATTTGGGAAATTTAATTCATATTCAAAAAATTTCCTAGAAATGTCAGACATAAAGAATTTAATTAATACATGCGGCCGTTTAGCCGGTTTTGAAGCTTTTATTTCGGTAATACCTCAAGCGAAACATAGAATCGGTTCCTTAACAACCCATGAAAAAGAATTAAATCGTTTATGGGAAGAAGTTCGAAATCCTACGATTGCTTATTGCGAGAAGGGGAATCGAAAAAGTTTTAAAAGGAGATAAACCAGACGTATATGTCCTCCTATGTAAAGGGCATATCTCTTATTTCTTATAATTTAGAACGTTTAATTTCTCTTAAGCAAACACAAACTCTAGTTCCGAATATTCATTTACCCCCGTGCGATACGGAAGTCTTTTATGGGGACTACGTCAATTGTCCTACTTTTCGGGACATGTCTTCTGCTTTATATAAAAATAACCCCCGATTAAGTCAAGTAGAGAAGTTGTATTATCTACTGCAGAAACGTAAGGTGAAGCCCATGAAATTATTCGAACTTGTCCTTTGACAAATGATGGCTTTGCCCTGGCTTGACAGAATTTAGTAGATAGATTTGAAAACAAGCGAGTTCTCATTAACGCTCAACATAAGATTTTATTTAATATCCCCCCGTAACACGTGAAACCGGTCCAAATTTGAAATTATTGCAACGCACTATAAACGATTGCATTACAAATCTGTCTCTGCTTAATGTAAATACCGAAAGTTGGCATGTAAACTAAACTACCGGATAATACTTTAAGTCTCTGGAAACAATCATTAAAACGTGATGCGAATATGGCAATGTTGGATGAGATGGATAAATTCTTGACGGGTCGTTATTAGACCCTGAAAACCGTTTGTGACATAAAGGGCTCACATTCTGTTCAAAATCCGAATAGAGATTCTAATCCCAGTGGCTCAAATAATTCGAAGAGAGCTCATAACGATGCAAAGCGAATTAGTGGTTTCGCAACCAAGTATACTACACAACGAGCTAGTTGTTGTATCCTTTGTCAGGAACAACACCCGTAAAGATTATGTCCCACATTTTTGAGACAAAATGGTGAAGATCGTATGCCAACCGTTAAACGCTTTAAATGTTTTAGTGACTGTTTAGCAACGTCACATGAATTTAAAAACTCTAAAAGTGTTCACGTTTGTTTTTTTTTGTAAACAAAAACATCACTCACTTTTACATAGGGATAATCAGCCGAATAGATTTTCTTCTAATAATATGGTACAGCATAACTCCCCGAATAACTCACCCGTATATGTACCAAGAAATTCAAATGCCCATAATTCTAGTCAATCTGTTATTACCACTAACGTTGACAATATTCCGTCTGCTTCGGCAGCTGCTCGCTCTTTTCAAACGTATAGTACCCAAGTGAAATTAAATCCCGATCATGCCGTATTGCTAGGTACTACGTATTGCCAAGTGGGAACTAAAGATGTTATAAGTTCAGCAAGAGTATTTATTGATCCAGCTTCTCAAGCAACGTTTATTTCGAAAGGGTTGCAAAAGAAGCTTGCTATTCCAATCCGATCGACTCCGATGGCTCAAATTAGAGGTCTGAATGGCAGCGTGGCAGAAAAGTCTTCGAAAATTTGTCTCATATCGATTGGATCGCCAATCGACCCGAATTTTGAAATTCAAAGATAGACTTATGTAGTTTTTTTTTTTTTAATTTATTCATTTATTATTAAACAAATTTATCTTCTAATTTCTAAACCCGCAAAGCTTTTATGCTTGTCTGCAGGATATTAAAACTTAAAAAATAAATAAATTCGTTTATAACTAGTTATTCAAAATTATATTTCACAGTCTGTGTAGTAACAAGTTCTGATTTATTGTGAGCCCATTAGGTATTCCTTTATTAGCTTATTCCGTTTGTTTTCGTGCGTTATGCTGATTATTTCAGACGGTATTTTGTTCAAAATTGTTGGCAATGTTACGGGAAGCGAACTTCTTCCATACTAGTTTGTGAATCGTTCCACTTTAAATCTTCCTTGAGCTCGTCTCCGCGTGTTATATGTTCTATCGGCTTTAAATATCTGCTATCATTGTATAATTCTTTGGATAAGGTTGCATAATAGATGTTCTTCACGCTAAGAACTTGAAGGTCTCTGGCAATTCTTATCAAGGCCCGGTTGTTAGGATTCGTAAGGCTTCTGATTCATTGTCATCCGTTGCGCTCTGAAGGTTGTTGCCAAAGTTGTCTATCATGCTGATTGCGTAGTTGCGTTGTGCTGCGTATGTTAATATTCATGTTATAATCATGGTAATTATTGTTTCCAGTTTCAGATTGTTTTTTTTATGTAAAATTTTTAGTATTCGGACTTGCGTTTTTTGGAGAGTGCTGCTTTATTTTACACTACCCCAAGCCGTGACTCCATACCGGCTATACGATTCCACTAATGCAAAGTATGCCTGACGTAGAACTTCATACGTAGAGCAATTGCCTAAATGATACAGCATATACGACGCTTTCCTAAGTTTCCTCTGTAATTTTTCAATTTGACTTCTCCATTTAAAGTTACTGTCAATAATCACACCAAGGTATTTATAAGTGTAAACTTGTTCAATGAAACTTGTGCAACCGACAGCCTGATTGTTCATCATATTAACGTTGCTGTAATTTGGGTCATTTTTGACATTTTGGGTCATGAAATTGCAGTGTAACAGTTTTGTCGACTAGGTGACGTGGCTTTATGTTCATAACTTTAGTCTTATTTGCGTTTTTAATAAGACCATTGTCGTGACTCCACTTCGTAATAATATTAAACTGATTCTGCATTTTCTCAGTCGCAATGTTTATGTCCTTATTGGCCGTTATTATTGCTGTGTCGTCCGCATAAGCAAAAGTTGTTCCTTCTTCTAAGCATCTCATCATATCGTTTGCGTATATAATATACAATAGTGGTCAAAGCTTTGATCCTTGAGGTTTTCCCCATTCGCATGGTATTATATTTATTTATTGTTTATTTGTACATAATACGATCTGTTTTCTAAATAATTTTTGAACCAAAGTAACATGTCCCCTCTTATACCGTTTTTCTCAAGTGCTTGAAAAATTTTGTTATGCGAGAGAGTGTTGAATGCCTTACTAAAGTCTATAAAAAGTACCAGAACATGTATGTGGTTGCTTAAGCATTTGTTTACATAAGTTGAAAAGTTACCGAGAAGTTTATTGATGCTTTTTTTCTTTCTGAAACCAGAATTGATTTCTATTAATGATTTTATACTTTTTCATAATGCTCATCACTCTTCTGTTTATTATTTCCGCAAGAATTTTGTCCAAAATTGGCAAAATAGCTATTGGTCTACAGTTCTGTATATCTGATTTGTTGCCGCTTTTATATATTGGTCTAATTATTGAAGTTTTGAGTGTCTCTGGCACAATTGTGTGGTGTTAACTTGAGTTAACTAGGTTAGTAATCACCGGTGTTAAAATTGTTGCATTTGTTCTGAGATCTTTTGCTCTGATTCGATCAATTCCGGAACCTTTTCTCATGTTTAACGATTTTAAGGATTTGAAGAATCTCTAGCTCATTTGTATATTCTAAGAACATTGAGTTTTGTAAGCTGACTGGATATACGTTAATGATTTTAATGTCACATAAGTGAATTAGTTTTTTAATATTTTCACTAAAGCTTTGTGCAAAGTTATTTAGAGTAGTGTTAAGATTTTCGTTTTTGCAATTTTTATTAATGAAGCTGTCTATATTTGTATTTTTTCTCTTTCCAACTATTTCATTTATTATTTGCCATGTTGCACGAATGCCATTTCTGCTTTCAATAAATTTTGTTTTTATAATACTTGTTTTTGTCATTACATATTTTTTTATTTAATAGATTACGAAATTTTTTAAATTTTAGTTCATATTGTTTATTATTGCGAATATTTCGCCATTTTTTAAAAAGTTTATCCCGGTATTCACAGTATTTCACAATTTCATTAGTAATCCACGTATGTGGTGCTCTTCTTTTGTAGTTTGTTTTTGTTGGGTTTGTATATATTTTATTAAACGTTTCATTTATTTTATTGTATAAAATGTTTGTGTTTGCTGTTTCATTAATAATTGCATTCCAATTTGTCTCCCGTATTTGTCTGTTTATTTTATGATTGTTAAAAATTGGCCACTGACAGATACCATTTTGACCTTCCTGGTTTTTTCTTTTTAATAAACAGAACAATAGACTGCTTAGTGATCAGATATGGTTGTTGTTATTATTGCTGCATATACATTTTTTGTATGTATAATTTGTTCTTAAAAGTAAGTGATCAATGCATGTGTTTGTGTTTCTTCTAAAATCTTCTCGCGTACTCTCATTTATTAAACATTTCAAATCATTGCACGTTATCATATTAAGATATGTGGTTGCTGTAAAATTATCCCTTAATATGTCAATATTTACATCTCCAACTAAAAGTATCTCTTGTTTTCTTTTTATGTTTTTTTTTTTTTTTTTATCAATTTTTATTTGAAATTTAAATATGAATCAATTTAACAAGGTTTTAAGAGTTTAGGAGTTTGTTTCGTTTTCTACTTAATTACATATAACAATATTTTAAAATTTATTTTCATTTAAGTTTAAAATTGTTTTAAGGAGGAAAAAATTTTCAAAAAACCTTTCTGAACATTTTTTGTTTTAAATAAAACTTAAGTTAAGAAGATAAAATTACGATGAGGTCAGCTCATTGATATGGTTAAACTCAGAGTCGCGACATCTGCTTTCAAAATTTATTGTCAGCCTGTGGATACGTGTGTTGACAAGTTCAACTTGAGCCAGAGCGTGAAGTCGTTCTGTAGAATAATGCCAAGGCAGGTTGTGTATCATTTTTAACAGCTTATTTTGGGCTATCTGTAGTTTTTTAATATGACACTGAGCGGCAGTAGACCATAATGGTGCAGCATAAAACATTATAGCTTGAAATACTGATTTAAATATAAGAGTTTTATTCTCGATACAAAGACTTGAATTTCTGTTTATTAAAGGATACAGAAGTATTATTATCTTGTTAATTTTGTCTTTTACGTAGGGGATATGATCCTTAAACTTGAATTTTGGATCTAATACGACTCCTAAATATTTAACTTTGTTAGACCAGGCTATTAGGTTGTTGTTGCATAAAATAGGTTGCTGAGGCAGGTAACATGGTTTGCGTCGTCTCGAAAAAAAGATTGCTTGAGTTTTTTGTGTATTGACTATAATATTCCATTTCGAGAAGTACTGATAAACTTCAGCTAACGCACTCTGTAGGTTAGACAGTATATCAGCGGCTAGTGTTGCTGAACTGAGGATCGCTGTATCATCAGCAAATATGGATGTGTTACATCCACTTAATGTTGGGAAATCTGCAGTAAATATATTATATAGAATAGGTGAGATACAGGAGCCCTGTGGGCACCCTGCAAAAATCTCCGTCTGAGCGGAATGTGTATGTCCAATATTATTTTTATTCCTTTATTTCTTCAGTTATACGACGGTTATAATATTTTGTACTAACGAGATCAGTTGTATCCCGAAAGCGTTTCCAGTTTCTTCTGAATACATTTCTTATTTGGATCATATGCTTTATGTGTTGAGGTAGTGTTGGAGGTTTGGGTGTTAATATTCTACGGGGCACACTATTGTTTATTGCCGCTTGTACAGTGTCATTAAATGTTGCGATCATTATATCAATTTGTTCTCTACTATGATTTGTATCATCGATAGGAACTACCAGATTTTGTTTAATATATGAAGAGAATCTATTCCATTTTGCCCTATTAAAGTCAAAACAACACTTTTGCACAGTACGAATATCGTGAGCCAAGGTTACTTTTATAGGAAGATGGTCAGAACCCAGACCATTCAGGGCTGCTACAGACGAGAGGCTATCTGCAATGTTTGTTATAAAAAGATTCAATGTAGAGGCTTGTCTTCGAGGATTTGATGGAATGTAGGTGTGGTCACTTGGGAAAAGAATTTCAAAATTTTCGTCTATTTTTTCGTGGAGAAGATTTCCCCAACAATTAACTCTTTGGCAGCCCCATAAGTAATGTCTGCTATTAAAATCACCACCAAGCAAGAACGTTTCATTTGAGTTCGAAAGTTTTAGAAGGTCAGATTTGAATTGTTCTTTTTTAACGTTGTTAGTTCCTGCAGATCCACCTGGAAAATAGCACGAATAAATGTTGAAATAGTTGTTGTTTGTCATACGAATTTTGACTCCAATATTTTCAATGAGCGAGGTTTGAATTGGTGGTATTAATATGTGTTCAATATTTTTTTGAATTAGAACTGCAACAGCCCCACCTCTGCTATTTTCGCGGTCGCATCTATAGCAATAAAAATTACTATGCTTGATAGAAATAGTTTTGTTTAACCACATTTCAGAGATAAGACAAATATCGATTTTGTTCTTAATTAAGAAATTAAAGAGTTCTTCTTTTTTATTGCGAATGCCTCTGGCGTTCCATGATGCTATACTTATTATTGTATTCATTTATAGAGAAATTTACATGCTAAAGAAGTAATTACTTCAAACTGATCTTCCTTGCTCTTACAATTTTTAAGATTAGAAATCAACTCCAAAGTAAGGTTTTTAATTTCATCTATAGAAAATAAATTATTTTTATGCTGTTGATTCCAGCTAGACATATCTGTAGTGTGATTTTGATTTAGTACATTAGGAAAGTCTCTATTGTAGTTTCTGTTGTTGTTGCTGTTGAAACTAAAATTATTATGTTGACGAAGAGCACGATGTTCCCTAGGGCGCGCTCTCTGTCTTAGTTGCTGGAACTTTTGTCTACTAGGACAATCGGGCGAAAACGATTTGTGATTGCCTTTACAATTGACACATAATATTGCATCAGACTTACATTCTGACGTTGGGTGAGAACCTGCACAGTTTGCACAAAATGTTTTAACTTTGTAATGGCTTGCTCCATGCCCTAGCATCTGACAGTTGTGGCACTGAGTTAAACTGTTTGATTTACGTTTTTGAAAGTCCCATTTGACTTTTACATAATCAATTACAGAGTGATTTTGTCGTAGTTCCTTGATTGAAATGGACTTTCTTTGAAAATATACGATATAAATATACTGCTCATTACTAGTACCCGTTGCTCTTGTAACTAGTTTAACATTAAGGCAATTTAATCCCATTTTAATTAATTTATTTTTAATTGTTGAAGGGTCGTACTTTTCTAAACCCAGTAATACAGCTTTATACGGTTTCTCATCTTTAGAGCCGTAAGTAAAATGTTCGTATTTGGAATCCAGATTTATAAGTGCTTTCTCATAGTCTTCTTTATTATTAAAAAAAAGCTTAAGCCCAATTGATATTCTTCGTATAGAATAATCTTTAATTTTTAACTCATTGCAGAAGGCATGAATTTGTACTATTTTACATTTTAAAATAGTTATTGGTGGAATATGTACTCTATTTGCTTTAGTGATTATAACTTCCTCAGAGGTTGAAAATAATTTGAGTAGTTAACAACGTTGTTGTTATTTTGTTTTATTTTTGTATTGTTATTTTATTTTAATTTATTTTTTAAGTTAAACTGACTGCACTTTTCGCATCGACAAAATTTACACGACCGGTCTTTTCAAATTTTTCTTTATTAGTGAACTATTTTTAAAAATGGCTCCTTATAACTAGCTTAGTATAACAGTTCATATACTAATTTTATAAGTTGCCTAACATGTAATTCAGTTCAGATCTGGGATTATTAGACTAACAAGGTAAAACAATTAAATAAAATAATAAAAAAAGATAAAAAGTGACTTAACATCGGCGCCATTGAAGGACCTATGGTCTTCAATCGATTGGAAGCAACGTCAATTTGTGAACAGGTCTTTTGATAATACCGTGCCTAGTCTTCACCTCCGCTACTCTCACTTTGCTGTCTGCGCCTTGGATTACCGCCTTAACTCGGCCGGTCAGCCACTGCAGGGGTGGCATTCCGTCGTCGTGCACGACGACGAGCTTGCCGACATGAAGACATAGAAGAAAGGAATTTGGAGACATATCAGTGACTATTTCAATATGTACAGCCTTTGACGAAAACACACAAATATAGAAATATACATTGTATGAATTTAAGGCAATAGTTATTTCAATTCAGACACATAAATCTGAACTGAGACTATTTTACCCTATTTGTTCTTTCAAGCACTTGAACCTGAAGAACACGAATCAGTTAATCAAACACCTTAAAATGCTTTAGAGAAAATGATTAATATTTTATTTATTTTCCATTCTTATATACTAAATTGGTTTACAATAAATTGATTTAACTCTTCAATTCCCATAGTGAACGCAACAAAAATTTTGATTTTCTTTTTGGCTGAAAGGGTTTAGATGTGTTATATAAAAAATAAGAAATATAAAATTTCTAAATAAACCCGCCCAATTTTGTTTTTAAGGGTGGTCACCTGCAGGTGACACTGGGCACTGTGTAAAGTTAATGGTTTAAAATATCCGTTTTTTTTCATTCTTTTCGTAGGAATAAAACAATAATTTTTTAATAATACATATTTATTTAAAAGAAAAGATTAAAATTTATTTATTGTGGAAGCTGTACCAACATTTTATATGTAAACCGATATTACACTTGCACACATTTTTCTAGTGCGTTGATGGCAATATCCACATCTTCGCTGAGAGCAATTGACCTGCATGTGGTCATCCACAGTTCCTCCGCTTCTTACCTCGATAGGCACTCTTAGCTCCACACGAACGCCACAAGCAGAATTTCGGATTGGAGGCTTGCAATATTTTTGCAGGTATGTTGTTGCTACATTTCTCCGGAAATCGCAGTAAGTCCAATTGTTTGCCATCTGTCTCTTGATAAGCCATGCATTTTGGCAAGCTGCATCTAAACCGAAAGCAAAAAGAGAAAACCACCATTTCTTTCCGCGGAGAGCTACCCTCATAGAGTCAACATTTTCGTCAAAACAATCTACTCCACCCATGTACTTATTGTACATCCGTACGAGTGCTGGACAGTCAACTTGAATTTTAGCCCGCTTTTTATTTATAAATCCAACCCGATCTACTTTAGTGATAGGATCCAATGCATGACAGTTTGATACAATGTTGACAATACTATTATCATGCCATTTAGCTGCAATAATTTCTTCGGAAAATTTGTTCTTTTTTCATTTCTTTTGAGCTTGGCATATTACAATTCTTCATACGGGTTTCCCTTATAGTACCAGTTGCCCCAACATTCTGCCTGCGTAAATATTTTAGTAATGGTAAACCGGTAACAAAATTATCGAAGTATAAATTGTAAGGTCCCACATCTGGGAGCAGTCTTGAGTGGAGCTCTGAAATGACAGCAGCTCCTAGGCCTAATTCAGGCTGCATCTTTAGACCTGGTCTCGACGCACCCTGATATAGTTCCCAACTCACTAAATAGCCATGGCGCGTAGCTGCAGACCGGAGCTTATAACCGAATCTTATTGGTTTTCCGTGTATATGCTGTTTAGTACCATGTCTTCCAAAGTATGGTACTATAGTCTCATCTATGGAGATATGAGAAGAACCAGCTCTTTTGAAATTTTCAGTGAAATTCACGTTTAGTTGCGTGAAATATTCCCGAACTTTAGCAAATTTGTCGTTGGACGGCAAGGACGTACTGTCTGCAAGATGGAGATATTGCTGAATTTCGAAAAACCTGTTCCGCCTCATACTGGATGCTACTAGGTCATTATGCGTGTCACTCCTTACTTCCCAAAACATTCTCATATACTTTGGGTAAGACCTTCTGGCATTTTTATAAAATTTTTTTTAGCACAAGACACCTTAGTATATAAAAATCGAAACCACTGCCTAAAAATGTTTAAAAATCCCCTAGTTTAAATAATGCCAGCGTTGCCAAAATAAAATCAGATACACAACAGGATGTTGTCTATATATTATTAATATTTATATTTTTCAGTGATGTCTGTATTTATGTTTAAAAATTCCGTTAATCTTTGTCACCTGTAGGTGACACTGGGAATTGCCGAGTTAAGTTGCTAAATTTACATATTTTTCTTTTTATTTTATTGCAAATTTAAAGTTAACAAATAAAAAATTGTTTGTCAGCAATAATAGTTAATGAAACCTGATATAAAATTTAGTAATAAAAAATATTAAAATAATTGAACTTAAATTTAATAAATAGCAAAATGTTTAGTCAACAATAATATTTCACACAAGAATCAAATGTTCAGGTTATCACAACAAAAACAAAAAAAATGTTTAGTCAACAATTACAAAAATTTAAAAAACGGAAATAAGATCATATTGATAATTTAATAAAATAATAAAAAAAGAAACCAAAATAAAAATTATGTTGATGTAAGTATCAACATTCTCCCCCGCGTTGACCAACGGTCACTGGTGATAAACGTTCATTCATTACACTTTGCGGTAAGGGAACTGGCTGAAGTATCGGTTGAACGACCCTTTTAAGTTGTCTTCCTTTATAGGTTTAATATAGCTTCAGTGTGATGATGGCTGCTAAGACGGTTACAGAAAATAAAAGTGCAGTGTATCTTACGGCATGGTGGTGTTGGCTTTGGGACCTGTGTACAATTAAACACTTTTATTTTTATTTATTTTGTATCGGCCGCAATGCGACCGATCAGTTTATTGGTTTTATTGACAATGATTATTATATTCTTACTCCTATATTATAATAGCTAATCAAATAACTTATGCACTAATACAATCATATTCTACCTGTGGGAATATGCAGCGTTTGCACCTTGTCCGGATTGTGTGCGGTGGGAATATGCAACGTTTGCATATTCCCAAGTATGAAATACTTTCAATACGTATAAACGCAGCACAATCAAATGTGGGGTGTCCGATGTCATGTAGAAAACATGGCATACGCGACACAATCACACACGCTACAAAGTACACACACTACACCTCCTTTTTCCAGAAAGAATAATCAATATAATTTGATTATTCTTGTTTTTCCAAAACAATATAATAAAAATAAAAGTGAAGTTGATATCTCCTCCCTTTTCGGAAAGAGTAATCAACATATTAAAAAGTCTACAGTATTAACTAAATTTAAAAAGTGAACAAATATAGAAAGTATTTCAGTTTTTAAAATTATTAAAAATCAATTTTCAAATGAATTATTTTTATAAAATTATAAATTATTTTATTGTTTTTTTAAATTTGTTAATTTAAGATACTCATATTAATATTATTATATAATTATTATAAAATTTATATATACTTTTAAGAAAAAATCAAAAAATTAACATTAAAAAAATTTATCCAATAAGAAAAAAGGAAAAATATCAGTTAAATAGAAATAAAAAAATTGTTCTGGGAACAAAATTATTGTAAAGCAAAAGAAATATATATAAAAATAATCAAAATTTTGAATTGAAGGCTAAATGCCGTGATTAAAAGGAATCAAATGGAATCCAGAGTCTACCAAAGCTTCCGCAAATGCATTAGAAGCGGGGTGAAATGAACTCAATTGTGGAATGTCCTTATCCTGTTTTTATGAACGACAAATGGTTTCCCATCGTCGTTTCGAAGTTCCACATTATTATTATCAGGTAGTCCTATAACGGTATAGGGACCTTTATAAACAGGATCTAATTTACCACCAGCTTCATTTTTCAGTAACACTAAATCATCAAGTGATAGTGTCACTGGGTTAGCCCGTTTTTCAGAAAGATAATGCCGTTCTAATTTAGCATTATCTATTAGGGCAGCCGCTCTGCGATGCGCAACCTGAAGTCTAAATTTTACTTCCTTCTCGTATGAATCTATGTTATACAAGGGAGCTATGCTGTCCTCATGAAGAAAGTCAAGTTTGGGTGGTATTTTCCCGAAAATTAGTTCAAAGGGACAGTATTCATGGGCTGTTGATGGAGTCGTATTATAGCAGAATACAAAAAACCTTAACCATACATCCCAATCCGACTTGTCTTCGGATATATAGGATCTTAGGTATTCGTTGAAGGTTCTATGCGAACGCTCCACGGTACCCAGGGTTTCATGGTGATACGGAGTGGAGTTAATTTTCTCCACTCCCATGAGACTGCAGAGCTCCTGTAGGATTTGATTCATATATTCGGTGCCCATATCGGTAATAATTTTCTTCATGGGGCCATAAGTTAGTATAAAGCCCTCCATGATTTCTCGAGCAACGCTCATTGCCGATTTGTCACCAACTGGTACCGCCACTAAGTATTTAGTGAGGTCGCACATTATAGTAACGGCATATTCATTTTGAGAGTTGGATCTCGGTAAGGGTCCAATAGTGTCAATAATGACAATCTCAAAAGGTTTCGCTGTGGTTGGAGTCAGTACTAAGGATTCCTTAATCCTCCTTGTGGGCTTATTTGCCTGGCATGCTTTGCACCCTCTGACATATTTTGCAATGTCTCTGGTCATACCTTTCCAATAATACAGAAGTCTAATCTTCTTTAACGTGCGAGTTATTCCACAGTGACCTCCACAGATGGGGTCATCATGATATTTACGTATGATGGATAATTTTTCCATACTGTTGGATATTTTACTTATTTTGGGCAGGAGCACTAAAGTCAATTTCTTTAAGAGACCATTACCTTTATTTTTAAAGGTTTCCATATCTATTCCCGGGATGTTAAAAAGACGATCATCTTGTGAAAGTCGTAGGGTTGTAAATCCAATGTTATCGGCTATTCTTTCAAGCCTTGGAAAGAGGCGACCTAAGTCTACATTTCCATTAATAACCAGATCATCCAACCTATACTCGGAAAGTTTTTTCTTTCCTTTAAGGATAATTAATTTATCCTGAGCAAAATGCATCTTTGGCACTTTGCGGTGCTCTAGGGCGTTAATCGCCTCATATACCTTTAGTGCAACCGGTTCCCGCTCTCTACTATCATCATCATCCTTACGCACGTTATGTTTCGCCTGAAGCCTAGTTGTTACCTTCAGTACTTGTTTGACTCCTATACCTTGGATATCTGAGAATTCTATGAGCGACAGCGCGTCCGCAGCATGATTATCTTCACCCCTCAGATATTCCACGACAAAGTCGTATTCTTCCAATTCCAACCTCATTCTCGTCAGTTTAGACGATGGGTTTTTCAAAGAAAATAGGTAAGTTAGTGGCCTATGATCACTTCTAATCACAAACTTTCTTCCGTACACATATGGTCTAAAATATTGAATGGCCCAATGTATTGCAGTGAGTTCCTGCTCTATTGTAGATTTATTGCTCTCGCCCTTTGTGAAAGATTTCGACGCGAAGGCAACGGGTAAATACATGCCTCCGGTCTCTTGACTCAGAACGGCGCCACAGGCATATTTGCTCGCATCTGTAGTTATAAAAAACTTTTCCCCGAAATCCGGATATTGTAGAAGGTGTGGGCTTATGAGTTGGGTTTTAAAATAATTGAATGCATCTTCGCATTCTTGAGTCCATTCAAATGTTGCGTTCTTCCTAGTTAATCTAGTAATATGACGCGAGTGTTCTGCAAAATAGGGAATGAATCTCCTATAATAATTGCAGAAGGCTATAAAGCGTTTAGCTTCATCCCCATTCTTGGGTGTTGGATAATTCTTTATTATCGAAAACTTACTGTCGTCTGGCAAGATACCGTTGTTAGTGCATTTATGACCCAAAAACGTTACTTCCTGACGGAAAAATGCACATTTATCTGGGTGTAGTTTAAGGTTGTATTTTCTGCACAGTTTAAATATATCCTTTAAGTTAGTAAGCATGTGTTCAGCAGAACAGCCAATGACAATTAAGTCATCCATATACACAAAGGCTTGGACGGGCGAAAGTCCAGAAAATGCCATGGTCATCATTCTTTGAAATGAGTTCGGTGCAATTTTTATGCCATATGGTAGTCTTTTAAATCGGAAGAAACCGTGATCAGTTGAAAATGAAGTAATATCCCTTGATTTTTCTTCCAACTCTATTTGGTGAAAACCGGATATTAAATCAAGACAAGAAAAATACTTCGCTCTACCCAACTGGTCTAATATATCGTCTATTCTAGGTAAAAGAAATTTATCAGCTACTAATTTCTTATTAACTCCTCTATAATCAACTACTAGCCTCCATCGTTTCTGATTAGTGCCCGGTAAGGCTTTCTTGGGCACCAGTAGTAAAGGGCTATTGTAGTCGGAGGTTGATGGTTCTATTATATCATCATCTATTAGTTTTTGGACCTGTTTGTCCACTTCCTCTTTGTGAGAGTGCGGAATTCTATAATTTCGGATATAAACAGGTTGTTTATCATTAAGGCGTAGTTTCTGTTTATAGAAATTGTTTGCCGTTATCTTTTCAGACTCTAGTGCAAACACATCTATAAAATTTGAGCATAATGCTCCGAGTTCCTTTCTCATAAAATCCGGAAAGTTCTTTTCTAGCCTTTCCAGTTTTTCTCTAGAGTTCTTCTTATTATGGTTGACGTGAGCAATAAAGTAATCACTTAGTTTCTCAACCCTGATTTTATTATTTGCCAGAATCAAATCTTGGTCTGTTGTGTTTACAATTTTGACCAAGGGTTTTGATTTTCGTGCTATTGTATTGGCAATATATACGCCATTTTGGAGTGTTAGTTGCGGGACGAAGACCTCCTCATCTTCGATATCAAAATTCAGAGGCCTTATGACCTCGGATCTAGCCGGAAGTGAAATTGAACTGAGTTCCGGGCGGTTATATAGAATAATAGTGTAGTCATAGGGCACTTTGTCGGTTAAGGTTAAAGTATCCCCTTCACCGCCAAAGTCCAATATACACTTATAACCTCTTATGAAGTCCATGCCAATAATTCCATCGGCCTTAATTGGGAAGTCTTCCCCCACAACGTGAAATTCATGTTCTATTGAGATGTTTCTTAGAAGAAGGGTAGTTTTTATTTTGCCTATTGTATTTATGAATCCCCTTCCTATCCCGTTTAACTTTAGTTGAATGTTCTTCAGTATAGGAAGGTAAAGAACCTGATTTAGTTTTATAATAGAAATATCCGCGCCTGTATCTATTAGAAAAGATGATGTATTGTCGTTCATCGTGGAACCACATTTGAAGTAGCTGTATAAATTGAGGTTAATGGAATAAGTTTTTATTGAATATCTTCGGGGCCTTGGCCGTTTTCCGAATTGATTTGTGCATTCATTGTATGCACCCTGGCATTGCCCTGGTTCCTACTACGATAATTATTATTGCGGAAGTTGTTTCTACCTCTGCGACTATTGTTCGACCTATTGTCAAAATTGCTGTAGGAACGAGAATTATTATCGTAATTGGAAGTTCCGGGATTTTGGTATCTATTACCGCTATTCCCATGGTATCTTCGGACCTCGACTTCTCTGTTGGTATGTATGGCCTAGGGATAAAATGGAATTTGGTTGACCGAAAGTGTCCGTGCAACTGCCTATGAATTTGGAGATGACTTCATTAAGATCAGAGAATGATCCTGATTCCATAATCAGTCTGACTCTGTCATTGGAAGCATTTTTAATTATTGCCTTAGTCGCCGACGTAGTGGCGTATTTTGTCGCCACCTGAGGAGGCAATCCGTCAGTTATGTAAGACGTTTCCAACTTTTTCGTGAGTTCCTCTATCTCCTTTGCATCCCCCCGGGGGCACATTATAGTCTTTTTGGAACCTACTATTCCATTTAGATTTGTGTCTTGCGGGGTAAAAGGGAGCCCAGGCCCCTCAAAGGCTAGTAGGAGTCACCTGGACAATCCACATATTTCCACGGGAAATCAGTTGCCCCAGAGTACAATATTTGCCCTCTTTAGACAAAAAATGTGCTCTGACTGGTTATTGAGGTTGGCCCCTATATGGGAGTATCGTGGTGGTTGTGGTTTCGGACCCTCGTGAGAGTTTGTGGGTCGGACCATTCAAATTAACACAATGAATGGTCCAGGTCCAGTGAGTATGAATGCTGGCGTGTTCTTGATAAATAAGAGCTTCATGCGTTCTGGACCAGGAGTTGGAAAGTCTCCAACTCCTCAGCAAGGAGTGAGGGCACGGCCTACTCCGGACTTTCTAAATTGCTACTAGAAGTGACTGGAGGATATACGTATCTGAAGGCCTTCTAGGGCGTAGTTGGTGTCCAATCAACTAAGTGGTTTAACTACCATCTGATTATGACCTCGCGGTCGGTGTAGATGTAAAACAAATCACACATCTCCTTTGCATAATTATTGGCAGTTTTGCCCTGTTGCCTAACGTTCATTAGTTTGGCAAGTACAACGTCAACAGATTCTCCCTTAACCGTTGCCTTTAGTTTGGTAACTATTTCGGCAAGTGTTGTTTCATTAGATATTAAATTACGAGCTGAACCTCGCAATTTTGTCTTTATGAGACTCACTGCTATGGTCTCGTGGGTCTCCTTTATCGTGTCCACCAATTGCAGTGCATCTATGAAACTTTGCAAGTTGTCTGGGGAACCATCAAACTCTGGAATAAGCCGTGAAGCCGTATTAAGGAATTCCACGACTGTTTGTGGCATTTTTCTTACTATTGATATTATGTCAGAGTTTTCTTCCAGGGGAGTAAAGGTAATAGGTTCATGAATGGTTAATGGTATGTCTATCTTTATTCCCTTTCGTGACGATATGGATAACAATTTCTCCCGTATATCGTAAAAAAAGGAATCTGCAAAGGTTTTGTGAACATGTGTCAATCGATTGTAATTGACATTGAACAATATATGCAATATGCAACGTTTGCATATTCCCAAGTATGAAATAATTTCAATACGTATAAACGCAGCACAATCAAATGTGGGGTGTCCGATGTCATGTAGAAAACATGGCATACGCGACACAATCACACACGCTACAAAGTACACACACTACACCTGATTAGCTCTGGTAATTGTGGAATAGTTGTCTCATTAAGTTGTTTTTGCAAGTTATTCAGTTGATTTAGATGGGTTTCAAACTTGTTGTAAGTATAATTAAAAATTCTTTTGATCTCTTGTGGAGTGCTTATTTGTTCAATCTGCCTGAATTAGACGTATGAGGTATGCAAACTATTTGATGCATCAAAGTGGCCTTGAATAGTGAGATGGTTGTTTTTATTTATACAAATTGGTTTTAATTGCATTATTCCAGTGCCTGTTATTAGCTGTTGGTAAGCTTCATTGCCGCAAACTGCTGAAATATCTATTTTTGTTGTAGTGGCAAAGATCCATTTATTCGAATTTCGCAGTTGCGTCCAAGTTGTATTATCTACCAGCCGAATAAGATTACAATTGGCTGTGTTTAGGCTGTTGAGGATACTGATTTCACAGGAATTTATATCCTTTTTAAATCTAAGCTGCTTGTTGTAGCATATATATATATCTCCTTTAGCTATAGTGCAGCTTGACAAATCGTCGTTCGTAAATGCTAGAAAAGGTACACCTAGTTTGATGGATATTAGATCGTTATTTCTTATTGTTGGAACTGGAGTTATCTTCAGGAGTTCTAGGAATTGTTGATTGACCAGTGGCAATCTAATATCGAAGAGGACTTCGTCTTTTGTCACTGCTCCATTTGCCCTCATAAGCTTGTATAGTTGAACCAAACTATCTTAAATTGGAAGCGTACGTTGTACCGGTAGGTGTGCTTTTATTGTGGTTAATTCAGTCCTTAGTTGATGAGGTGGTAATAAAAGTGGACTAATTTTTTCATGATGATCTCCTTTTCCACCCTTTGCAAGTTCAGTGCGGTTAATGTTAATTGATTGGCAAGAAGTGATATTAGTTGTGTTTGGCGAACTTCTGAGATATCCTTAGCAAGTGCTAAGGAGATGTTGATTCTTGCAACAATTTCTGTTAGTTGTTTTTGTGTGCTGAGTTCATCTTGTTTTATTATATTAATGGTGGAGTCAATAATTGATGTTTGGTTTTTAAGTAATTTGCCATTGATGATCCAATATTGTTGTCTACACAAAGCCAATAACGATTGTGGGCCACAATGATAGTTTTTCTCATGCAACATTGTGAGTATTAGTTTTAAAATCGAGTCGTTGATTTTTCTTTAATTCAGATATCTCCTTCTTGAAGTTGGAGACCTGAACTGCTCGAATAATTATAAATCATGAATCATCCAGTTCTGCAGGACTCAGCGAAACGTGTTTTGGTCGCAATTCATTTTGTGTTTTTGAATTATTTATGAATCTCAGTACGTAACCCAAAATCTTCTGTAAAGTTCTAAACACATTTTTGTGGTGAATTCCATATATAAGGCTACCGTCGTTTAATACCATAGTTGATGTAACAGGAACCAATTTCCTTTTCTCAATGTCATTGGCAATTTCTTGAGGTAAGTATTTCGGTGGCCATGATTCCTCTTTTCCGTGAAGGAAAGGTGGTCCATATAGCCATAAGTTACATGCTGGTAGATTTTTCTGAATCAGTCCATATAAATGTAGCTTGGTTTTCAAATTGCAAGTCAATCTTTAATCTATGAGTAAGCTGGGCTGCTAGAACTGCTGCACATAATTCTAGTCAAGGTAATGTCTGCTGTTTCAATGGTGCAACTCTTGAATAAATATTTTGGCCTTAACAATCACAGGGGCTAATAGGCCGAGAGGATCAAATAGTTTTGCGAGATCAGAAGTTACGTTTTTATAGAATTAGTACTGTTGTTATCGAAATCTAAGTTAACCCCTTGGTCACCAGTTGGAATATTTGTTAGCAACTGTGGATGGTTTGCGCACCATTTTTTCAAACTAAATTCGTATTTTTTCAACAAAATAATGAGTTCCTTTTGTGTTTCCACTGCTATGTTGAGGTTGTCTGCACCTCCAAGGCCGTCATCCACATAAAAGTTGTCTTTCAACATCTGAGAACCATACGGAAACTTGAGAGAATTCTCATTAGCTATTTTTTGTAGACATCTCGTGGCCAGATAATGTGCTGCACGTGTCCCATATGTGAGTGTGTTTAGTTTGTAATAGGCAAGTGGCAATGATGGCTCTTCCCTCCATATAATAAGTTGATATTGGTGGTCATTTGGGTTGATTAGTATTTGCCTGTACATTTTCTCAATATCGGTTGTAAAAACATACTTTGGCAATCGAAAACGAAGTAAAATGGAAAATAATTCACTTTGCACCACTGGACCAGTATACATTAAGTCATTTAATGAATATCCAGTTGAGGTTTTTGCTGATGCATCAAACACTACCCGAAGCTTTGTTGTGGTGCTATCAGGTTTTAATACACAGTGGTGGGGAATAAAATATCTTGAATGTAGTATGTTGTCTAAATTTACCCTTTGCATGTGCCCTAATTACTCATATTCTCTCATGAATTGCGTATATTGAATTCAGATATTTTCATCCTTTAGGAGTCGTCGCTCCAAACTAATAAATCTGTTGTAGGCCACGGCATGTGAGTCACCCAATGATATTGGGTTTTTCCGAAATGGCAGGCTGATGATAAATCGACTATCTGTATTGATTTCAGTATGATGAATAAAATGAGCTTAACATTGGGCATCGGCTGGAGACAAAATTCTATCATTTGGATCTACTTCGTCGAGTTTCCATAGTTTCTCGACAGCTTGTTCTAGTGAAGACTCCTCACCAAATGCTGCACATGTTAGTGGTGGTGATGAGCTATGAGCAGCGGTTTGTCGTACAGAGCCGCCCACGATCCAGCCAAGTAACGTGTTTTGTAGCGTTGGACCGCCGCTAGTTAGTTTTATTGCCCCAGGTTGCATAAGGTTAAAGTAGAATTCTCCGCCGTAGAACATCAATTTTTCCTTGCTGATAGAATCTGGGGTCTGCTAAGTAGATATTACTTGAAATGTTCCAAGTTGAAATATCAAAGTTTTGATTTGGCTGTACCGGAATGATAGTTGGTAGGACAATCGCTTCTAAATTTGTTGAAAAGTCATTGCTTGTAGAGGACATCTGAACATTCACGCGGTGCTCTGCTCGATTCTTAATCCTTCCAACACCATCAATGCATAAGGACGCTTCCGTTGGAGAAAGGGATAGATTCTTGGTAAGTCGTTCAGTCACAATATTTATTTGCGAACCTGAATGCTCGAAACTCATGTGTGATACTATTTGTGGCCTTGATAGCCACCCTTGCAGTGGCTAACATAACATAGTTCTGATGTCCTGTTGTTGGCTTCAAAGATGTAGATGAGACTGTAATTGTTTCTTTTTTGTTTATAGGTTGCGTATGTGGAGCTGATGTCTTCTGCTTTTTCTGTATGTTTTGTTGTAAATGTAATAATGAATTATGCTTCTTGTTGCATTTCCTACATCCACTGGTGGTACAAACGTTTGTTACGTAACCACCTTTGAGACAGTTGACACAAAGTTTTTGTTGCTGTGCCCACCTTAGCCTGTCTGATTCCGTCATATTTAAAAATTTCTGACAGTGATAGATTGGATGATTTCCTGCGGTACACAGTTTGCAATTGTTGATTTTATTCATAGATGCTACAGATGACACTGTCATGTTTTCCTTTTGATGGGTAGTTAATTTCTCCTTGTAACTAACTGACTCCATTGACTGAAATTGAATCTCAAGAAAGGAGAACAATTCTTTAATTGTTGGCACATCTCTTGGTTTAGTTAATGATTGTATAAATCGAATATAGCGAGTACGATCTAGTTTTTTAATCAATAGCTGTATTATTATGGCATTCCAAGATGAGGTGTTAACATTTAAGTTGTTTAACGCCAACAAACATTCCTTGGTAGCGTCATGAAGAGTCTTAATTGATGTGCTAGACATGGTTATTGTTGGTTGATTAAGTATCTTGTCTACTAAAGTTGCTACTATGACTCTTTTGTTATCATAGGGCTCCTGAGGTAGTGTCCATGCTGTCTTGTAGTTGTCTTCGGATAGCGTTAAATGGCTAATAAGTTTTGCGGCTTCTCCTGAGACGTTCGATTTTAGGTACCACATTTTCTGTACGTTTGGTAACAGTTGCTTGTCGATCATTTCCCAAAATAGTTCATAAAATTGATACCACTTTAAACAGTCCCCACTAAATTGTGGAACTGTAACCTTTGGTAGAGGCAATGAGCTATGTACGCCCATATTGCTTCCCAACTGTAATACACCATCTACATGCTGCCGTTTGTGTTGATCTGATAATACTGCAAACTCTATCAAATAATGTTGAACTAAGTCGTCCAAGTTATGGTATTCGTTCTCATCAAGTTCCAACGTTGCGGGATCTTCCACTTCGTGCCACAATTCATCATAATATTCCTGAATTTGATCCCACAATTTCTTAATGGTCTTACTCTTAATTTGATAAAATTGTGGCGGATGACCCTCCTCCTCCAAGGATAGCCCTTTTAATAAACGAGTTAAGGCCATCATCCGAGCTTTTAGTTTCCTTGCCAGCCCTTTACTTTGGGATGACAATACTTCTTGATTAGCTAAATTAGTTGACGGTGGTTCTGATGTCTGTCTTCTGATTGCTGGTAATGGCTTGACGCTGAGCTTGTTAATCTGAGACGTTATATACTCAATTGTCTCATTGTACCTTTCGCCTGTGGAATTGTGCAGGTCTTGGACAATATATGGATCGTTGGCTGATAGAGTATTGTCCCTTCTAATCGCGTTTTCTGTTCTGTCAAAGGCTTGCCACAATTCCATTTTTACCCTTGAAGAAGTCTAGCGTTCGCCGATCATATGGGGCCTTCTTGATGTTTGCAATAAGTTTTTCTATCTCAGTTGCCCTCAATTGCTGCTGAAACATAAGACTTTCTAAGTTAGCCATGTTAGATTGTCCTTTAATGGGTTGCCGATTGAAGAAAAGCAGACAATGGGTGTTCCTCTACTAGGGGTCCTGCGATATTTTGGAGAAATACGAAAAGGTTTGGCTCCAACTGCTGTGGATTAAAGCTTTTAGCTCCAGTACACTGGGAACACTCTCGCCGAGTTTTGAATTGTCGTCTAAGGACTGGCTGTCCTTAAATTTTTTGCGTGTTTTCTCTTCCTTATTTTCCTAATTTCTAAAGCTCCTTACCACTGGTGGGGGGAGTCTTTGTAAATTGTGAAAATTTAGGAGTCACCAAAATGTATGATTGATGACTTGAAAGGACTGTTGTCCTTGTGGATTGCTGTGTTCCACTAGGGGTCACCAAAATGTATGAATTTAAGGCAATAGTTATTTCAATTTAGACACATAAATCTGAACTGAGACTATTTTACCCTATTTGTTCTTTTAAGCACTTGAACCTGAAGAACACGAATCAGTTAATCAAACACCTTAAAATGCTTTAGAGAAAATGATTAATATTTTATTTATTTTCCATTCTTATATACTAAATTGGTTTACAATAAATTGATTTAAGTTGCTGAATTTACATATTTTTCTTTTTATTTTATTGCAAATTTAAAGTTAACAAATAAAAAATTGTTTGTCAGCAATAATAGTTAATGAAACCTGGTATAAAATTTAGTAATAAAAAATATTAAAATAATTGAACTTAAAATTTAAATTTACTAAATAGCAAAATGTTTAGTCAACAATAATATTTCACACAAGAATTAAATGTTCAGGTAATCAAAAAAAAAAATAAAAAAAATGTTTAGTCAACAATTACAAAAATTTAAAAAACGGAAATAAGATCATATTGATAATTTAATAAAATAATAAAAAAAGAAACCAAAATTAAAATTATGTTGATGTAAATATCAACATACATATTAACAGGTGGACTGCCACGAATTTTTGAGTTATATTAATTGGGCCGCAAAAGTCTACGCCACACACTTTGAATGGGCGCAAAGCTCTCACCCTATTAGCAGGCAAATTTCCCATAATTTGCCCCATTAGTTTTGGTTTATACCGAAAACAATGCAGACAGTTGCTTAAGTGTAAATGTCGCAAATATAATGTCATGAAGTGGCATTTTTTGGGCATCAAAAGTGGGAAATTCGCATCGTATTGGATTGGCGCGTTTAGCAGCCTCCCGCCTACCCTCAGTAGTAAAAATGAACGATGTTCGTTTTTGAATTAATGGACAAATGGATTCAATTTCTGTAAATTAGAAGACAAAACTTGTGATTTAGCTCAGTTTTTCAGCTCCTCGGCGTATTCAGTTCTCTGAATGAATTCAACCAGCGATAGAAAAGTCGAATTTAATTCCTTCGCTGTAGGAATTCCCAAGTTACGAGACATGTTACCTCGAGCAACATCGATGAAACGAAAAAAGTATGTAAGCACTCGCAACATTTTAGTATAGGAAGAAAACCTTTCGATCCACTGTACGATATAGTTGGCTTCAACTTCTTCTACAGTGAGAAATACATTGGTTTTCCTTTTTTCCAGGGACTCTTCTTTAGCGGTCAACTTAAAATGAGGATTCACTGGCCACTCAGTACTTTCCTTTAGCAGAAACTTAGGACCATTAAACCAAATTGAATGTACTAGTTCATCTATATCACAACCTCTTGAAACTATATCAGCCGGATTTTCCTTAGTTGGAACATGTCGCAAGCGACTTGATCTGATAGTTCCTGAATTTCTGCCACTTGATTTGATACAAATGTAGCTAGCATTGATGGATGAGTTTGAATCCAGTGTAATGTGATTTGTGAATCCGTCCAAAATGCTATGTCCTCAATCTCGAATGAAATCATAGGTTTTACTTTAGACCATAGCTTAGTCAATAAAAGGGATGCACATAATTCAAGTCTAGGCAGGGACTTGGTCTTCAGAGGAGCAACTTTAGACTTTGCCGTTAGCAATCTATAAGAAGTTTTGCCAGAAACTCTACTCCGAATAAAAATGCAGCACCCATAAGCTTGCATAGAAGCATCAGAAAACCCATGAATCTGACATTTGTTTTTCGAAGTTGTTATTACATACCTGGGGATTTCCACTTGACCAATTTTCAATAAATTAATCTTAAAATCTTCCCAGGAAGTATTAAGGCGATTGGGAATTGATTCATCCCAATCTAACTTCATTAGCCAAAGCTCTTGAATGAGAATCTTTGCCTTAATTACTAATGGGCTTAAAAGTCCGAGCAGATCAAACAGTCTTGCCGAATCGGATGATATATTACGTTTCGTGGCCCTGAGATTGTAAAAAGAATTGTCTAAATGCCAATAAGTGCCCAAAGTCCTCGTGAGATCGGGATCTATTCGCACAGACTTTTCCAATATGTAGGAATCAGAACGCCGAATACAATTGGAAATCCACTTAGCGAGGTTAAAACCTGCTGATTGCAATATTTCCATCACCTGAGATCGAATTGTGCTAAGTTTTTCGATCAAATCGGCACCAGTCAAAAGATCATCGACATAAAAATCCCTTCTAATGACCTTAGACCCAATAAATAATGAACTTTCATACAATTTGCTTAAATAATTTAGACACCTTATTGCCAGAAATGGTGCTGATGAAGTGCCATAAGTTACTGTATTCAATTTATATGCATCAATATTCTGAGACGGATTTTCACGCCATAGTATAAGTTGAAAATTTCTATTGGCCTCATCAATTAAAACTTGACGGTACATTTTCTCAATGTCAGCCGTAATTGCGTATTTATGCATTCTAAAGCGAATTAGAGTAGAATACAATTCTTCTTGAATTGTTGGACCTGTCATAAGTATATCATTAAGAGAAAGTTGAGTAGACGTCTTACATGAAGCATCGAAAACCACCCGAAGTTTCGTAGTAGCACTTTGAGGGCGTAGCACACATTGATGTGGCATGAAATAATGAGGTTCATCGGGAACTTTGCTGTCTGTAATAGAATGTGTCCCAATGAGATGTATTCCTTCATGAAAGAGTTATACATCTCTTCTATTTGTGGTTCTTTTGAAAGCCGACGTTCTAAAGGCAAAAATCGTCGTTTAGTGGTCTCAAAAGAAACTCCCAAAGTCCTTGGATCCGCTTTAAAAGGTAGCGCCACTTGAAATCTGCCTGACGGTAATCGCCGAACAGAATTCCTGAACCTCATCTCACATTGTTGATGCTCTATCGACAGAATATTAGCTTCTCTCGGAATTTCCTCTAATTCCCAAAACCGACGAACTACGGAATCTAATGAATTCTCATATTCCCTAAATGAACTTACATGGCATGAACTTGTCTTACTGTCCTTTAATTCTTTATACTTTCCCGAAACAATCCAACCTAGCAAAGTCTTTTGCAATGTTGGAATGTTAGGATTTGGTTTACTTTGATCAGCGCACAATAATTCGAAGAAAACTTCAGCGCCGATCAACATATATATTCTCCGCGGTTTATTAAAATATGGGTCAGCTAATTCTACGTTACCAGGCAGGTTCCAACCAGAGGTAGAAATTACACGATCTGGTTGATAATTAGAAACCGATCGTAGAACCCAAAAGTCTGACGAAAACTCATGAGAATTCATACGAGATTTTACTGTTGCCTGAATTTAGTATTTGGCGGAAGAATTAGTTCTACCGATACCAGTAAGATTGAGGTTTCTTTGTTCTCTGCGTAACTGTAGTCGCTGAGATATTTCTTCTGTTACAAAATTCGTTTGTGAACCAGAATCTAATAAAGCTCTCGCCAGTACATATTCGCCATATTTATTTCTAATGTTAGAATTAAAGCAGTGGCCAAAATGACATTATCTTTTCCGGAAAATAAATGATTTATAAAAGCCCTTGAACTTATTGGTTCAATAGATTCAGAACTATTGGGGTTCAACGATTGCGCATTATTTGCAGCATATATATGCAACAATGTATGATGTGAGCTACTACAAACTCGACATTTTGTTTACTTACATTTAGTTACTGTATGTCCTGTTTTTAAGCAATTTATGCAAGCGGGAACGCTTTTAATGAAGTCAAATCTCTGCTGAACTGGCACTGCAGAGAAAGAAGGACAATTAGACACAAAATGTAGTCCAGATTTGCAAAATAGGCATTTCGAAGGTGCTCGTGATTCAGCCTGACATGAATATGAAGATTTTGAATTCTTTCTGGGAAAAATGACACTTTTCCTTGCAAAATTGGTATTTGGCTTGAGCTTTGAACTTGAGGCTTCTTCAGCCGACATATGTTAGTATCTCTTATTCAGCGCTGCCTCACAATCACTCCATAGCGGAAGTTTCTCACAATCAATCTGCTCTTCCCGTTTAGATCTAGTGACTGGGTCTACTTTTGTCATTACTAAGTGGATGATTATCGCATTAGTAATTGCCCTGTCATCACCGACAGACAAAAGTGAGCCATATATAGCCGAAACCGTATCAATCATGCCCCTCAAGCCCGCTGCAGATGGTTTAGACATATCCCGCAATTCAAATAACTTTCTTATGTTATCGAAAAAGATCAAGCACCGATTGTGATAAACTTTTTTCAAATTTTGCAAAGCCTTGGCATAATTCTTACCAGTTATTTGATAGGCCTTCACTGTACCCAGTGCTTCATCTGATAGACATGAAATTAAATTTTTCAATTTCAGTCAGAGTCAAATCACTGTCTACCAAGCTCTCGAATAAACTTATAAAACTCTTATATATATAAGAATATTTGCCGCTAAGTTGCGGCAACTTCATATTTGGAAGTCGGCTATGACCATTAAAACTACAGGAAGGTTCAATAAAGCTATGTTCTCTTGGGGTTAAATACCCCAAAAGCATACTCTTAGTAGAGACGCATAAATTTTCTATATCAGTCCTTTTATTGTTTGAGGGATCCAAAATATCGATCTCAGATTGAATGTCCATAGCTCTTCGATGTACGAATTTAAAATTTCCATGCGGTATTGCAATTCATTTTGATTAAAAGAAATAGTTTTCTCCTTAATAGAGCGCCTTATTCGTGAAACGTTGTTCAAGACTACATTCTTCTGTTGGTATAAACACTCAAGACTATTATTTGAGCTCTTACCACCAGCCATTGCAGTATTCTTTATGTCAGTAAAAAGTATATGAAACCAATTTTAATTTTGTAGTCTTCTGGAAGGATCTTCAAGAAAGGCACGGTCTATTGGACAAGTAAAATAATCAATTTTCTGAGATCAACTTTCGGTTGATACGCAAATAAATAAATCACTTAACAATTTTGAAATGGTATTGTCCACTGGGTAAGCTTTGTTATTTTCAAAATGCTTACGTGATTAAACAACTGTATTGCAATAATACAAGAAAACTTATTTTTGGATATTGCGACCAACTTGCTACTAAATTGTTTGCTGGGTTGTACTACAAAAACCACCAAAAACGCAAAGAGAAAAAAAAACACAAATTCTGTTCTCACAATAACAATATTTGTTTAGGTGTGGACATACTGGGTTGCACTTTATGCCCTTAATCTAAGTACCCAGAGTGTAACCCAGTATTTTTACAGCTATTCTTTTTTTTGTCGTTTTTACAATTGACAAAATAACTATTCTGTTTGCTTTCTTATAATCACTTTGAAATCAACAGTCAAACAGTGCAAAGTGTTTTTTAAAACGTTGTTAAAACAAGAAGTGAAATTTCTGGTATACGCTCTTGTGTGTAGATAATATATAGACATTTTGTCGAAATATAAAAGTTTAAAAAAAAAGACGTAGTCATAAAAAATCTATAATTTTAAATAACATTATAAATATATTTATATACATACAATCTTGTATAATCAATAGAATATTAAAAACATTTTATGTTTCACTAAAAAATAAAAAATTGTGTCAACTTCTCCACATTACAAACTGAAAATCATTTGAGTTTGATATTAGATATCAATTGAATTATAAAGTGTTATATACGACCAGAAGACCCCAACATCATTATTTGGTCCTTCGAGCCGGATCACATCACATCACCCCCCAAATTGCCCGGATTACATCACCCCCCAAAGTAGCTGATATCATCGAATCCCGTCATCCTCATCATCATCAGAGAATAAGTGAGTACTGTACCGAAAGTTTTTTATTGAATACGGTAAATTCGGAATATTTATGTGAAAAAAAACTGTAAATTCGGTGCACATAAAGTGTACAAAAAAAAAAATCTGTTATTGCAAATATAACTGATATAAACGAATATAACAAAATTTCCATGTTTGAATGCTGATTTTGCATGTACATTTACGTTTGGCCTAATGTGTTTCGGAACATTTGTTTTGTTTGTTTTGTTGTCAACATTTTTTGTATCATTTAATACGGTGGTTGAAATTTGATCATATACACAACAAGTTGTGGTTGTGTTCGTAAAGAATTTTTTGGTGGTTGATTGTAACGTTTTGGCTCTCACCCGTACGTTTTATTTGTATTGCCGACAAGTTGCAGAGAAGTGCCTTTGAACAGGTTTGATCGGTTTGTTCCAACCTACAACTTGATGTGTGTTTGTATCCCAGCGAACATTTTATCTATGTTGTTTTTTTTGTAAATCCCAGCAATTGTTTGCTAAAGTGTTAAACGTAATTTAACCTTATATTGTTATTCGGCGGATGAATTTTTTTTTTGTTTAACCCCACAAGAGTATTCGGAAATTTCGTAAAAGGAACTTGGAGGATAATTTTATACTGTGAAGCGGAAGGGAAAATTGTTTTTTTTTTATTTTCTCTCGAATATAATTCCGATTGTTTCATACCTTTTTATGGTGTTTTGAGAACCCAGAGGAGAAAGAGGAAAATTTTTGTGCTTTTGAAAATTTGTTTTTGGGAACCATCATGTCGCTTCTTGACTCATTCATATGCGCTTCCGATCGAGTGGTAGAATTTCAGGCATATTTTTCAAATCTTCCCGCTGAGAGTTACTCGGTCAGTACCCTGGAAGTTCAAAAGGGTGAAATCGTCCGTCTATGGACTGATTTCAGAGCACGGTATGACGAGATTCTGACGAGGTTTAAGGATATTGAGGTCGAGATTAAGATGGAAACTCTTAAAGCTCGCTACTACTCAACATTCGAGGGTCATGGAGGTTTTATCGCTGTTAAATGACCTGTCGTATAGATTGTGCAGGAAATTTGATCCCCCTTCTGCTAATAGTACATCACTGCAACCTCAAGTCGATTTGACCCCCCATATCTCGTTACCCCCTTGCGACACTGAGGTCTTTCACGGAGACTATCAATCTTGGCCAACCTTTCGTGACATGTTTACGGCACTGTATCGCAATAGCACGCGTTTGTCTGCCGTGGAGAAAAAGTGTCATTTGATAAAGAAAACCCAGGGTGAAGCTCGTGAGTTATTAAAAACATGTCCAATAACTAACGCTGGTTTCGAAATGGCTTGGCAGAATCTCGTCAACCGATACGAGAATAAACGGATACTCATCAACGCTCAACTCAAGACGTTGTTTAATCTTTCCCCATTAGCTAAGGAAAGTGCCAGCAATATAAGGCGGATTCAACGCACAATTAACGATTGTGTTACGAATCTTACTCTGCTCGGGATCGACACCAACAACTGAGATATAATTTTTGTATATATCTGCTCAACCTGTCTACCAGAGGCGACCCTTAGCCTTTGGGAACAGTCGTTACCCCATAATTAAGAGTTGCCAACATGGAGGCAAATGGACAACTTCTTGACATCACGGTTTCAGACTTTGGAATCGGTAGCCGATATCCGGACTACTTTTATGAACCCCAGCCAATCTCACAATACTAAGAGTGGCACCAGTAAAAAACCCCAGTCGGTGGACCATACAAACTTATAGCACCGCTATCTCAACACAGGCAGCTGGGAAATGCACACTATGCTCCGATATGCATCCTCTTAGTCGATGCCCCGCCTTTTTGAAAATCTCAGTGGACGAAAGGCTTACGATCGTTAGAAGACATAAGCGATGTACCAATTGTCTTGCATCATCACACGAGTTCAAGAAATGTCGAAGCCAATACGTTTGCAATATTTGCAAAAGGAAACATCACTCCCTTCCCCATAGACTCGAAACATCGAGCACGGTACGTTTCAACCCCAATATAACGCCTCAAACGGTATGTTTAGGTGAAGATAATCAGGCGAATAATTTTCGCAGTAACCCCCGGCAAGTGTCAGTAAACACTAACCCCAGCACTTCTACTGAAGATGCAGCCTTAATGAGGCAATCGTTTGTTACTCAGGCGAACAATTTTCGCAATAATCCCCAGCAAGTGTCAGTAAACACTAACCCTAGCACTTCTACCGAAGCTGCTGCCCTAATGAGGCAACCTTCGGATACTCATGTGAATAATCTTCGCAAGAAACCCCCGCAAGGATCCCAGCACACTAACCCCCATCAATCTTTCTCTACTAAGATACAGTCCACTTCGAACTCTACTGTCTTACTCGGCACTGCCCGTGTTGACATTTACTCAAACGATTTTAGATATACAGTACGTGCTTTAATTGACTCAGCTTCGGAAGCTTCCTTTATTTCTCATAAGCTAAAAAGAAGGCTTTCTTTACAAACTCGCCCCGCTAATACTGCAATTCATGGTCTTAACGAAGCTTTGACAGCCACTTCAACAGAGCTATGCACTATTCAAATACGTTCTCCCGTTGATAGCACTTTTGAAACCGATGTAGAAGCATTCGTGGTTAAGAAATTGGCTGGACAACTTCCCTACTATGTGCCGTCGACTTTGAGGCATAACGAGTTTTCCGATCTACAGATGGCGGATACGCAGAACTCGAGCAGCTCGGATATCGATCTCCTTCTCGGAGGAGATATTTATCCGACAATTATCCGCAATGGTTTGCAATGGGATAGCAGTAAAACCTTGGTAGCGCAGCAAACAGTTTTTGGATGGATCGCCACTGGCCGAGTAGTATCAAAGGAATGTCGGCCCTTTGTGGCCTCTTATTTTAACGAAATTGCCCTAAATACTCAGCTTCGTAAATTTTGGGAACTAGAAGACGTTCCAAGGAAATTACGCCCATCTGATGAGGATCGTTACTGCGAGGATTTATACCAATCTACAACCATGCGCAACGAACAAGGGCGATTCATCGTTTCTCTCCCATTTCGCCGTTAATATCCCGAGGAAATAAATATAGGCTCATCTCGTCATACTGCTCTCTATCTCAATTTATAAGAAAAGAGTCTCGCTTATTAAAAAACCCGCAATTTAAATCCGAATATGATAGGGTTATTTCGGAATACTCCGCTCTAGGCCATATGTCTAAAGCTCCCCCCTTAAATACCGACACCAATTATTACTTACCCCATCATGCGGTCTTGAAACCCGACAGCACCACTACGAAATTGCGTGTAGTATTCAATGCCTCAAACCCCTCATCGAACGGAAATAGTCTTAATGACTTGCTTCACCCCGGTCCTATATTACAAGTGGATTTGGCTGTTCTAATTCTACGTTGGAGACTTCTCAGATATGTCTTTAATGCAGATATTGAGAAAATGTATCGACAGATACTGGTCAATCCTGCCCATACTCCCTTTCAGAGAATCATTTTCCGGAGTTCGCAGCTGGATGAGCCAGCCGACTTCGAACTACAAACAGTTACTTTTTGTGTAAACTGCGCTCCTTATCTGGCCATTCGTACTCTGCTTGAAGTGGCCAAAACCTGTGAGCAAACACACCCCATCGTTTCAGAAATATTACGCCACTATATGTATGTTGATGACGTTTTGGCCGGCGACCACGACCTGTCCTCTGCGCTTCAAGCCAGAAATGAACTGGTTGAAGTTCTTCACTCGGCATGTTTTACCCTACTACAGGGTCTACCCTCTGATCATCTTTTGGACGCAGAGTTTCTGAAACTGTCAGATTCTTCCACTACTAAAACTCTCGGTTTGCCCTGGAATGCCGGGAGTGATTACTTCTATTTCCAGCTATCTAATTACCCCGATCGTGGCTCAGCTACAAAAAGAGTTGTTCTGTCACAAATTGCCAAACTTTTTGATCCATCTGGATGGCTCTCCCCAAAGATAATTGTTGCCAAGATCATAATGCAACAAATCTGGAAGGATGGGACAAACTGGGATGAGGAAATCAGCCCCTCAACCCGATCGCAGTGGCAGTCCTTTATAGAGGATTGTGCTAATATAGGGCAAATCAAAATACCTCGATTTGTTGATTTTCACCCGACATATTCCACCGAGTTGCATGGGTTTTGTGATGCCTCCGAGAAGGCTTACGCTGCCACATTATATATACGGACGGAAATTCGCGGCTGTACTTCTTTTCATCTACTGGTCGCTAAAACCAGAGTAGCCCCCGTAAAGTTTGTCTCCCTACCCAAAAAAGAGCTTTGTGGAGCTGAATTAATGGCAACCATGATTGAAACAATTCAATCACAACTTAACCTACGCAACCATAAACTGTTTTTATGGACCGACAATAGTCCTGGCCTGGTTACAGAAACCACCGGATAGGTGGAAAACATTTGTGGCAAACAGAGTTTCCTCCATCCTTGAGAAGGTAGGGGGCGATTCATGGTTTCATATCGACTCCAAAAGCAACCCAGCTGATTTGGCCACACGTGGTACCACCTTAACTCAGCTTTCGGTTAACGAATTGTGGTGGCACGGACCCTCCTGGCTAAGATTGCCACATAGCCAATGGCCTACGAATTCGTCACTGTTTACGACTGAAGAGGAGGCAAGACCTCTTGAGCCACAGTTTAACCGACTAGACAGTTCGGATATTTTAAAGAACTTTTCAGAATTTCCAAAGGCACTTCGGATTGTTTGCTGGATTTATAGATTCTACTACAAGTGCAAAAGAGACATTAATCACAATCCTTCCCCCTCGGATGCATTGTCACGGACTGAGCTAACTTCCGCAAAATCCCGAATGGTGATATCCTGCCAAAGGATGTATATTGCAAACGAATACAACTCATTATCACAAGGCAAGGAAATCTCCCGGAAAAGTAATATTATCCTTTTAACCCATTTTTAGACAACATTGGTATCATGAGGGTTAACGGCCGTTTAACTAATTCCCCCGCTCTAAGCTATGATGAACGATACCCTATCATCTTGCCTTACCATGCATGTTACACCAAACTTTTCCTCGCATACCTTCATAAGTATACCCTGCATGGTCAAAACGCTCTTATGCTTAAAGTAATAAGATTATATTATTATGTCCCAGGCTAAAGGTGTTAATAAAAACTATTATCTCTCAGTGTCGGACATGTGTCATCCAGAAGCGCAATCGAAGTCAACAGATGATGGGCGCGTTGCCCGCTGACCGGACTGCGCTATCTCGCCCATTTACAAATACCGGTGTTGACTTTGCCGGTCCATTCGACATAAAATCATACGCAGGTCGTGGGTATAAAATCACCAAAGGCTACGTCCTGGTCTTCGTATGTTTTGCGACGAAGGCCATACATCTTGAGGCCACCAGCGAAATTTCAACTCAAGCTTTTCTCGCTGCATTTGCACGATTCTTTTCGCGTCGTGGCTCCCCTGATTCCCTATATTCTGATAACGGTAAGGCGTTTGTGGGCGCTGCTCATATTTTAGACGCAGACAAGTTGCATTTTTTGTCACAGGCCCGTCGGAAATTACTCGACATGGACAATATCACCCCCTTACAGTGGCATATTATTCCCCCAGGTGCACCACATATGGGTATGCTGTGGGAAGCAGCAGTCAAAAGCTTCAAAATCCATTTGAGGAGAATTTCTTGTACTCAGAAATTTACTTTTGAGGAGTTTAGTACCGTATTAAGCCGAATAGAAGCGTGCTTGAATTCGAGACCCCTTAGCCCAACTAGCGATAATCTGTCAGATCTTACTGCGCTTACTCCCGGCCATTTTCTCATTGGGAATGCGTTATTAGCCCCGCCTGAGCCGAACTTGTCCGATTAATTAATCTTCCGGATGACATAGGTTTTTGATACCAGTCTAATTTTAGTGTTCCTCCTTCTCTTATAATTTTTGAGTCCAAATATGGTAGCTTTTACTCAACTTCCTTTTCTGTCGTGCATTTAGTGTTGCTCCGACTCTACCAGTTTTAACTATCGCAAAAAGGTCGTCAACATATTTGGTCATTAGCTTTGGTTTTATTTTCATTTTGTCCAATGTTGTGTTGAGTAGTTCTTCCATGATGATATCCGCTATCACAGGAGATCCCATTGGCATTCCTTTATTCTGCTGGTAAAAAAGTTCTTTATATCGAAAATATCTGCAATCTTTAATACAAAATGTTAATAACTCCATGAATAGTTTCTTTGGTATCTTCGTGTATTGTTCCAATATTTCCCATTTGTTTTCTATCATTGTTATGGCTAAATTACCAGGAATGCTCGGAAACACTGACATTACGTCAAATGAAACTAACAATTCGTCTTCTTCTATTCTTATATTGTCAGTTCTAGACTTTAAATCATTTGCATCTTTAATGTTGTAAATCGAGTCTAAAGTCAAATTCTTTAAAATATTGATTAAATATTTGGAAAGTTCGTAAGAGGATGAATTCATCGATGAGCATATCGGTCGGAGTGGTGTATTATCCTTATGAACTTTCGGGACACCATATATTCTTGGTGCAACTGATATCCTTGTTGTCAGTTTGTTTTTTGGTGGTCCGATCTATGATGTTTAACTTATATAATTTTTCAACTAAATTATTGTTCTTACTTTGCAGTGTACTTGTGGGATTTCTATTTACACGTCTATATGTGCACATATCGTTTAAAATATTTTTCATTTTTGTATCGTAGTCGTTTTTGTTCATTGCGACAGTTTTATTGCCCACAGTGAAACAAACTAGGAAATATTTAACAGAAAATCAAGATATAATAATACTTAATTCGGACAAGGGCAATAAAACTGGCCGAAATATTGGATTTTAATAGAAAAAATTTTTGAAAAATTAAAAATTAACAATAAATTGTTTTAAACTTAAACAAAAGTTTTCTTTAATTTTTTAATTTATTGAACAAGACCTTAAGCCGAAAAAAAGAAATTTTACAATAAAAAAGGTCTACAACTTAAAAAATATTTATTAAAATTTTATTTTTTAAAAAATTTGCATGTGTGTTCCCTTAGCTCCTCTTGTTGCACCCGTGCAAGGGAGGCGGAATGTTTACGTGCAAAGTAAAGAAACCACCTATTGTAAGCTTAACGAAATTCTCTTTTGCTTTAGATATTTTTTGGGTTAAGCTACACTTCTTACGCTTGTATACCCCGCTTAAGGTACGTTGTACAATTATATTAAAATTAAATAAATATACGGCAGTTTATAACGTTTTACATATACTTTATAATCTCTTGTTTTATTTTTTAATTATAATTTTCGAAAACAAGTTATTTTGAGCAAAAACACCGCCTATTTATTTATTTTTCTAATAAATATTAAATTATAAAATATATTTTTTTTTTTTTTTTATTCGACCTTGTTTCTTCTTTATTAAACAAGTATTTATGTTTTTTATAGGTTTTTTTAAATAAATTTAATACTTATAAACTCAATATTTCCCTTGGAAAGCTTCTTCAGAAAATTAATTTTTATAAAACAAAAAATATAAAATCCAAAAAATTTTTTAAAATAATTGGCAAAAACATAAAAAATAGATTGTTTTTGAAATTGTTAACAATTTTTTGTTTTATAAAAATTAATTTCCTCCAATAGTAAGCGCAATATTGACTTTGTATATGTTAAATTTAATTAAAAAGGCCTATAAAAAAGATACATAAATACTTATTTATTAAATTATAAAAAATTATAGCCAAAAAAAAAATTAAAACTTACAATTTTTGAAACAAAACAACAGCTAATGAGCAGTTGTAAGATTTTGATGTGTATAATAACACATAGAAAGACATGCTGTAAACCAAATCGCTGTAAATTATCAAAGACAACTAAAATTGCGACACATGTGCTAAGTGTTGTGTATCGTAATAGCAATATCAAATATACACACTAAAATCGTTAATGTTGTGAACCATAATAAGGGCCTATAATATTCGTGATATAATTATAACCTTGCACAGGTATGGATCCACTATAAAGCAAGCATCAAGAACAAACTTACAAACAATAAAAGAAAAACTCAAGCGACAGGGGAAGGCCCGTCACAAGAAATCCCATTAAATAATCTTGAGGATACTGTTTCACAACTCTTGTCTTTGCAAGAGCAAGTGGCACCATCTGGCCAAGTTTTTGGCATTAAAAACACTGCAGCATCAATTGACTATTCTACTGAGTCAGTTGAACAAACAATACAACCAGCAGATCTACCAACAGCTACTTTAATTAGAAGAAGTAATTAGGTACAAGAAAGCCAGCGTCTTGAGTTATTAAGTAAACAGGCAGTAACTCAGAATGGAATCCTGCAAACATTAAAAAAATTAGAAAAAACCAGCTACAGAAACTACGAGATCAATGCTTGAAATTAAAAAAAAAATCGCATTCTTGGAACGACAAGTAAATGAGGCTACTGATCTCCGCAATCTTAATGTCGAGTGAGAAAAATTAAAAATCGAAAAACTTAAGAATGAATGGAAAAATTTATAGCTTATAAATATGTATATAGATAAATTTCATTTTATTTTTTATATATTAAAATTCACAAGAAGTGGTATTATTTTTTTTAAGAATTACAAGTTTTTAAGTATATGTACAGAATTCTTTTTTTTTAAACTTTTAAAACTGAATTAACAAATTGTTTCACAATAAATAAAATATTTTATAATGTATAAAATGATTGAATAATATTATTTCTAATACTAATAATGATTCCAACTTCAGTGTCTTTCATTTTCATAACATCTTCACTTTCCGTTATTATTTCTTGTTCTGGAATTTCACCCGGAAAGTGAAGGCTAATATTGTGCAAAGCACAGTAAACGTTTACAGTTTGTGTTGATTTTTCAGGTGAATAATGTAAAACTCTAGCGGAACATCGAAATCTGCTCTTTAAAATCCAATCGTGTGCTCGACGATATTGCGAGCCTTGGCATGCACAAAATTATATCGCGTTTGCGGAGAAACTGCATCTGTCATACGAAATGGTGTCATTAAGTAGGAACGGAGGGGATATCCTGCATCAGCTAAAATAATAAATCAAATAAAATTTTCTTTCTAAAAAAAACATAAATCATGTATTTTGTTGAACATTTGTGTGCAAATGAATATTTAAATCACTTAAATTAAAAATTAGTGAGTCGTGATTAGCCCCGGGGCGTCTTGCGTCTACATACCGTATGTTGATTTTGTAATCACACATCTGAAAACGATAAGTATAAATAAAAAAACAAACATTTTCTCTTAGTAAGCTTACAATCATAACATGTATGATGGCCTTTTCGATTTGGGTAAAGATGTTGCACATCTTTCCTTGGAGCAACGATTCGGACGTGTGTTCCATCGAGACACCCCAACACACCGAGGAATCCACTTCTTAAAAAAAACAAACTTTTGATGCATTTTTTTCTTCTTGGGTCATTTGTATTGTTATCCATTTGCCGCATATTCGGCGCTCTATAATGTCAATCACTTCTTTTAAAATTATAGACATTGTAAATTGAGCTATTCTAATGTTGAAGTCGTCTCTACATTTTTGGTAGCTCCCTTCAGCGAAAAATATAAAAGCAGCACATACTTACAAAAAGTTCTTACCTGGCACTGGGTAGTTCAAGAGGGTTGGAATGATCACAAATTTTTCTGTTTAGACGTAGCACATCTATACAAGAATTTTCATTTTCATAAAATAAATCGACACTATCAGGCATGTTCTAGAAAAGTAGTAGAATGAAAGTAAAATGAAATTATAAAAGTAAACTTTTCGTTTTTGATGTTCTGCAAAAGTAGTGGTTTGCTGTTCTATTTTCAAATTCGAAATGAACTGCGAAAAAACAGCTGATATGTAACTTTAATTTAAAAAGCAAACTTTGCTGTGTTTATAAAATTACAATTTGTATTGTTTTATGCAAAATTTTTTAAATAAAAACAATTAAATATACAATATGAATTTTTTGATAGTATCTATGGTGCAACAACACAATGAGTTCGCAAATGTAAAATTACAGAGGCGGTTTTTGCGAGATCATTCAAATCCCTTGGAAATCAGTGACGCTATGTACATGGGTATTTTTCAGTGGAATTTTAAATAATTACATATTAATTTTTTTAGGTTTATACAGTATTATCGCATCAATAAGGACGCATTTCGTATGCTTTTAAATTGTGTAAAACCAAGGCTTCCCACGTCTTCCATCCCGGCACAAATACAGCTTGCTGCCACATTGAGATTTTTAGCAGAAGGTGGGTTTCAACGAAGCGTTGGGAAAGATAGCGATGTGGCTCTGGGCCGAAGCACCACATGTAAAATCTTAAATATTGTACTGAGTATTTTAGAAAAACATATTTGCGCGAGGTGGATCAAATTGACTATGACAGACAGTGAGCGTGACTTGTCTAAGCGTCATTTTTTGCAAAAGTTTGGCATACCTGGAGTGATAGGATGTGTTGATGGCACTCATATTGAAATTAGTAAGCCGCACAATGATGGCAACCTGTTTTATAACAGAAAAGGATACTACAGTATCAATGCGATGATTGTAAGTTGAACATTAAAATCAATAGTGCTAGTTAAAAATGCTTTACCCTAGATTTGTGATTATAACATGGTTATAAAAGCAGTCGACGCCTGCCGACCCGGTTCTAGTCACGATTCTCTAATTTGGAGCGTCAGTAAAGCCCGTAATTATTTTTCCCGTTGCTATGACAATGGAGAAAGAGGTATTTGGTTGTTAGGAGATGCGGGCTATGCTCTTCAGCCTTTTTTATTGACTCCATACAGATATCCTGAAGCTGGTTCGCACCAACATAGATTTAATGAAAAACATGCATCTGCACGTAACGTAGTTGAAAGGACTATTGGTGTACTAAAAAGCCGTTTCCGATGCCTTGCTCATGTTCTTCCATACCAGCCTCTAAAAGCAATTCGTATCGTAAATGTATGCTGTGCTCTGCATAATATTTGCAGATTTTTTAACATACAAGACGTGGAGGAAATAAATTTCAGTAATGAAAATGATGATGATTGGGACGAATTATTTACTGATGCTGTAGCCTCTTCAATTAGAGATGATATTGCCAATGGACTTACATAATAGAAAGTCATCAAATGTTATTTTTTTAATAAAACTTTTTTATTTAATAAAACTTTTTTATTTAATATAACTTAAAAATCACATTCTTTGTACTTCACATTTAATTTATTAAAAACTGAGATCAATTATTGCAAAATAAACTTAAATTCTAATTTAATGGAAACTTGTTCTATAACAGAAAAGGTTACTATAGTTTAAATGCTATGATTGTAAGTGTATATCCAAAGAACTTATTATATAATCAAGCGTTATATTTATTATTTACTATTCCTTATAGATTTGTGATTATAACATGGTTATAAAAGCGATCGATGCCTGCCGACCCGGTTCTAGTCACGATTCTCTAATTTGGAGCGTCAGTAAACCATGCAGCTATTTTACTCGTTGCTATGACAACGGCGACAGAGGCAGCTGGTTGTTGGGTGACGCAGGATACGCTCTCCAACCATTTTTACTGACTCCTTACAGGGATCCTCAGGCTGGTACACGACAACACAACTTTAATAAAAGACATGCGTCAGCACGGAATGTCATTGAACGGACTATTGGCGTTTTGAAAAGCCGCTTTCGATGCCTTGCTAAAATACTTCCGTATCAGCCCCTAAAAGCAATTCGGATAATTAACGTATGCTGTGCACTACACAATATATGCAGGCATTTTAATGTTGAATATTTGGAAGAAGCAAACATTAGAAATGAAAACGATAACGCCAACGATGAGTGGGACGAATTAACAATTAATTCCGTAGCCTCTTCAATAAGAGATGATATCGCTAATCGGCTTTAGTTATTAAAGTACCTATATATGTATGAAAATTCTTTATATAGCCACGATTTAATAAAACTTGAAGATTGATTTTTTAAATCACATTTTATTTGTTAAAAAAAATCACTAGCACATTCTGAATGCCTTAAACACGTTGAGATCAATATAAATTAATTTCATACTTAAGTTGTTAAAAAAAGTTAAAAACAAAAAAATTCTTCTATAGTAAATAAAGAGCACAATTATAAATCACATATTTCCTCTTTGGTAATTGAACTTTAATTCCTCAATTTCTAGTTTTCTTCTTTTTATTTGAATTTCTTCCTTTCGTAGCTGCTCCATTTGCAGATAGTGTCTTCTCTTTTCTTCAATGTGGTTTTGAATACTTTTTTTTATTGCTTTCAGTTCATGGGTATTGTTTCTAAGTTCTCGATTTAAATCTTTTGTACACTTTATGTGCTCACTATCATCATAAATTCCTTTCAGCTGCTCCGCAATTGATACCATAGCATCGGTCTGGCCTCTCATACAGTCTTTCATAATATCATTAAAACTTGCGGCTTTCTGGCGTCTTGGAGTCGGAGTAGTAGACTTGCTGTTGGAAGCAAGATTTTCTTCAAGCATATCACTGAAGTCGGTTATGATTTCTTCTGCTGAAGGTGCATCACCGAAAACCTGTGCGTTTTCAACTCCTTTAATCACTGTGAAAATCCCACACAATTCACCAACAGCTTCCTCCATTTTTGTCAGCACAAATTTATTAAATGGTCCTCCACCAGTCGCTCTAGCCTCCGAACTATTATGTGCGATTTTTCGTCTCACTAATGCCTTCCAATCCATCCACACCTATAAAATATTATCAGTCACGAAAAAAATATTTGTGTTATTTGAATAATGTAATTTACCTTTTTCCAACCAGATGTATCCTTTGTTGGAGGACCATTGCTATTTAATTCCACGGTAAGGTCTTTCCACAATTCCTCCAATTTTACACGGTCCCCTTTTGCGAATCCTTTTGCTAGGTCTGGATTGTTTTGCATAAATCGTAGCATTATTGTATTCTGCATAGTATTCTTATGTTTTCCCCTTCAAACAAGGCAAATTTTTATTCAACCAAAAGAATCTGACCACTTTTATTCATTATACTTACATGTTTATTTGCAAAAATTTTTCTTTCACAATAAAATTTAAAAGTATTTTCAAACCACTTCTTTTTGGCTAAAAGTAGTTTCTAGAACAATGCAATTCACTACGAATTGATGTTCGAAAATAAAACAGAAATGAAAAGTAAAAAGTAAAATTCAGAACACCCAAGTGTCAAATTGAAGTGATTTCAAATCACTTTTACTTCAAAGTAGAATCCAGAACATACCTGTATATATGTAAATACTTTTTATTCCCACAACAGTTAAAAAAACACTTTTAGTTAATTTTCTTCAAATTTCACTTGTCAAATGTGATATTTAAAGTTGGCAGTTTGATTTTTTAGGTTGGGAACTTTATGACAAACTCAACTAAAAATAGTTGTGTATCGCAATAACTAAAATGAGTTTGGTTGTGCATAAGTTGGGTTTACTCTCACACGACCAAACTGAGTTGAGTGGAGAACCGAAATATTGGCATTAAATTATAAACATTGAGAATAAAATAAACCAAATAAATAAAATAAAAATATAACAGTAACAAGTTGCATCATCATTTGTCAGCCATTCGGTATATTGCCATTTCAACTCGTAATCACCAATGGAGTTGGCAGAACATGGGCGATAATCTGCACTGAGAACACGTGGTACTTATTAAAAGCTAGTATTAAGCAAATAAAAAAATATATTTATCAAATTAAATAAAAATTAATTAAAAAACAATTTCAAGCGTTGCTTAATAGTCGTTGTCAATCACATAAAAAGATGAAGAAATTGATGCGGCATTAAACCTTTTTCGTTGAAACCACCGCCACAAAATAAAGCCAACTTTATGTAAACTAAAAGAATTACCTATTGAAAAAGAAAATTACCTGTCATCACGGAGGCATGTGGGAGCGAATTCAATAGTTAAAATGTATTTAATTTCTTTGTGTTAAGTGTAATGAACTTGGTAGTTGTTTTTCTTAATTTATTTTTAAGATTCGATTTTACATTAGTTACTTTAAAACAACCACAATTCCTCACACTACTTTCGACTACCTTTGACGGAATTCCTGCAGGTAATACGGTATTGTTTTGAAATTTTTGTTAACTTTATTTAGGGCAACACTGTTCAGTTCTCGTTGTGGTAATATTGGTGGTGAAGAATAATATTGAGTTTGTGCAAATTTTTTTGTGAATAATTCCAAAAGTACTGTTAATCAGACGGGCAAATTGTGCCGATTAAGTGAATATACGATTTATTGAAATCGGTGCGGTATTGACTGAATTATCAGTGTTTTAAATTTATTCTTTTATTGCCGTATTGATATACACACTGTTGTGCGGTTTTTTGACAGTGATTTTGTAGGGCGATTAATGACACTCACTTTTGCCGTAGTGACTAGATTTTGGCAGCAGATGATCTAGCGTTTACATCGATATATATACCGTCGCGATCGATCCGCGCATCACTTAGAAAACAGTCCATTAAAGATAATTTGTAAAATATAATCCCTGACTTCTGCGCCGTGCTTTTTGTTGACGGCGGTGTGCTGTGGGCGACCAAGTATAAAGTTGGTGTTTACTCGTGAAAGTGGACCAATTGTGTTGAGACGAGTGCGGCTGATATAGATTTTGTGAAGACAATGTGTTAACATAAAATTTTGGTATTTTCGGCTAAAGGCCAAAGCAGATGTGAAATTTCAAATAAAAGCAGCCAAAAAAAAAAATTCTTATTTTAAAAAGAATACAAAAAAAAAATTTTTAGTACTAAAAAAACTTGTTAAACATAAATATTAAAATACACAAGGAAAGCTGAGAGATACTCTTATGAGTACCTCAAAAGCAAAAAACTGTCAAGTAAGCACTATCGGCAGAAATGCTTATTTAACCCTTAGTGCTGAAAACGTAAACAACACAACGAAAAAAATTGATGGCAGTCTGTATCTAACAGCAAAGCAACACGTTCGCGTTCGTACAAGTTCACTACCGCAAACTAGTGAAATATTATCGGTTCCAGTGCCACTCAAATCGGCAACTTCATCTGCGTCGGGTTCCTACTCTTCACTTAACGAAGCTGCTACAACTGCTATCGACATCGAAAAACCTAAGATCCAAGTGGGAATGGACAGATACATAACGGTTATCAAGCGTGGGCGAAGTCCCAAATCGTCCCAGGTCGAAAGTTATCGAGAAATAGTGATGCCGCCTTAGTAATTTCTCAAAATCGATTTTTTTTGTTACAAGAAGACAACGAGAAATCTGTCTGCACGACCAAATCCTTTAAACCTCCACCGATCTATTTGAGGGAATAAAATTCAAACGCCCTTGTTAAAAAATTAATTTCGACTATTGGTGATAAAGCGTTTCATGTCATGCCAATAAAAAGTGGCAAAATTGATGAAACCAAAATACGGGTTCACGAGGAGGCAAATTTTCGTAAAGTGGTTAACGAACTTGAAAAGAGTAAATTAAGCTTTTACACATATCAGCTTAAAAGTGCAAAAGATTTGCAAGTTGTAGTAAAGGGTGTAGATCCAAGTGTTCAACCAGACGAAATAAAAGGTGCCCTCATTGATCAAGGTTTCAAAATTAAAAATGTCGTAAACATAATTAATAGGGAGAAAACACCACAACCTCTGTTCCGAGTAGAATTGGAGCCCAACGACGTAAAACTGAAGAAAAATGAAACGCACCCAATTTACAATATCTTCTGCATAGAAAAATCACTGTAGAAGAACAACGCAAACGTTCAGGGCCCGTACAGTGTCACAACTGTCAAGAGTTTGGGCACACAAAATAAAACGGCAAACTGCCATCTTTTTGCGTTATATGCGGAGAATTGCATGCTACTGCTAGTTGCAGTAAACCTAAAGGGGAAACAAATCTTAAAAAATGCAGCAATTGTGGCGGTAATCACACTGCAAACTACAGAGGTTGCCCCGTTTATTCTTTCGTAAGACAGGGTGCAACCCCGGCATCTAAAGTTACATCAGCCCAAAATTAGCATGTATCGTATGCCGACGCCGTAAAAATCAACGCTGTTCCATCACCAAATACCAATGCAGACGCTAAGTCAAGCTTCAATTTAACTCGTCTTGAAGCTACTATTGACATCCTTGTGCAAACAATAAACAATTTCACAACTAGCATGATGCAACAAATGCAGACTACTTTGCTTCAAGCAATCGTAAATAAAAAATGAATTCGTTGAAAATATGCTTCTGGAATGCAAATGGCATTCGCCAACATAAAAACGAACTGGAACACTTCCTCACGGAAAATAACATTGACATCATGCTGGTCTCTGAAACGCATTTGACTACAAGAGGTATTTTTAAAATTAATGGATTCACATTTTATGATACAAAGAATCCGAGAGGAAGAGCATGCGGCAGCTCAGCAATTTTAATAAAGTCTAGGCTGAAACACCATTTTTTAGCCAGCAAGTATGAGAACTTTTTGCAAGCCACAACTATTTGTGTTGAAAATCTTTTTAATGATAAAGTAATATCATCAGTCTTCTGTCTTCCCAGGTTTTCAATAACCGAGGAGCAGTATGAACAATTTTTTAAAGGTCTTGGACCATGTTTTCTGGCAGCTGGCGATTACAATGCAAAACACACTTACTGGGGTTCGCGCTTAATTACACCCAGGGGCCGAGCATTGTACAACGCTATTAGTAGTAATGGTTTGGATGTTGCTTCGAGTGGTCAGCCTACATAATGGCTTACTGACAAACAAAAAATTCCGGATGTAATAGATTTTGCTGTCACAAAAAAATATTTCAAGAAATTTAGTAACAATAGAATCTTCTATGGATTTATCTTCGGATCATTCTCCAAGAAGACATTTGTTTTTTCCTGATAGAAATATGATCAGGCGCATCAACTGGTTGAGTTTTAAAAAATATCTCCGCAGCCATTGTTCGGAAAATATTTTGCTAGAAACACAGGAGGACGTGGAGTATAGCCTTGCAACTTTTAGTGAAAATATTAAACAAGCAGATCAGCTTGCAACAACTAAACATCCGCGGACTACTTTAGGTCACATCTATTCTTCAGACATAGAACGTCTCGGAGCGGAAAAACGAAGAGCTAGAAGAGATTGGCAACAACACAGATCGCCCCTGCAGAGACAGAGACTTAGAGAATGCACAAAGCGGCTTAGAGACTTACTAGAACTTGAAAACACCGCATCTTTTGAGAAATATCTGGAGGGCCTCGATGCTACACCAAACTCCAATTATTCTTTGTGGCGTGCTACAAAAAACCTTAAAAGACCCGTTGAGTACAAGCCACCTCTACGTAATATCAGCGGAGATCGGGCAAGAAGGGACGCTGAAAAAGGCAACTCATTTGCCGATTACTTGAAAGATGTATTCACCCCACACATATGTACTGATGATGGTCATTTGCCGAGCGTAGTTGGATTACCCCCTCGACCCTTGAATTTTAGGTTGCGTGAGGTACAAAAGTTAATTTCTGAAGTAAACCCGAAAAAAGCTCCTGGTATGGACGGCATATTTAACAAAATGTTGAAGGAGCTTCCCAGTATTGCAGTCAGAATCATGCTATTCATTTTTAATGCCATTTTACGGCTTGAATACTATCCTGACCACTGGAAGATTTCTAAAGTTAGAATGATTTCAAAACCGGGTAAGGACCTAACCGAAACCGAGTCATATAGGCCCATAAGTCTATTACCAACTGTATAAATTTGAGGGGATTCAAATGTATAGATAGACACATGTATATCGAACGTACAAACTTACATATGTATGCCGAATATGCAGATTATACATTCAGGAAAATATACAATGCGTTGTGTTAAATGGAGTCGAAACCCTCTGAAAGACTATTTTTGGAGACAGAAATAGTTGATTGGTAACAATCTCGTACCAATGCAGGAGGGATAGGGAAATTTTAAAATTTATAATTGAATAAACCTAATTGGGATCCGCAATTCTACTTACATAATTTTTCCTTTAGCTTATTGAGTAAGAGTCTTGGATTTCCTCAATTGTTGAGTAAAAAATTTTTCCTTTAATTTATGGAATAAGAATATAACAATTATAATCAAAACCGGTCTTTTCACGTTGCGAGTCCAGCAGCAAGAGAGCTAACATTTCATCAAGTACATTTTCTACCAATTTTCCTTTGGTCTGTTGGTTTTTCGTTAAGCTGAGGAATTAAGAATTCACAATAACCGCGCTTTAATCCAATTACTTTTAGAAATGTTAGTTACTTGCACGTCGATTAAAATACAAAAATATACAAATTCAATATGTTAATTCATTTAAACATGCTGGGCCCTCGATTAAAGTACAAAAATATAGAAATTCAATATGTTAATTCAGTTAAACATGCTGGGCCCTCGCTTAAAATACAAAAATATAGAAATTCAATATGTTAATTCAGTTAAACATGCTGGGCCCTCGCTTAAAATACAAAAATATAAAAATTCAATATGCTAATTCATTTAAACATGCTGGGCCCCTTGGCCAGAATGGCCAATAAATTATAGGGATTCTTGTAAACGTTGTAGAGTTCTCAAAGCGCCCTCTAGAATCCGTTTCGGGTTGGCCGAGGTGGTAGCCAAATCGCGGTTGCAGGCAGCAGGTTGTTCAGTTATACCACGTCTTGGTTGAGCTTGGCGATTACGTGGGGAACGATGTTGAGATACTCGTGCTGATTGCTGACGATCCGATGAGTGCAACGTACGATTAGTATGATTTGTTTGACGTACACCAGTTATTTTATTCCTTGGACGATGAAGAAGAGTATGATGGAACCATCCACATTTCTGGCAGACGTCAGCAGAAGTGCAGTTCTTGGTAAGATGTGACCGCGCAAGACAGTTTTTGCAGTAACCGTGTTGTCGTACCCGCCGTTGACGTTCTTCAATAGACATCCTTAAAAATCTTTTACAAAATCTTAGTGGGTGGTAATGACGGCAAATGAGACATAAATGAAGATCTATATTTCTAGAAGGCCTGTTAACGAAAAGAGAGTATTAGTACTGAAATGACTAGTTTGGTAAATATGTATAGAGTGTGGATGAGTGATGGCAAGTGTAGATGATAGGAGGAAATGTATAAAACCTAATTAAGAGCCTTCGTTTTGGTCATTTTCTGTGGAGGTTATAGGAAGGACGCACAGCTTGGGTATTGCTCTGGTCACAACGCCAGTTTGCGTCTTCAAGTCAACAACACGGACAATTCCGTCCTTGCCCATATAAACCTTAATTATTCGGGCTAGTTTCCATTCACTGGGAGGGGTGATGTCATCTTTAATTACCACGAGCGGTCCTACTTTTATATTTTCCTCGGAATTCTGCCATTTGTATCTCTTTTGGAGTTCTTTGAGATACTCATCTTTCCATCTCTGAGCAAACTGATGGTGAAGCGATTTTAGCCTTTCCCACCGGTCTTGGAATCTAAGGGGTTCACTTGGTGTCTCGAGTAGAAAAACTAAAGGTGCTCCTCGCAAAAAGTGTCCCGGAGTGAGTGCAAGCAATTCGTTGGGATCATTCGACATAGGTGATAGAGGTCTTGAATTAAGAACGGCCTCAATTCGTATTAAAAGAGTTGCGAACTCTTCAAACGTATATCTTGTACTTTGAGCCACCTTTTTAAAATGCGTTTTAAAAGATTTTACTCCGGCTTCCCATAATCCACCCATGTGTGGAGCGTTTGGAGGGATAAAGGACCATTGGAATCCGTGCGATGCGTATTTCTCTTTTATATCTTGAGATGCTGATTTGATGAAATCATCGTACTCGGTACGAAGAGCCCGTTCTGCACCTGCAAAGTTTGTCCCATTATCCGACATAACCTTTTTGGGTAAACCTCGACAACCTACGAACCTGACGAAGGCCGCTCGAAAAGACCCTGCTGTTAAGTCTGAACATAGCTCAAGATGAAGTGCTTTTGTGGAAAAGCAAACGAACACACATACGTATCCTTTATGAAAGGGCGCATTTCTCACTAAAGAGGTTTTTATAGAAAAGGGACCTGCAAAATCTAAACCTGTGAAAGTAAAAGGTAAAGAGAAAGAGCTTCTCTCAGTGGGAAGACTTCCCATTATCTGAGATTTCACGCTTTGTTTATATCGAATGCAAGTAGTACAATTTCGTATGGTAAATCGAATGGCAGATCTTAAACGTGGAATAAAATACTCTTGTCTTATAATTCTAAGCATTAAACTGATCTCTGCGTGCAAAAGGCTTTTGTGAACAAAGTCGATGAAAAGTTTACAATACGCTGAGTTGACTGGAATAATAATGGGGTATCTTTCCTTATAAGGAATATCAGAGTTGGATATTCTACCATTAGATCGCAAAATCCCTTCTGTATCTAAGTATGGGTTTAAGGGAAGTAGGGAACTTTTTCTGCCGACTTTTTTATGGTCTGTTAAGAAGTCATATTCCTTTTTGTAGTAAAAACGCTGAGCGAGAACAATTAATTTTCTTTTTGTGGCCGAAAATTCTTTGTTATCAATTTGTTGAATCTTTTCTCTAGCTGACAAGTTGTTCTTCCTTAGGTGTTCGATACATATAGATGATTCTAATATTGTATTATACCGTTTTCTTGTGAGATTTATAAAACGAATTACGTAAGTCATGACTCTAATAGCCTTGTCCCATTTCGAAAATCGGTACAAAAGGTCGACATTCACATCTTCCTCACATGACTCTATTTGGTTTCCATTATTTGTGCCTATATGAAAGGACTTTACCTTTTTCTTTTCGTCTAGGGGATCTTTAAATGCGATAGGCGTTGGCCATTCCTTAGAATTTTTTTTGTAGCCAGACTGGCCCAGTCCACCACAACGAGTTGTTAATAAGCTGGAGAGCGTCACAACCACGAGATCCTAAATCTGCAGGATTTTCCGAAAATCGGACATGGCGCCAAGCGACATTTCCAACATTTTTAATTATTTCAGCCGTTCGATTTGCCACATACGTTTTCCAAGTATTTGGCGGTTTTCCCAACCAACCTAGAACAATTGAAGAATCTGTCCATAAAAACAACTCATATTTGCAAAAGGATAATAAGTTATTCATTTGTCGCACTAACTTAGACAGTAACACAGTCCCACATAGTTCTAGCCGTGGAAGACTGACTGGATTAATAGGGGCGACCTTTGTCTTGGATACGAAAAGATGAGAAGTGATATTTTCACCATTTTGGACTCGAATATAAATAGCTGCACAGTAAGCTTTTTCCGAAGCATCACAGAAACCGTGAATTTGTATCAAACGTGCAGGCGTATAATTAATCCATCGGGGTATTTTTAAATTAGAAACTTGGGACAAATTCTCAGCAAACTTTCCCCAGCTTACCAACATGCTGGGTTTTACCTTCTCATCCCAGCCAGTGCCGTCTATCCAAAGTTGTTGTAATAAAATTTTGGCTTGTATTACCACCGGGGAAATCCACCCCGCGGGATCGAAGAGCCTAGCGACCTCTGAAAGAATTTGCCTTTTAGTGATAAAATTTGAAGGTGAAATTGGTTCAAAAGTATATGAAAAGCAATCCGATAATGCGTTCCATTGAACTCCAAGAGTTTTAGTCGTACTAACTTCACTAAATTTGAGAAATTCGGAGTCTATCAGATCTTCCTTGGGAACAGAATTTAATACTGCAGGACAGTTGGAAGATATCTTTTTTAATGGAAATCCTGCAGATCCTAGAACTGAAATAAGGTGTGACAATGATTCTACTGCAGATTGTATATCGTGAGCGCCTGATAATACATCATCTACATAAGTTTCCTCCTTGAGTATATGGGCAGCCTGAGGGTACATTTCCTCCGAATCACAGGCTAATTGTCTTAGGGTTCGAATGGCAAGATAGGGAGCGCAGTTCACTCCAAAAGTAACTGTTTTTAAGGCAAAATCCTGAACAGGCCCACTTGGCCATGGACGAAATAGAATTCGCTGATATTGGGAATCTTCCTTGCGGATTAGGATTTGGCGATACATTTTCTCTATATCACCACTAAAGACATATTTATAAAGACGCCATTTCAAGATTAGTTCCATTAAGTCAGCTTGCAGGGTAGGGCCCACATGCAAAACATCATTAAGGGACAACGCTGAAGTAGATCGTTTTGAGGCGTTAAAAACAACCCTAACTTTGGTACTGCGGCTATGTGATTTTACCACTGCGTGGTGGGGCAAATAAAATGAATTAAATCCGTAACGGGAGACGTTTTCCGATGAAACCGTTGGTTCCATATGTTTCAATGTTAAATACTCTTTCAAAACATCTTTGTAGGTTTCAGCCAGTTCGGGTTTTCTTTTCAAGGAGTTCTCTATCTGTAAATATTGGGCCATTGCTGCAGACCGAGAAGCGCCTAATGATATTTCTCGTGGAAATTCAGATTTAAAAGGGAGTTTTACTATGTAACGACCTTCAGCGTTTCGAACCGTCGTTTTCTGGTAAAGATCTTCACAAAATTCATCCTCTCTAGATATCGGTCGTTGATCTAGAATTTCTTCTTGCTCCCAGAATTTTTTTAGTTGGTCTCCTATGGAGTCAAAAGTTATCTCGTGTGCACCAATTGAAAACGAGGACACAGTTTCACTATTAATAGAGCCACTAGCAATCCACCCAAAAATGGTAGATTGAGCTATGAGAGACGGAGAAATATTCTTAATTCCTTCCAGGAGAATCTGCGGAATAACGTTACTGCCTATAAGCAGGTCAACATGGCCGGGCGAATCGAAATTCGGGTCCGCAAGATCAAGATCCTTCAAGGCATCGGTAGGAATATCCGTTTTAGAAGGCCTAAAACTCGGTAACATTCGCGTTATTTTTGGAACTACTACCGCCTTTACATCAATATATTGATTGTTGTTTTCCGAATAAAGAGTAATTTTACATAGTGAATTCGTTTGAGCTATTACTTGGCCTCCTATTCCAAAAATTTCGAACGCTTTTGATTCTGATGGTAGCATTAATTGCTGTTGTAGTTTTTTCGAAATAAATGTCTTTTCAGAACCTTGGTCCAAGAAGGCACGTGCTTTAAATTTTTCGTTTTGATGCTCAATCTGTACTATCGCTGTTGGAAGCAAAGTATTTTCTTTCAAAGTATTTATTTTGGTGAAAGACATATGAGAAGTGGTTGGAAAAGATTTTCTTTGCTTGATTGGTGTTAAGACTTCGAGTTTGGTTTTTCCCAAATTATCTGAGGTGGAGTTAGAAGGCGTAGCTCTAAAAAAGTGTAATAAAGAATGGTGACTCTTTTTACAGTGTGTACACGTGAATTTACTTGGGCAGTCTTTGCAGAGATGACTGTAAGCTAAACAGTTAAGACATATCCTGTTATTGGATACAAAGTGGTTTCGAGTTTGAGGGTCATAACTTAAAAATTGAGGGCAACTTTTCAAGGAATGATTTAAATTGCAAATCTTGCAAGGGTACTGAAAAGTATCCGCATATGATATGCTTCTTTTTTTGGTAGTTTCTAGGGCTTTTGGATGCGATTCATGGTTGCGAGATTCCAATCGTTCCACTACTTCACATCTATGGGACAGGAACTTATCCATCTGTTCCCATTTAACTAATTTTCTGTGAGACTCAAGAGATTGTTCCCACAACGACAGAGTTTCTGTTGGAAGCTTACTAGAACACAGAATGACAATAAAAGGATCCCATTCACCTATCGGTACATCTTGAGCCTTTATCGGTGAGAGACAGTCATTAATTGTACTTTGAATGTTTTGAATAGCTTCACTACATTCAGTTATGATAGGGGGCAGATTAAGGAGAATCTTAATTTGATTTTCTACGAGAATTCTTTGATTCTCATATCTGTCTCTCAATGCGCCCCATGCCAAAGAAAAATTTTGTGAGCACAACTTATATTTCTTTATTAGGCCACCCGCCTGTCCTTGAACTTTTAATCTTAGGTGATATAATTTCTGTACGGGAGGAATTCCGGGATTGTCGATGTATATGGCTGTAAACATGTCACGGAACGACGGCCATTCTTCATAACCACCGTAAAAAATATCCGTGTCACATGGAGGGACTTTGACGTGGGCAAAATTATCTTCGGTACAACTTGGTTGAGTAGCCTGGGAGATATCACTTAACACGAAGCTTTTTTGTATATCTATGATCTTGGACTTGCATTTGTGATAGGATCGTGTACACGTTAAATATTTACCTCGGGCAGACTCTACAACCTCTTTTTTTAATTGTTCATCCTTATTAATGCAAAGCTGTTTGTATGACCTTTGAAGATTATTCCACCGTTCGTTGAGATCTTGAAGGTTTACTTCGAGATGTGAATCTGTAAGATCGTTAACAGGAATATTGTCGAACTCACAACAAAACGCCACCAAATCATCCGAGTCAAAAATGAATTCTTCCGCCATACTTAAGACGGCTTGCCCGCGCCTTGTTTTTACAATTGTGAAAAACCTTTGCGACTAAAGTTAGAGAAAAAGAGCGTCCGTTGCGAATTATGTTTTAATAAGTCCTTGATTAGTTTCGTTTGAGCTAGATAATATTTGTTTTATTTTGTGTTTCAGTTTTTTATTTGGGAGCTTTTGCATTGATCACTAAGACTGAGTGATTTGAAATAATTTCTGGTAAAATCATAAAAAAATGCTTGCTAGGAGGAAGTGTAGAAATATTTACAGGTTGTGATTAGTATTTGTTGCTAGTCTGCTGGGATACACGAATTTTAAATTGTTCACTGGGAATTAGTAAAGTGCTATAACGCTTTTTATTAGGATTTGGAAAAATTTTCTAATGTTCACTGGGATTTAGTGATACGAAAATGTTTATTGCAAATCAACAATTTAAAATTGTTCACTGGGAATTAGTAAACTACTACCACTTTTCATTAGGATTTAGGAAAAATGTCCTAATGTTCACTGGGATTTAGTGATCTGTAAATGTTTGTTGCAAACCAACAGTTTAAAATTGTTCACTGGGAATTAGTAAACTACTACCACTTTGCATTAGGATTTGGGAAAAATGTCCTAATGTTCACTGGGATTTAGTGATCTGTAAATGTTTGTTGCAAATCAACAGTTTAAAATTGTTCACTGGGAATTAGTAAACTACTACCACTTTTCATTAGGATTTGGGAAAAATGTCCTAATGTTCACTGGGATTTAGTGATCTGTAAATGTTTGTTGCAAACCAACAGTTTAAAATTGTTCACTGGGAATTAGTAAACTACTACCACTTTTCATTAGGATTTGGGAAAAATGTCCTAATGTTCACTGGGATTTAGTGATCTGTAAATGTTTGTTGCAAATCAACAGTTTAAAATTGTTCACTGGGAATTAGTAAACTACTACCACTTTTCATTAGGATTTGGGAAAAATGTCCTAATGTTCACTGGGATTTAGTGATCTGTAAATGTTTGTTGCAAATCAACAGTTTAACATTGTTCACTGGGAATTAGGAAACTACTACCACTTTTCATAAGGATTTGGGAAAAATGTCCTAATGTTCACTGGGATTTAGTGATCTGTAAATGTTTGTTGCAAATCAACAGTTTAAAATTGTTCACTGGGAATTAGTAAACTACTACCACTTTTCATTAGGATTTGCGAAAAATGTCCTAATGTTCACTGGGATTTAAACTAACATCTAAATGTTCACCGCAATATTTAACATTCGATCCAATGCTTATTGTACACTTTATAAACATTAGTCAACTTTGAGAATACTCCTCCAATTGCAATTTGTAAAATTATTTCCTTAGTTTATAATACGAATAACCAATCTGGCAAACCCACAGCAAAAAGCTTTATTAAACAAAGCTTTTCTTTATTTTCTACGTTGTGATTTTTAAAGAGAAAATGATCATTAAGAATAACCGAAGGGTGGGTTTTTTTTTCAACACTCTCTTAATATTAAAAACAAAGTATCAAAATTAATTATTCTCCTCTTTGTTCTATTTTACTTGGCCAACAACAAATTGCATTGAGAATGCGGTAAAATTTTTGCGTGTATTTTGTTTGTCTTTTCCTATAAAATTCCCGGTCCCAAGCAAAATGTTTTTGTTGTATTTATTTAAACACTTTTATATATCAAATAATATTGAAAACTGTATTGTACATATGTGCATGAGTGATATGAAACTTTTTATTTTTACTCACGGTTATTCCTTGTTACTCCTGGAACGATATGCTGATATAAACTCAGATTCTGGGGCAGCTGATTCTCAAACTTTGCTGTGGTCTTATACTGTTGATGGAATCAATTCCCTTATTTTTTAAATATTCATCACCTGCACTTTTCTTTTCCTCCATGTATGCTTTTGGATTATGATTTTCTTCTTTTTTTTTTCTTAAATTTTACTGCTTCTCAATACAAATAATAAGAAGTATTACTTCTATTCGCCATCAATTATAAAAGTTGAATAAAAAAAGACTTTTACTTATTCCGTTGAGTGAGCTTTTTTGGACTGTATGTATACTGTTCTTGAATTTGAGAGTTGCCAGTAGTTAAAAAACGCTTGAAAGGACCATATATAAATTTGAGGGGATTCAAATGTATAGATAGACACATGTATATCGAATGTACAAACTTACATATGTATGCCGAATATGCAGATTATACATTCAGGAAAATATACAATGCGTTGTGTTAAATGGAGTCGAAACCCTCTGAAAGACTATTTTTGGAGACAGAAATAGTTGATTGGTAACAATCTCGTACCAATGCAGGAGGGATGGGGAAATTTTAAAATTTATAATTGAATAAACCTAATTGGGATCCGCAATTCTACTTACATAATTTTTCCTTTAGCTTATTGAGTAAGAGTCTTGGATTTCCTCAATTGTTGAGTAAAAAATTTTTCCTTTAACTTATGGAATAAGAATATAACAATTATAATCAAAACCGGTCTTTTCACGTTGCGAGTCGAACAGCAAGAGAGCTAACATTTCATCAAGTACATTTTCTACCAATTTTCCTTTGGTCTGTTGGTTTTTCGTTAAGCTGAGGAATTAAGAATTCACAATAACCGCGCTTTAATCCAATTACTTTTAGAAATGTTAGTTACTTGCACGTCGATTAAAATACAAAAATATACAAATTCAATATGTTAATTCATTTAAACATGCTGGGCCCTCGATTAAAGTACAAAAATATAGAAATTCAATATGTTAATTCAGTTAAACATGCTGGGCCCTCGCTTAAAATACAAAAATATAGAAATTCAATATGTTAATTCAGTTAAACATGCTGGGCCCTCGCTTAAAATACAAAAATATAGAAATTCAATATGCTAATTCATTTAAACACCAACTATTTCAAAAGTTTTCGAAAAGTTGCTTATGGATAAATTTTCTCCGATGCTAAGGGATAGTGGGTGTATCCCAGACCATCAATTTGGTTTTAGAAGTAGACATAGCACAATTGAACAAAACAATAGATTGGTTCAGGTGATAGGAAGGACTTTTGAAGAGAAGAAGTATTGTTCAGCTACTTTTATTGATGTTTCTCAGGCTTTTGACAAAGTTTGGCATGAAGGTCTATTTCTGAAACTTGCCTTGTAATATAAGCAACCTTTTAAAAAGCTACATAATTGGACGGAAATTTTCTGGCGTACCACAAGGTAGCATTCTTGGACCAGTTTTATACTTGATATATAACTCCGATATGCCTGGAAGTGAAACTGTCCACACTTCTACGTTTGCTGATGATACAGCGTGTCTAAGTTCGCATGAAAACTCCCATCAAGCATCCATAAATCTTCAGCAACATATAACTCAGTTAGAGTTGTAGTTAAAATTATGGAGAATTAAAGTGAAAGTTTGAAATCAATAATGAATCAATAATCAGATTGTTTCACACCATACTTATGTGAGATATCTTGGTATACATCTTGACCGTCGCCTTACATGGAAACATCATATTGACTCAAAGCTAACACAAATGAAACAAGCTAACACAACTGTATTGGCTTATTGGCAGGAACTCAAAACTTAGCCTAGGTTGTAAACTTCTAATTTACAAGACTATTTTAAAACCAATATGGTCTTACGGAATCCAACTTTGGGGCACTGCCTCAACTTCAAGGGTGGAATCCAACGTATGCAAAATGAAATTTTACGGTTGATAACTTCCGCTCCATGGTACATCAGAAATTCAAACATACATCGTGATTTAGACATACCGCTGGTGACTACAGAAATCATGAAATACGCAGGCAAATACTTAATGAAGCTTGAAGACCATCCTAACCCCCTTGCTCGCAATATCTTGAAAAATATATCTTGAAAAAATTTATTTAGAGTATTTGATGTGTAATTACGCTTTTTTCACACAGAATGCTTATTTTTTCAATTTTCTTTATGTATAAAAAAGAAATGTATTTTATTGTGCGATTTAATAGAGAATTTAATTAAAATAAAGTAGTGTTCAGAAAGGATATTTTATTGAATGACATGGTAGAATAATATTATACACACATTTAGCATAACAATAAAAGCAAAAAAGTCAATCCCTTGTGCCTCAAGTTACTTTCGATATTTCTGAAAATAAAAGAATAAATAAATATAAATTATAAAGTCAGTATTAAAAAATTATTTGCATAAGTATTTTTAAATTGAAGTTATTTTTAAACTGAAATTAACAAAATACAAAAAAAAAACAAAATGCACTATTAAATATCATATTTATGTTATTATATTATATATATTATATTATAAACATAATTCTCTAACTTGACATTAGTTTTCTATTCCAACCTTTTTATTTATTCGCTTCCAACATTAAATATAAAGCACACAATTCAACTTATGCGGCATTTATAAAAAAAATTTAAATTTGGAAAAATATGTATTTTTTATTTTTCGTATACAATGCAAACATGTTGCAGGCATGGTATACAATACTTACTTTCCATTATACAGCTTTTATAAATAGGGGTTACTTTATTATTTGCCCATTAATTGTTTTGCATTGCATTTTGAAACTGTCGAATAAAAACTAACTTTTTTCTATGTCATTTTGCAAAAATTATTAGCCGCAACATTTTACCTAGTCCCTTCTTCTTAATATTCTTAGTTATTTCGCTTATTAGTCGTTTAAAACATTTAATTCAAGCTTGGGATTTTGATGGAGGTCTTACTTACGTTATTAGTGACTGAAGATTGCAAAATAGCGTGAGGATTAAAATGGCTGCCGTTTTTCATAGATGCTGATTGGGGCTTAAATATTTCACGTTATTAAAGCGGCAAAGAAAGCATTTAGTTTCTTCCACATGTCTTCAAAAGTGGGTACAAATTTTGACGTAGGATTGAAGGCGACTATATTGCTTATTTGGGAAATAGAAGGTTCTATTTTATTTTCGTAAACTCAAACATATATCTAAATTGGTTGTTGCCTTGGTTTTGTTAGTGTTAGTAATAACTGTTAGACTGCTTCGAGTTCCTGCATGTAAGCGTCTTTATTCATCAACGAAAATATATTGCAGTAAAACTTTTAGATTAGTGGTGAACCAACAAATGTATATTGGATTACAGAATGCCAACCAAGTAAGGTAGAGAAAGAATGAACTGAATGAAGAAAAATCTTCATTGCAATTCCTATTGCTGTTTTGTTAATTTGAAAGATCTCAGATACAAATTCTGTAAGGCTTCCCAAAACAATACTCAAATTATATATTAAAAATGCAAAAGCTATAAAATTGTTGGTTGTCTTGTTTTTAATTATTGCAGTTTCATTTAAATATAAATTTTTTCTTTACTGCTTGCAAACTTGCGTATATTAAGAATTAATGTTAAGAAAAGGGTGAAATGTATTAAAAATGCTTTTTCAGTGTTTTAATAATAATAAGAACAAATTTATATAAAAATAAATTTACATTTTTTTAATTGCTATAAGCAATAATTTTTAGAGCAATTAAAATGATGGTTGTATGAAAAGAAAGCAATGACGAGAAGTCAAAAATAAAAGTATAAAGCGTTATATGTGCATTTAGACGCTAACTTTTAATTAGTTTTAGCAGCTCTAAATAATACCTTAGCACTAGGCTACAATTCAATTTTTATAGGATTGTTTTTAGCACACTATCCTTTCTTTTTTATAATTTTGACATCCTGCTTTTCAATATTTATTTCTTCTCTGTACAGTTTAAAACCCACATAGTTATTCAAAAATAATTTAACTGTAAGCAGAAAGCTTGTCCCAATAGTCCACCTCTTATTGTCGCTCATTTCTATTGGTATATAGGTTTTGTTTCGCCGCAGTATTCCAACAATGCTACGTTTGAAGGATATCAGCTGCTTTGCTAGTGGCAGCGTCGTAAAAAATTGTCCATGGTGATATTACGTCTGCTACCATGGTATGGCCCAACCAAATCTCTAATTACCCACACCAATTTTGCGACCACTGTCTTGTTTGCCAGTACATATTTGGCAATGACGAGGATATGAATCTTTAGCATCGCATATCCACCACACTTCAATACATACGGTATTATTCGCAGACTTCGGTGGAATATACTGGATAAATTTCATTCTGCCGCGAAACGGTCGTGTGTTAAATTTTCTGTAGGCACATAATATTTTGCGAGATTGCCGTTCAACATTATCCAAATATCTCGTATTGGAACAGCTTTCAGGCATGTTCTTGAAATCACTTAGTTTCAAATCACATGCAGTTTTAAAATCACACTTGTGTTTTTATGCTGTTCTGTAAATCACACTGTTTTTGTATATTTCAATGTGATATTACTTTCCTGAAAGCACTAGAAAACAGCTGATTTACTTGACAACATAATTGAAATCACAATAGAAAAAACACAAAAGCAAATAACAAATTTACAGTAAAAAAGGTGCCTTTACAATTTTCTTAATTTTTAAGTGTTTCTTTTCAATAAAAAGTAGTTCTACAACAAAATTAATAAGAACACATATTGGTTGAAGTATTTAAGTAATTTATTTTACAGTTTTCATTGTAATAGAAGCAAAATTACCGAAGTGGTTTCAAATTGCAACCTGAACGTTTTAAAAGCACAAAATTTTGTGCACAGAACACATTTTTTGTGCTTTCAAATCACTTCCATAAAATGTGATTTTCAGAACAGCCCTGTTTGTCTGTGCGCTGCCTCTCGTTTCTTGTGCTCGTGTCATCAAAATGTATAAAAAGAATAAGATCTCAGCAGCGGTATAATCCCATTGTTGCGCGGAAAAGAGGATGAGATATTTGCGTCCATAAGTCCCTTGCATTTTCATCATTGGAATGATGTGCGCCTGCCATTATCAGCATTCCAATGAATGCATGTATTTCCGTCACTGTCGTTTCCCTCGACTTTTATTAACCAGCGTACTCTGGTTATGGACTCCCGTTTATCCAGCAGGTTATAAACCATGCGGAATAATTTTTCTAAAATTCCCTTTCATTTAGGTTACCATTTTGTTTTAATAACAATGTAATTCTACTTATACCGTTACTTTCCCCCTGGAGGCACATTATAACTCGCACAACCATCTAGACTTGTGTCTTGCAGGGGTAAAACGGAGCCCAGTCCCCTTCTAGGCTAGCAGGAGCTAACTGGACAATCCACTATATTTCCACGGGAATCAATAAAGCCCCAGAGTTCCGCTATTTGTCTCTTTAGGCATTTAGCTGTTCTCTGACTGATTATCGAGGTAGGCCTTTCGAAAGTATCGTGGTGGCTGTGTGTTTCGAGGCCCTCGTTTGAGTTTGTGGATCGGATCATTCACAATGAACACAATAAATGGTCCAGGTCCAGTGAGTATGAATGTCTTCGTGTTCTTAATTATATTAAGCGACATGCGTTCTGGACCAGGAGTTGGATAGGGCCTGCTTCGGGCTTTTGAAGTTGCAACTAGGAGTGACCGGAGGGTATACGTATCCGAAGGCCTTCTAGGGCGAGGATGACGCTACATTTCGTCCATAGTGGTAATCATCCACCATCTGATTTAGACTTACGGTGCAGATGTAAATCTTATCACGTATACCGTTACTATATTTTTCCACTTTGATCATCTGTCACTTAAAAATTAAATTACGGTTGTGTATTCGCTTGAACAACGCTGGGAAATATTGCGACATTACTTTGAAAATCATGGTAATGTTGCAGAATGTGTGCGAAAATTGCGTACGGATTTTGGAAGAAGAGAAGCACCGTCAGCTCCGTATGTTCGTTAACTTGTGAAAAAAGTGAAAGAAACTGGCATCTTCATCGATAAACCAAAGCGTGAAAACCAAAAAACAGTGCGTACATCCAAGAATATTGCTGCTGTGGCAGAAATGTGCGTGAAGCGCAATCAACATCAATTCACTGTCGTTCTCAACAATTGAATATTTCAGAGACATCATTGAGACGAATTTTGCATAAAGACCTTGGTATGACGCCATACAAAGTCCAATTGGGGAACCCTTTATTTGATATCTCTTTAATATTTCTTACGCGGCTTCTTAGACTTAATAATGTACCAACAATTGTGGGGAAAGTGACCCAAACTAAGCTATCTGGAATAAATTTTACTTTATCAAGAGCAGCTTTAAAGGCCTCAACAATGACTTTCGTATTTAAAAATTATTTCGTTATTAAACTGTTTGGATTTATTGCATCAGTATATGAAATACTGTTGTCATTTCTTCCCATCTCCGATAGCTGTTTTTTCGGTATGAATGGCGAGCACTTTCTATGTGAAGACATTATTCTTAAGCCGATTTCCTAACTGTACTAGTGAGTGAGTGTTCAGGTTTAAATAGTTCTGTTATTAAGATCGTATCTTTTCATGTAGGTAGAATGATCCCCCCACCTGTCATTCTAACTACATGCTTATTTTTTTTTTTGTTATTTTTTACAATATTAAAATTTTATGCTTATTTATGCTTTATGTAACCATTCTCTCTCCCTTTTTCTCCCTCTTACTCTCTGTCGAAACTGTAGTTAAAGTTCGAAATAAAGTTTCTTTATTATGAAAGTATAAAAAATTAAACTTTGTTTTCGAGTAGTTATCTCCGTCATTTGCTTGTGACTAATCAAAATTTTCTTAATATTGTCTGATTACTAAATTTTATAGTCAATAAATTCTTTAATAGACTTCTAATTTCTATTTCGATTTTTTACATTAACAGTCTCATTAAAAGTTGTTTAATTTCATTTAATTCATTAATATCATTATTAGCTTTTCATATTGCAAATACACAAATGAAAATGACATTAAAGTCTTCAATAAGATAAATACATTTGAATTTCTAAATCCCAAAAGCCTATAAATAGTCATTAGCCATCACCATTCGTTTCATCTCTCTATGTATTCAAATCATCATCGGAGTATCATCACGCTTATTGATGAATAATCAAACATACAACAGTACAAAACAGAAGAGGGGGGGCGACAATATCAAATTGGTAAATAAAAGCCAAACAGAACCGACAAACAAAGTTTGTTTGATGTTTATTTAGTTAATTAAGTCCTTCTCTATAGTGGTCTTTTATATTTTGTGTCTGTGTGTATGTGTGTGCGTATAATTGTGTTGTGTTTGTAGGTATGTGTGTTTTAATTCTCAAATACACGGAATATTTTCCTTCTTGTTTCAAAAGAGGCCTTAAAGTGCTGTTATCTTTGTGGGCTAATTATATGAATTACAGCATGATATTTAAGATAAAAATTATTAATAAATGAGAAATTATTAGAATTTAACTGCAAATTTATCTCTCCTAGAAATTAAATTATCGTGGATAAAATGAGTTGTAGAAGATCTAAGTTTTCTTAATTTATTTATTAATGCGATTTTTTTAACCGTTTTCTAGAATATTAAATTAACTCTCCCAAACACTTACTCTTAAATTAAGTTAATATTTATTTTTGCTTTTAATTATTCGCCACACTATTAGGCGGCATCTTCATTAAAAGAAAAAGTATATAAAATATTTAAGAAATCAGTCACTAAATAAATAATTATTAACAACCAAATTAAAAAAAAAAATTTCCTGTAGATGCCATGCAATGATGTGGCGAAATATTGACAACAAAAATTTAAATTAACTTAACTCCTTACAAAGGATTTTGCAATAAGAAATTTGTGTTCTAAAACCTAAAAATTTAGATTAAGATGATTCAAATTTTTATTGTATAACAAAGAGAAAAGTTCGGCAATTATAAATGAAAAATGTACACCATGACCACGCCGACAGATGCCAATTTTTTCATCAAAGTTTTTAATCACTTTTTGGAAAAATTGCGGTGTTTTTTTATGCTTTAAATGTACACAGAAATTCAAACTCAGGAAGCAGAGTCTTCTTCTTTATCGACTGTAAACATGATTGTTAATACATGCATCCCTGTATGTTTTACGATATCGGAGTATGAGTAGAGTAAAATGTTGCCTATGAATATTATGCATCATTACAAAAACTTAATCTAACTTATATAGCTTAAGTAGAAACACTACAAAGTTTTTTTTTAAAGAAATATTAAGAAAAATCTACCATGATTACAATTAAGAGTAATTTAATATAAAGCATAGAAGTGAAATTAACTCAAGAAGTTGAGATCTCCGACTAGGAATTTTTAATAAAATATTTTCTAGAAGAAAACTTTTTTTCTTCCTTGCATTTTTATATTTACAGTGAACGCAAAATATTTTCGTATAGTTCTGCTTTCTCTCCTCTCTAATTTAAGAAAAAGACCACTTCTCACATTCAGCATTTAAAGCTCCAAAGTTTACAAAACAACAAAAAGAAATGTTAAAATAAAAATACACTTTACGAGCTGTCTTTGAAATAAATAAATTAAAAAGTATAAGTAAGAATTTTAAGTCAATAACTTCCACACAAGAAAACAAAAAACTAGAGCCATAAAAATTCTATCGACTCAATCGCTACCATCGACATTACTTGTAATGTTGAACAACAAGCATCAAAAATCCTAAAGAAACCTCTGAATTTAATACAAAGTTTGTTAAACAAACAAGATAGTTATTATTCACTCACAATTCAGTTAGATAGATTTTAAAATATTACAGTGGAATATAAACGGTATTATTAACAACTACCAATAGTTGCTTCTGATAAAACGCACACACATAACACATACTCCATATAATAATGATAATAATACAAAAAACATTTACTCAATCCATCGAATTATTATTGTTATATTTTGTACCTATTCAAAATAAAGTTTTGTAGCTACATAATAAAAAAAGTACTTTAATAGCTCTACAGCATCAATAATTTTGCAAATAAATATAAATTTTATATTTTATTGTGGAAATTAAAATGAATGATTAATAGTAACATTATGGAGTCATCGACTGACCTACTTTAAATAGGTCATAGATGGGGCTAAGCTCAGGCTACCATCGGGTTTTGCAGGTAGCGGATAGCGATTAGCTGCATTAATTGTGCAGCCCCAGACAAAAGTGACAGGAGTGGAGGGACGTACAAACAATGCGTTCTGACACCCAGAGAAACTCAGGTGGCAGGTCGAGTAGACGTCGCCCTTCAAATAGATGCCTGTGGAGCCCAACTGATAGGCAGAGGGCAAAACTATTTGTTACGCTGCCCTCGCAATGACCTGCAATTAGGATACTGCAATACGATATTGAATTGCTTGATTTAGGCTCCGTTATTCTGTTACCTTAGTAGACGGAAGTGACATCCCGCAGAAGCGGCTCTCAGGCAAATGTCACAAACGCCTTCCGTCCCAGTAAAACGTTTACAAGGGCTTGGAAAGCGCTCTGCACACTGTAACCGTTCAGTTGATATTCAATTCTAATTAATTCTTGACCTGGCTCTACACACACGTGTCCATAAGATCTTGTGTCAACCCTCGCGAGAGCCTTACTGTTTGCAAAGAGACACTCGGAGTTGATTCGCGGGCAACTATATAACGGATGAAGACAACAAATTGGAGTTGGGATCCATACAGAAAAGAAAATGATAACAACTAATATCACAGCCCCCAAAAACACCAATAGAAGAAAAGTGGCGCACATTGGTTGAAAATCCTAAAATATGGGCAATCTTCAGTTATCTTATTAAGAAATTTTTTATTATTAGATTGTGATAAGAACACTGATGTTTGCGATATTGTTTCAACAAATAATACGAACTTATCAGTTAATAACGCAAATCAATTTAAAAAAGATTGAAAACTAAGTGGGCCAGTGCAAGATGTATAAGATAGATTTCTTGAACAAAATGAAGTTTGGTTAGAAAATATATATTTCTTTGGTGAAGATCTTCCAGAATATGAACATGAAGTCAAACGTGTTCGCCCTTCTAAGGATTTTGAACTTTGCAAATCTCGTGTTAAAAAGAGTAAAGTAAAGCAGTTATGTGATGGTAATTCCCCAGAACTTATTCATCAGCTGCAAAAAAAGTTAATAAGGATGAACAATTTTCAAAAACGTTTAGTCCAGAAAAACCACTTGTTTATCATAACATCAGTATCAAATATTAAGATTCAGTGCTAAAGAAATTGGATGTGATATTTTCCCCTCATATCATAAAGTTCTTGCTTTTAAAAGGGAATGTTATCCTAAAAATTTAGAAGTGCAGGAGAACTATAGCAAAGTCAATATGCAAAATTTACTCGATCATACTGTATCCAAAATATCGAGGGCGAAAACGTAAGCTGAAACTGAGGATTTTCAGGACATAGCGAACACCATCAAAAATTCAATGATTCAAATTAAAATGACAAAAATATTTTGTTTACAAGTATTGTTCCTCTCAATTTAAAATGTATAGATGGCACAAATGATTACTGGCAAAATACAAGGCCATCAACAACTTTTTGTAGGCCAATAAAAGGGTGCAAATGAAATTAAAGATTTGAAAAAAAAACCGTTGTTAATATAAATGACAAAAGTTTTGAAATTTTGCATACTCCAGTTGTAACATTGATTGATTGAAAGGTTGTGAATACAATCACACAAACATCAGGAATGGTTGCCTGTTTTATATGTCAAGCTAAACCTAGCGAAATGAACAATTTAGAAATACTACAGACAAAACCAGTTTCGGAAGAAGGGCTTCAATTCGGAATTTCCCCTTTACATGCGAGGATAAAATTTATGGAATGCATATAGCATACAACAAAGTTTTTAAAAGTGAAGAGTGAGAGTAAAACAAGGAATAGGCTTAACGAATGATGGCAATACTTCTAGCCGTTTTTTTTGCGAATCCCCCCATAACGGCAGATGTTTTTAGCGTTGATGAAAATTTAATTCATCGATTTAGTACAACTTTAACTGTTATAAATAGTAATTCCGAAATAGATGCAGAAAAATTTCATGTTTATTGTTTGGACACTGCAAAGCGATATATACAACTGTACACCTGATACTATATGCCTATTACTGTACACAAATTTCTAATTCATGGGAGTAAAATTGTGTCAACAGCAATTCTGCCACTTGGCATGTTGTCGGAGGAAGTTATGGAAGCTGCAAATAAAGATTACAGAAATTATCGTCTAAGCCACTCCAGAAAAGCTGATCGCATATCCACAAATGAAGATATCACGCATATGTTACTAGCGTCTTCAGATCCATTATATATATAAATTCATACCAGTACAGTTCAAGAAGGATATATTGGAATTTTCTGATGAAGTAAAAAATTTGTTGTGTTAAGGTACACGAATTTGTTTTTAATTTTTTTATATTTTTTCCCACTTATTTACAGATATATTCACTAGACATGGACATGACTGTTGCTACATTTGTTTATTTAATCAAATAAAAACACGAAAATTTAAATCTGTGTAGCTTTTTTAAGCGATCTAGCTTTTTAACAAGGAAAATATTGCATTTGAGTTGCATTGTGGTTATTTTATGTGAAAGGTGGGTGTGGTTGTTAGCAGATTTTGATAATTCTTTCACCATTAATTAATGTTATCATAAAATTGCAATGAGCAAGAAATTGTGACTGTACGATGATTTTTAACTTTTGTGTTATATGTGAAGTAGGCGTGGTTGTGCTCGGATTTTTTCCTTATTTGCAGTATTTGTTTATCACAACCCAATATTAGTTTATACAAAATTTAAGACTTTACGAAGTCTCCTTATATTAAATGCCATCAGTCATATGAAGCTGAACCACTGTGTGACGGCTGTTTTAACAAGCAGCTCGAAGGTAAAGAAATTCTCGACTAATGCGGCATCAACACCCGTAGAAGTCACAAATAGGAAATGGCACTTGACACCTGTCAGGCTATGACTGACTCGGGCAACAAACCAACCGAAAAAACAGCGGTATTTAGATCGCCAAGGCAGGATTTTATCATAAAGGTGAGATGGTCCGTGGAACAAGCCTACACTGAAGGTACTCCGGAAAATACGGCTAGCTGTAAACAAACAGAGGAACATAAATATTGATGTTGAAAATAGAGTTTCAGAGCTAGATGTTATCTCGTACTACCGAGGAAGTTGGAAGAGAGCGGAAAAAGAAAGAAAGGAAGAGAAACGCCGGACAAAGCTGCCTCCGACAGAGAGAAAGTCAAGAGCGCAAAGGTAACTGAAAAAGCCATAATTCCTTCAACACGGCAGGGTAAGCGCAGCGCATCTAGCCCGGTGGAACCCAACCGCCCAGAGAAGAAGCTGAAGAAAAAACCGACATAAGCAGTGCAAAAATCCACAAAGGACACAACTAAGGGCAAAAGGGTCCAAGAACCGGACAGAAGCTGTTACAATAAAGCCACTAGAGGACCATAGTTACGCTGAAGTGCTCCGAAACTTAAGGCAAAATGTGAGGCCGGAGGAGACAGAAGTCGCAGTTTGGCCTATCCGAAAGACCGAATCGGGAGCAATACTTCTAATGGGTAATGGAGGAAGGAATAATGAGTTTCGCAATTCCATCAAGGGGACTCTAGAACAAGAAGCTATGGTGGGGGACAGAAGGCCTAAGGCAACTAGTGGCCACCAGTATATTACTTTTTCCCTGGACGACGGCGGCATTACAGCTGCGAGCGGTGCAAATGGATCCACCGGTAAATGGAATGTCAACAAGCTAGATGTCTCCGCATTACTGTCCGAGGTCTACAGACGGACAGCTACGTGTGAAATACTCGGAGATACCAACGCTAGTAAAACCGCAGAACACAACATGTCTATTAATTCTAGGGGCTGTAGCAGAACGATGCCAAAGCTGAAAGGACCGAGGAACAACATAACTGCGGTATATTGGTGGAACGGCTCAATAGATGAAACTATACATAACTCATTTGGCACAGGCGAGTATACACAAGAGCCAGGCGTAGGGGAAAACCCGACACGGAACGCCTACGATACAAGGAGGCAAGAAAACAGCTCCTAAACGCTATAATCAAGAGCAAGAAGAAAAAATGAAAGGAATTATGGGAGGATATTAACCGAAACTGGGGTTTAGGATACAAAATAGTCGTGAAGAAGCTGGTCATGAAAAGTCCGGTGGTGGAAATGGATGACGAAAATATGCTAAACGTGGTAGCAACACTCTTTCCCAAACACAACCTAAGGGAAGACGAGGCAGAAACTGGAAAAGCGATCAACGCACCCCTCTTCACGGTGGAGGAACTAAAAACCGCCGCGGCCTTCAAAATAGAAAAGAGCCTGGCCCAGACGGAATTTCAGCAGATGTCTTAAGTCGGAGAATCGCCCTCAGCTGCTACTTAAGATGTATAACAGCTGCCTAAGAGAGGGCATATTTCCAATTGAGCGGAAACGGCATAGGCTTGTGCTTAAGGTAAGGGAGATCCAGTATCGCTGTCCTCATACAGGCCACTGTGTATGCTGGACACGGCTGAAAAAGCAAAGATTTGAACAGACCAATACCGCGGTAGGAGGCTCATCGCCGAGACAATATAGATTCCGCTCCGAAAAGTCCACCATAGGAGCCATGAAGGAGGTGGCAGATGTTGTCACAGAAGTGCAGCTGAAGAACCGCCATAGACTGGTGATCCTTTTGGCCACCTTAGATGTGAAAAACGCTTTCAATAGCCTTAGGTGGGCAGATGTTCTAAACGCTCTGGCAGGGGAGTTCAAGCTGCCAGAGTACCTACGGAACTATCTCAAAAATAGAGTGCTCATCTATAACACAACCAGCGTTATCAGAAGAATTCAGATTACCTCGTGAACGACAACCACAGAGGGCGCTCAGCGTAAGCTGCGGCAAAGGCTGCTAGTAGAGGCCTATAACTATATTCTCCTATATAAAAGCGAAATATGGACGTAGACATTAAATATGAAACGTAGGACGAAAACCTTACTGTCAGTGAAGAGAACAGCAGCACTACGGGCCACTTCCGTGACCTACTTTGATATTTGATTTAAACGCACTCTTTCCCTTTTCAATCATAACTCTTTATTATCTTTTTAATCTAATCTATGCTTATGTATTGCATTTTATAGCAATACGTTATATAGTAGGGTACCACTATACCTCCCCTATGATTAAAAAAATTTTATGATATATAAAGATAATTAAATTCGGTACAATATATTTGTCTTTGTTTGATTATATAGAAAAAATATAGAAAAAAAAGTATATAAATATGTTTACATATTTAGGCGTTTTAATACTTTTGTATCCTGTTTTTGTGAACAGTTTTTTTTGTGAGTTAAATTATTGTAAATGGTTACGTTTGTGTCTTGGATTTTTGTGACAATGTAAAGACCTTCATATTTACTTCTGAGCTTCTCATATGGTTCTTTTTGCAATAAAACTTTGTCGTTTAATTGTATTTTTATGGGTTTGGAAAATTTGTCGTAGTAATTTTTGTTTATTTATTTACAGGGTTCAGAATTTTTCATTTATGAACATTCAAAAATCAACATTCATGATATTTTTCATAAATGAGAAATCTAAAATTTTATATTTATTTTTCACGCGCATAAACGAACAAGAAAAAATGTTCTGCTTATGTTCATACATGAATGCGCACAACAAGAATTATTAGTCTTATTCATATGTGATAAATGATAAATTAGCTACTTCTCATTAATGTTCTTTTTCATAAATGTACATGTTCATTTATGAACGTTGAAATTTTATTAAATTTCTCATAAATGAATGTGAAAAAATTTTCTACCTACGATCGCAGTTTACCGTAAAATGTAGTAAAAACACATGGGTACATATTAACACAAAATACAATATTGCAATATATTCTAAAAGAAATAAAAAAAAAACATTTTTTTTCCTACATACGCCGACAATTGTGCATTATCAAATATGTGCGTTTATGTACGCGAATGCTTAACGCACATATTTTTACGATCTTTCATTTATGAAAAATTATCAAAATTGTACATATTCAAAAATGAACACTTGTGTGTTTCTCATTTTTTCACTTATGAATAGAAAGAAAAAAATAAATCGTCGCATTCATAAATGAGAAAACGCAAAATATTTTTCAGTCTCTCACACATGTATGAGAAAGAGAGGCTAAAAAATAAAATGTACATATTCATACATGTATGAACAGTGAGTGAACACTTCGCTACTCTGTTTATTTATGTTTAATGAGTAGTTTCTTAGCAACTGCGTTTGTTTTTTGTAACCTGTATTTGACTTCTTTACTGTAGTTGCCTAGGTTATAGATAGGTTCAAGGTTGTTGTTTATTTCTTTGGGCAAAGTTGCCTTCTTTCCAAATACTAGTTCGAAAGGAATTATTCTATTATCGAAAACTGTATTGGGAGTAGTATTATAGTAGAAAGCAAATTATTCCAAATACGTATCCCAATTTGATACATTTTCATCTAACAAATGACAAATTTTCTAACAAATGAATAATTTTTGACCACAATGACCACCTGAAACTGGATCATTGTGATAGAATTGCATTAATCTACGCTTGTCATCTTCCCTGGTTATTAAATCAATTGGTTCCGTTAGGACTATTTCCAGAGTTTTCAAATTTGAAGGCCACAATTCTTTAAATCTTGTACTGAGAATAGCATAAGAAATAAGTCGTTTTTTAGCCATTCTACCTTATGACTCTTGTGTTTGTTGGCCTCGTCTTGCAGCATTGAATGCAAGTAGTCTAGACTAGTAGTTTCGTTAACAAACCCAAGGTCTACAGATAGTATTTTTTTTAAATTCTGGTATATATTTATTCGCAAATTCTTAATGTATTGGTCGGAGTTAATTATTTCTGTCTTTATTTTTGCTTGTTTCTTAGTAAAGTCATGAGAAAATTTATCGTGTATTAATAGTGTGATGTTATTATTGGTTGTCGACATTTTCTGTTTTTGTAATTGCACGCGTTTTCATAACTAAAATTTGAGATTCCATATTTTTTAACTGATATCCTGCACAGTGCATCCGATCCTAAATTTTCCTTTCCTTCTATATATTCGACAACGAAGTTGTGTTCTGATAGCTCTAATCTGATTTTTGTGAGTTTAGATGATGGGGCCATTATATTGAAAAATGGACTAGTGGGCGATGATCTGATCGTATAGTAAGCAAATTCCATAGATGTATGGGCGAAAATGAGTTACAGCAAAATGAATAGCTTGCTCTATAATTGGTTTTTGGTAAATCATTGGCGAGTGCTTTCGATGCGAATGCATCATTCTCAAGCCGCGTTGTGGTTTGTAATGTTGAGTCAGTGTTGGCGTTTAGGCAGTACTGTTCGTATCTATTCGGGTAAGCAGAATGCTAGATGTTGTATTTTATCTTTATGGTTAGGGACGTTTTCAACACGTTTTGTTACTTCGCTTCTAAATTATAAAAAATATACTTTATTTAACATGACACGTTGAGCTGAGAATTAACTGAACTTAAATTAGAACTTATAACTGTCACTCTCGACATTATACCATACATTAGGGTAGAGCTTAACTACCTGGTTAGTTTACACTACACCAGCCACCTGGCATTTTCATGCAAAGTAAATTTATCGATACCTCCGTCTTTTATTATTATCTAGATACGTGTGTCCGTCTGAGGGTGTTTTTCCTTTGCCCGTTAAAACAACATAATACCCGAGTTTTGACATTGTTCATTCCAATTAAATTGAGCTAAAGTAACAAAATCTGGAATGAAGTTTCTGTAGTAGTTTGCAACCGCCACAAATCGTTTAACTGAATTTTTTATCTGTAGGAATTGGATGATTTTCAATAGTGCTTAACTTAAGAGTCATTTGGCAAGATACTTTTTGCCGTACATTTGTGCCCAAGAAATGTGACCTTGTGCACCTGTGTAGGTTAATCTTTAGATTTTGATGTTTAAAAATTTCGAATACATCCTTTAAGTTTTGGATGTGATGTTGGTTATTACAGCTAATAATGATGATATCATCAATGTAAGGAAATGCCTTATTTGGTGCAAGGCCTGAAAATGCTATGGACATCATTCTTGAGAAAGAGTTTGTTGGAATGTTTAATCGAAAGTGTAAAACTTTCCATCAAAACGATCCACAGTCTGTACTAAAGGAAGTAATATCGGGAGAGCCAGGATGCAGCGGTATTTGGTAAAAACCAGCATATAAATCAATTACCGAAAAATACTTTGCACGTACTTGGTTATTCAGAATCGATTCTGGACAATGCTCTGTAATTGACGCACATTCTGTAAGATTTCTTGTCATTCATACTTTTTTTCGGAACTAATATTAGAGGACTATTATAGTTAGAACTACTTGGCTCAATTAAATCGCTATCCAGTAGATGTTTAACCTGTCTGTTTATTTCATCTCTTTGGCTATGTGGAAGACGTTAACTTTTGATATAAATGGGTGTATTATCAGTCAACCTTAATCTCTGTTCGTAAAAATTAGTTATTGTCATTGTCATCCTTTAGAGCGAAGATGTCCGCAAATTGTTTACAAACCGGTAACAATTCATCTCTGACATCATTTAGCATTTGTTACCGATGAATGGTTCCTAGTTTTTCTATACGTTCGTAATCTATGCTACTTTCATTGATAGAGTATATATAAAAATTGCTCAATTTTTCCGCTTGTATATTGTAACTTGCGATGTATTTTATTTCGTTAGTGGTATTAACCACACGCAGCATAATAAATATAATAATAAATATACATAACCATGCTTTCATAATCAATCCTACACTTGTTATTCTTCAAAAAGTCTTTTCCTACAATGCCATTAGACGGTATATTAAAGTTATTGTAAACTTCGTGTAAAACTTGTGACATTGTAAAATTGGAGTAAGCTAAGTGGGTGTAAATTGTTCCCAAGGTTGTTTTATTTTATTTTATTATTTTTTTTTTTATTACGTTAGGTTCTAAACATCAAATTTTGATTAAGGAGAATCTACAAGAAAACTACAGTCATAGTCATATATATTTACACACATTAAAAATGTAAGTATGCCTAGAAATAAAACATGCTTTACGAATAAATTTGCAAATAAAAACTTCTCAATAGTAAACCTTAAAATGTATAGATTATGCTAGTTTAAAATTGTTGTCAAAAAACTTGGCGGCTGTTGCCTTAAATTACAAAAGAAGTCTACGCCTTATCTTTCAAAATTATTTACACACTTATTTTGTATGTCAAAAGTATTTAAACATTCGCGAAATTAAGGTAAAAACGCTGCAATCTTTTAGAAAAACTCATTTGTTTTGATAGTTAGCAAATTTATATTGCATAAAAATAAATAATTATAGAAAAGTCGCTAAAAAATGGAGAAAATAAAGGAAATTCCCATCAAAACGCGTGTTGAGATCGCAACGAAGTTTGGAATGGGTTCCTCGGCATCAGACTTGGGAAAATAGTACGGAAGAAAGCAACCTACGAAAGCCTACAAAATAAGGTCAGAACTGGTCGGAAATATAAGACAAACAAAATCGAAGATCGTTCTATTCTTAAAATATTCGCAGAATGCCAGTCGCAAGTCCGGTTAAAGTTGCTGCAGAGGCAGAACACATCATTGGAAAACCTGTAAGTGAATCCACAATTCGGAGAAGATTAAGGACGTATGATATAAAGACCTACATCGTGAGAAAAGTAATAGACATATCTGAAAAAAAAAAACAAAAAAAAAACGTCTAGAGTTTGCCATGGAGTATATCCATAAGCCAGTGGAGTTCTGGTATAATGTATTATGGACGGATGAGTCCTCTTTTCAATTTGAAGGGTCATTTGGAAAAACTTTTATGCACCTTTCCAAAGGATCGAAGCATAAAGCAGTACAAACTCTTAATCGCTTCGGCGAGGGTTCAGTAATGTTTTGGGGATGTGTCTCATACAATGGATTCGGAGATCTAGTACCAATACAAGACACTCTAAACCAGGCAGTATATATAGATATTTTTAATCACCATGCTTTTACTTCGGCTCGGAGATTATTTCCTAATGAAAATTGGATTTTGTAGCATGATAATGCTCCATGCCACAAAGCATGGTTACCAACAACGTTTTTAAATCGAGTTGGACAAGATGTTCTTTCATGGCCACCACAGAGTCCAGATCTAAACATAATAGAGAATATATGAGCATTCATAAAAAGGCAGAGATCTATCCAAATGGGCCGAAAACGGGAGGCAACTATTGATGAAATAATAAATATCTGGAACAGCTTAGAAATCGAGCCAACATAATACTACATCCAAATACTGAAACAAATGGGTTCGTACAAATAAACAACTGTAATTAGCAGCATTCCTATAGAATGAGACTTCATCTTACACCACATAGAGATAAAAGAAATAACAAATATACTTATGCAAATGAAAAGTGAGTCCCATGATTTCAAAAATAATGAAAAAAATACTTATATCTAATGAAATAGACACTCTTTTAAGCAAGAAAACAATTACACTTAACAACAGGCAAAAACGAGGACTTTTGAACTTAGTGGGACATGCCTGGAAGTACCTTTTCGGCACAATGGACAGTACTGACCAAGAAGATATCACTAAACACTTTAATACAATTGATGCCAACATACATAACTCAATAACAAATTTAAATCAACAAATTAGAGTTAACGACCATTTCAATAATACAATACAACTAATAAGAAACACTGTAACACAGAACAATAAGAATTTAGCATATTAAATGGATATAATATTATATGGACTCAAAAATCAGTAAAAGAAATATTGACAAAGAACATATACTTTGAAAACTTACTTATTTTAACAACAATCACATTGAACACATACAGAATTATATAACAACAGCACAGAACGGAATAACAGATACCAGCATATTGACAAAACAAGAAATAGACGACTACAACATAGATATAAGAAAAATTAAATTTTTAAGAAGTGCAATTTTCGAAAATACTAATTAAAATACCAAAAACATTTTACTTTACACAAGTAACAACTATTATACCTATGACATATTTAAATATAGAAGTAGATGCAAGAATTGAAAATATTTTTATATATAATAACAAAACATATGTATATAAGCAAAACCATTATCTAACTAAATGTAAGATATCAAGACATTGCACAAAAGAAAAATCATGTAAGATGATAACAAATGAAAACACTGTAATCATAAATGTTAACGATCAAATAATTATAGTAAAAAATGCAAAGATATTCTATGAATATTCTGAATGGAAATTTTATAATACAATATAATAACTGCACTTTAACGATAGCAAATCTAAAATTTTCAAATAATAATAATAAAATGTATTTAGATAAGATAATTGTTCCAAAATTAACAAATTTTACATTTAACGCCACACTTACGATGGAAGAAGTAAAATTAACAACATTACAAAATTTAAAAGAAATAATATATAATAATAAAATTATGATTTACAGTATACCACCAATTGTAATAGCAGTAATAGTAATAACTTGCATTGTAATATTGTACGATAAGTGTAAAAAATCAAATAGAAGAATTCAGGAGAATCCTTTATCTAAAGGGGGAGGAGTTACATATGTACTTCCACAACCAACACTGTAGACATAAACTCAATTATCGCCAAATACAAAGTAGCAAACTCATAACTAAGTATAATGACATTTTGCTTACTTTGTTTTATGTAAACTTCAATTGCCCAATTTCCTTGAAACTTGATTCTTTCATTCGACCACAACAATTTTTATTATTCAAATCAATGACCAAGCAGAATCAAATAGAAGTAAGTTTTTATATTAAGAAATTAGTATATAAGAAAAAGAAATTTCAAAATAAAGAAGTTTTACTGTGACAACTCTAAAGAGAACATCATTTTAAAATATAACTCGCGCACAATCACAAAATAAATGGAGATATAAATGAAAATATAAAAAAACCTGAAGTTTTCGATAATATTGGCTTAGATTGTGTAAAAAAATTGTATAAACTTATGTTGAATATTGACGGAAACACACTCACACTTCATTTTAACTGAGAAAAAAAGTGATACCACCAAGAATTTATATAAAAAACACCGTTGCTAACGGAAATATATATTTAGATAAATTTTTTCCAACAATAATTACAAATAAATTTGAATGATACGTTATTTAGCCTCGTGTCAACTGAAAAATTAAAAAAAAAACTAATCAACATATATACATATTGCAAACAACGCTAGCACGCAAAGTAAATACAATAACTGTCAAAAAGTAACAAAAAATAAGACTACAAAATAATTAAAATCAAATATTATTATAATCCCAACACCGCAAAAACCATTCCAAACTGTAATAATAGATACAGTAGGGCCCTTATATCAAAAAGCGTTAATCAATATATCGTTACTATAATATGTGGACAATAAAAATAATTTGTTTGTAAAAATAAAAGGAAAGCTTTAAAAGATTAATAAAGAATATATTAAAATGTTCTACAAATAACTTTTATAACAGTTTACACATATATTTAAGTACATATTCAACCATAGCCTTTTGATGATAATTTAAATTAAGTTTTCTAGGTCAAATATTGATTTATTTTTCATATATATTATAATCCTAATAAATCAATTCAATTATTTTTAATATAATAATATTATTATTTTCAGTTTTATTCGACCTTTTTTAATTTTTAATAAATCTTAATCTTTTAAACGGTCTTTTAAATTATAACGATTTAGTTTTTCGATATTTCGCTTTTCTATGGAAAGCTTCTTCAGGAAATTATTTTTTATATTTTACAAAAACAAATAATAATAATAATATTAATAACTAACTGTACGACCCGGCTTCGCACGAAAGGTATTTGGTAACGATTAATATTTATGGAGTTAAAAAAACTTCAGTACAAAGAAGAAAACGACACAAATTTTTCGCAGGTTATTGTTTGAATAGTTCTTAGTAATTCATTAAAAAATAAACAAACAAAAAAGGTAAGTATATAGTTCATTTGAAGCTTGATAGTAAACAATATTTTTAATTTTTCTGTTGGGAGAGAAAATAAACAGTGCTATCGGTGTACTCTCGAGCATGCAACTTACAATTAGCCGTGGGAAAATCATTGGGATTCCAGGTTTAACCCACACACTTTTAGCGATTGTCCTTGGGATTTATTAATCGTCATTGCGAATGCAAGGCGAACAGGAAATTGGACACGTTTAAACCTAAATGGTAAATCACTTGGTATGTTAGGGATCCTTGGAATAAGCAGCTCTTCACCTACTAACCTTCCTATAATTATTATTGCGTTAATCGCGTTTGGCATCAGCGTTTTAATAACCAATCTAGTTTTTTATTTAATTATATTTTTATGGTATAAATTTATATACTTCTAGGAAAAAAGTTTGAAAAGTGGAACTTAAAATGCATAATTTACTATATTGGAAACAAATTCACCAAAGGATTTGAACTTTTTATTTTTTCCGTTCAATATACATATTTCAAAGTATTGAAAAACATGCAATCTTTTTATATATATATGTGATTTTATTGTGAATTTTAATTGAAGTAAGATTTTTTTCCCAAAATTATGACGGAATTGTCTCTAAAAATCTGGCAGCTATGTATAGTAATGAATTAAACAAAAATCTTCAAACAAAAAAATACATGGACGACTGTTGACATGTTAGAACAATTTTCAGTTTGGCCGAAGTTGAAGATGTTGCGTCTCTTTATTAGATCTTTTATTTCCTTTTCTGTGTTTTTTATTTGATTTACGGGTATGTTAAGAATGCATAAGTGTGTTTGCACGTATACAAACTCGTATAAACAGTAAAATTAAAAGGAAAAACCACATAGCTTCTTCAAACCAGTTCAAACGAATATGTCGAGTCGTGAATAACTTATTTGTGTTTACAACAACAAAAGCAAGAAGAAAATGAATAAATGAATTTTCTAAATTTTCCGGAGAATTTTATTTTTTTTCATACAAACCATCTCCTGAAAATTTCGAATTGAATAAATAAAAATCAGCCAAATCGCACCGTACTCACCCATTACATTACACACGTGCACCATTTCATTTTTATATGTATAGATAAAACAATATTGTATATCAAGAATAGCAAATTTATTAGACAAAACAAAAAAAAAAAAATATATATATATAATCACTGGATCACTAATTTCTGTAAGATGGTGTAGGAAGGTGTAGTGACATTACCAAATGAATGACTAACAGTAACATTGTGAAGTCATCGACTAATCTACTTTAAGTGTTTATACATAATGTCAATGGTATAAACATTTGATACCGTCGTTGGATCCTCCTACAAAGCAAAAATGCTGTCAATTCATTCAGACCAATCATGAATAAAATTCCGCGTGAGTTTTCTCCCTTTCCTCCTATTATGAATTCATATTTTCCATTTTTTCAACTGTGGGAAGAGAAAAAATTCGGCGGGGAAAAAAAGTAGGTATCATAAATGAAATAAAGGGAGAAAATATTGTTATTTCACTTGTTTTTTTCCACCCGCTATATAAAAATCTTATGATATTCTCATAATACATTTATTCAAATAAAAATATTTTAAATTAATTGTAATGGGTGAGAGCACATCCATTTCCGCGAGAAAGAAATTTCTACGGAATATTCATGATTGAGCTTATTATGTATTTTCCCCCATCTTTTAAATTTGCTTACTATTAAAAATTGTTGGAACACAATTTATTCACACTCACATTCCTTTATATCAAACAATATCAGAAAATGCAAAACGAATTACAAGCCTTTCTTATTTACTCGGCGTAACGGTCAAGGAATATTTATATAAAGCTGCGTCGAAAAAGGAAGAAAATGTAAGTTTTACTCCTACACTTTACTTATGGAAATATTGTAAATATTTTATTTGGTCAAATGCTTGAAAGCCCCGAATCATATCGGGACGCAAATGAATTACTATTTTTGTTTTCAATATATTGGCTTAAAATTGTCAAGACCTCTTTATATGCATTAAGTTTTTTTGTTTGTTTTAATTTTCATTCTTAAGCTATTGGATTTAGTAAATTTATAAAAATTAACATGAGCTTTTTGCATATAAACACAAAGAAATAATTTTTGGAATGTATTGTTGGTAAAACCTTATTAGAAACAGAATAGTACCGAGGATCACGATTCACAGTCATTGTAAGCAGCAGTAAATTTGTTGTTCAACAATTTTCGCGAAAGCACTTTGTGGACGTGTCCACACGTCACTTTGTCATACATTACATACCATACTCTTTTATACACTCATGTATTTTTGACTGCCACTGATTACATACATGATAGAGCATTAGTTATACATCTTTTTCCAACAACACACGTTTTCTTACTATATAGAAGCTAGCATTGTACTTTGAAGTTAACATTATATTTTACCCAAATACAATAATATTGAATTAACGTAATAAAACATTGGTAATAAAACCAATGTTTTATTTACACACTTTAGAGTGTATATATCCAATAAATTCGTATAATTTAAATTTCCGTTATTGCAATAAATAAAACCTCTATTTAAACTTTTGTACCTGTTGCACAAACTTAATAATCAAGTAAATGTAGTTCAATCGGTAATTTATTAATTTAATTGCTTACAAATCATCTCTCAAATTTACACTGATTAGGTTTATTACTTTGAATATTGTTTTATAATATTTTTTTTTTCAAAGTTTAATATGTGCAATATTATATTCGCATGAATAAATCAAATAAAGAAAAGTTTCTATTCGATTTATTTATGTACATGTTCATATCAGTGAATCAACAAAAACGATGACTAAAACAGTACGAAACACACTACTACCAATTTCGGTACGTGCATTAGTTGCCGTATAATATAATTGCGGAAAATCACTGTTATGATAAGCCGAATAGAAAGCCCTAAAGGATTAAGATTTATTCAAAACCTTTGTTTCAATTATTAAAGAAATTCATAAAACAGCTAAAAAAATTATTAATTTTTTTATTTTCGGAAAATGAAATATTTTTAAGTTTAGCTGATGTCAAAACATCAATATTCGATGTGAAAAATAAACTACTTTTGCATGGTAGAAATAAATATACTGATTGATTCTATCTATGATCAAAACCAAAATTCCTAAACATATCTAATACGTTATAATGTAAATCTGATTATAATATGCTTCCATTATGTAATGAATCTAAGAAAAATCATCGAAAAGTATTTAAATTTAATCATTTGACAGAGAACAACACGACAAGTTGATCAATACATTGAGACAGTTAGACATTGATGATAAGGACGCTAGATGCATTAGAAATCTGTATTGGAGACAAGTAACAAGTTCTGACTAGTAAAATGAACACAGAATAAATTCCTATAAACGGAGGTGTGCGTCAGGGTTGTATTCTGTCTCCTCTCCCTTCAATTTACATTCGAAAGTAATATTTTAAGAATGTATCAGTGATATTGAAGCAGGAATCAAAGTAAATGTTCAATTTATCAACTCTTGTACAATTAGTAAGCAATCAGAGTAGCATTTTTGTGTTAAACCTAAACATACAAAAGACTAAATTTAATTATTAGTCGATCAAAAACGCCATATCTAAACGCTAATCTATGCATTTTTAATCAACAGATAGAAAGAGTCAGATATTTTGTATATCTCGGATGTGTATTGCACGTAAATGTCTAGGATCACATATGGCAAATATAAGATAATCCTTAATATTCGATTTAGATTTATGAAGTGTTATGGACGCTTAAAGTAACTACTATGAATGGACTTAAAGCATTCGAAATGTGATGTTACCGAAGATTGCTCCGAATACCATGGGTGGAGAGAATATCAAACATTGAAGAACGAACACAGATAGTAAATTACTGTTAAGCATTAAACGAAGAAAAACTGCCTACTTTGGACACATTAAGAGAAGTGAAAAATATGAATTTCTACAATATCACAATGTATTTCATAAAGGTATTAATGTCACGAATTATGCGCTATTTAAATACCCTTCATGTCCCTCCATAAAACCAAATTCACCTACGCTTAGTGCGTAAAAATCAGCTAAACAATGACTACTAAATAAAAAAATATAAACTTCTTTAAGAAGCTGAATCTGCTCACTTACATCATCCGAGAAACCTCAGTCTATAATTGTTCCGAAAATTCAACATCTCAAGAAGTAACCTTCAACTAAGACGTACGTAACAATTAAAACCTGCAAATATCTAGTTAATCAAACTAAACTAACAGTGTTGCACACAATCAAATTATACCACGACGTTGTTGCTAATAAATCAACTACTTCGAGTACTGGCTCCTCGGTAACACTAGAAAATAACATCAGATTAGTTCCTCAAACGGTCACTAATGCTGCCTCAATGGAGTCTCAATATTAGCGGCAACAACAAACCAACTAAATATTTTAATTGCGTTTTCCACTTTCAATAATAACACAATAAATTTACTTAATTAGAATTTCCAAAAATTTATTTCTCGGCAACTAATTACATCTACAATGAATTTTAATTCTATTGAGCCAATCACTGCTTAAAAAATATTACTTTCCGCTCAAGAATGGCCTACATTTATTTTTACCTACGAGTGGTTCTCCATCCCATGTGCATTCCCAAAAGAAAAAACCTTTATCCGTCTTCATTCTAGATACCATACATGTCACTCACTTTTGTTCGGCCAACCTGAAAAAATTAATTTCAATAAAAAATAGAATCAAATTATCACGAGAACTTGATGAAAATAATTTAAAAGCACTTTTATCCATGGCTGTAAAAGTCCGCAGCTGAATCAGTATAATTTAAGTATCACTTCATGATTTGATTCCAAGTATGTATTAAATGCAATAGGCAACATACAAAATTCGGCTGATAAATCAAAACAAAAAGCTCAATCTCTACGACAAATGGTTCTTTAACACAGGCGTAATAATTGACTTTGCAAATAGAAGTAACAAAAGGGAAAGAACAAAGATAAGAAGGAGGATATGCGCATGCATATGTGTAATATTGACGGTCGCAGGTGCTTTGTATATAGCAACACAAATGTACTGCAATTCCAATTCATTTTTCTTAATCGTAATGAAAAATCGAATGTATTAAACACAATGGTAAATGAAAAAAGAAATTAAAGTGTGGTATAGGTACTTGTGAATATTATCATTCTTCTTTGGTGTTTTAATAGATCGAATAACAGTGACAATAATAACCAAACTACTCAAGTTTATGGTTTTAAAAAAGAAACAAAAAGTTTATTGGATGAAAGCCTTATTTATGCACTGGGAATTCACGGATCCAATGGATCGGAGGAATATAAAGATGATGTGACAATCGAAAATTTTACAAGTTTATCAAAACCATAATATTTTCCGGAAAAGTGAAACATGAGATGCTTTTTTTTGGTAATATCGATTTACAATTCACTGGGTTTAATAGGCAAAACAATTATGTGAATAAAAATTTTACTGCAACCAGTACGGAGACGTAAAATAAGCAAGGGAGAGGAAATTTCACAGGCTTTTGGCTTTTTTTCCAAATATTTAAATGTCGAAACTACTTGAAAACAATGGCAACTTATGATGAAATGGAGGTCAAATTACATGCAGTTGTAGATTATTACTTTCATATAGCTAAGGATCAAACAATAAAAGAATTGGCTCTAAAACACGTGTTTTAATTGGAGCACGTTTTTAAAATTTTGTCTGAGAAAATCATACAACCAATATTTAAAAAAATTTTTTAGGTGCGATTCGAAAACGGTATAATTTTACAAACGTAAATGTAATTAATTTGTGGCTTTTTGAATTTCCGAAATTTTAAATTTATCCTCAACTTATAATTAGCGGTGGATAACAACAAAACGAAATGTAAAACATGTGGTTTTAAGGTCCTGAATTTTCTTTCTTTTTGTCCTGAATTTTTTAATACACAGAAAGTCGATTGGTCATTAAGAAATACTAGTTTAAAAACAATTCCTGAAAAGAAAAGTTATGATCCTTAAATCTATTCTTCATGGCCTTTGATATTACAAACTCAGCCAAAGTCCTTGTCTTTCGCTTTATAAAAAATGCAAGGCGAAATGACCTTCAAATGGCAAATTTTCTCAGGGAAAGACATTAAAGGTAGAATGCTATTTATACTAGCGAGTTCATAAAGACATATATTGTATAGAAATTTCTTACCTTAAAAGTATAAAATCCTATCCCGAGTCTACTTAAATTTACAGAATGTCACCAGTTTTAGATAACAATAGAACTAAGTTAACTATTATTCATTATCACCAAATATATCACTACATGAACAATAAAACAGTTAAGAAAATACGACAAAAATACACTAGCAAAAATAAATCTATAATTCGAAAATTTCAATGGAGCAAAATTTGCAAAGTTCCTCAAATGGCAAAATTCGGGTATTAACCCATCAGGCTCTGTTAACATGGGAGATACCGGGGAATTATTGGTCCGTTTAATACAAATTGTTTTGTATAAAATGTGCTCGAGAACATCAAGTGATGAGCTGTTAGTATGTATGAAGAGGCATATATTAAAAATTCTAGACCACTCGTCTACATTAGTAGATGGTAAAACTGAAGAAGCTGTAATTCCCAACCATTTTATTTCTAGTGGGCAGCCGTAAGCCATTATCGAGCTGCAATGAAAGTGGGATATTTCTAAAACAAATTTGACTTTTATCGCAATTATATACCAATATTATTTTAAGAAAAAATATTTGCCTACAATAATACGTCACTCTAAGTCAGTAATGGGCGAACTACGGCCCGCCGAGCGTTTTTCAAAAAAAATTAATCACCTGTTAAAAAATTATGCCCAAAAAATAAATTTACATTATGTTTTAAAAAAGATATAAATTGGCAATTTTAGCAAAAAAATGCGATGTTTTCATATTATATTGTGCACAAACTGCGTAGTTTTCTGGGAAATATTGCACACAAGACAACAACAACTTTCTTATACAATATTCCAAGAAGAGACTTAAAAAGCATAAAACAAAAACAACTAGTATAGACCTATTGTATTGTGTTCAAACTGCGTAGTTTTCTAGGAAATATTGTACACACAGGAGAACAGCAACTTTCTGATGCAATATTCCAAGAAGAAACATAAACACCATAAAACACTAACAACTAATACAGAAAACTGAACGTATAACATAACACCAACTATTATATGTTAGATCTAGAAGATTCTTGAGTATTTGAGACAACATGCGCAACAAATATAAAAGGGCCAGCGATGGATTAATCAGCAATCAATAAAAGTGTAAATCTCGTGACGTAAAGAATAAATTGTGAAGTCAAATTATAAAGTTGCCAACGTACAGTTTTATTTGAGTAACTAAAATAATAAAGTGTATTGTAAATATAAGTGCAATAGTAAAATAGTCTAAGTTTTTTACCCCCATAAATGTCAATCGAAAATAGAAAGAGAAAAATTGATTCGGAATGTCGAGCATTTCAAGAAGAGTGGACATGGAAGTACTTCTTTGTGGAATATAACCAAAAACCTATTTGTCTTATCTGCCAAAAACCGGTAGCTGTACTAAAAGATTATAATCTCGCTAGACACTTTAATTTAAAACATCTTGGGTCGAAGTACTATAAAATGACAGATGGACAAGAAAGTTCATTTAGAGAAATTGAAAAGAAAAATATCTAGTCAGCAAATGTTTTCTAAAAATCAAAGAAGTGTCCAGCGATCCTCAACTCGATGGACGACTTAAAAAGTTTAAGTATTTTTCAGTCACTATGGACGAGAGTGTTGACAGGAGTGATACAGCCCAACTTCTAATTTTTATCAGAGGAGTCGATGAAAACTTTGTAATAACCGAAGAACTTGCTTGTTTCAGATCTTTGGAAGGAAAAACGACAGGAAAAATAATTTATGATGAATTAAGAGAGGGGATGGAATCTCTTAATGCCCCAATTTCTAAATTAATTAATTTAACAACTGATGGAGCATCTAACATGGTGGGAAAAATACGGGGTTTGCAGGAGTTTATAAAAGTCAGAATCCTGAAAGCGAAACAATTTTTTTACATTGTATAATCCACCAAGATGTTCTTTGCAGGGCTGCCTTGGATATTAACCACGTACTTAATATTATTTTAAAATTAATTAATACCATTCGAGCCCGTGGTTCGTTACATCGACAATTTCAAGAGTTTTTATCGGAAGTTGATGCAGAATTTTCAGATGTACTTTATTACACAAAGATAAGGTGGCTGAGTTATGGGCATGCCTTCTCGAGAATTTGGAGTCTTCTCGAAGAAGTTAAAGTTTTTCTAAAAACCAAAACTGAAATTTGGGATGAGTGGGAAATATTGGAGGATTAGAATTGGTGCATCGAGTTTGCTTTTTTCACGGATTTACTCGAGCACTATAATAAGCTGAACAAGAAGTTACAGGGAAGAAATCAATTTATAGATGAAACTTGGGGCAGTTTGAGGTCTTTTAAAACTCAATTGTTTATATTTTCTAAATGTTTGGGAGAAAATGATTTGACTCATTTTCCAAGACATAATTCTTTGAGGCCTGTGAGTGAAGAGAAGATAAAAGTCTTTTCACAATCTTTATTAAAACTGTATTCAGAATTTGAGGCCAGATTTGCTGACTTTAAAAAAATCCAACCATGTTTAGATATTTTTTCAATGCCTTTTAATGTTAATCCTGAGAATGTTCCATCTGAACTACAATTGGAAATTATAGAATTGCAATGTAATAATAATTTAAAACAGCTATTTTTAAATACACATAAGTTTAATTTCTATAAATCCTTTTTCCAAAGCTAATTAATCATGCGCAAAAAACTATGGCAATGTTTGCTTCCTCATATTTGTGTGAACAGGCCTTTTCAATAATGAAATGCAGAAAAATTCAATAAGAAACCGATTGTCAGACAAGAGTCTATTTAATTTATTAAAAGTCGCATCCTCCCAGCTGGAACCAGATTTTGAGGAAATTATGTCAAGTCAGAAACAGATCCATGCTTCCATACATCTGGAAAATCTTAAAATCATAATAAACCGTACCTTATCAAATTTGTATGTTGTTTTAAAATATTTCGTAATATAACTAATAAATATATAGCTTAAACCGAACTTTTAATTGAACAGCAACCCCATAATTTTTTAATGAATGACCCTCTATGTTATTTTTTAATTTAATGACCCGCCTCAAGATTTTTTTAATTTATTGGCCCGCCACCCAAAAAGTTCGCCCATCACTGCTCTAAATGATTTGAGAAATGAAAGGTAACATGTAGGGGGCTTAATTGTTGTATTTGATCCTTCTTTACTTGACTACGGGGGCGATTTATTGAGACGACTTTGGCAACAGATGGACAAGTTAGAAGCTCAAGCATTTAAGTAAATTTGCCGACGAAAACACTTCCTGGCAAACTTCGGGTGATAATGTTTACGCCACTGGCAAAAAAAAATTAACCATACTAATTTTTTTAAATAATTTATTGCAATTCCAGATGATTTTAATAGTACTTTATGTTGATGTTTTATTATTATCTTTCAGAGTTTATATGTAACTCATTTTATTTTTACGAGATACTTATTCTATTAAACTATTTCTCAAAACTTAATCACAGCCAAAGTTCATCCACAATACAATTTACTTTTTATTGTTCAATCAAAACTTTTCGCTATGATGTATGCCTTGATTTATTTCTTTTATCACAATCTCTAACCTCTCACAAAGGAATATTTCACAGCTCAATTTATCATCTATAATTTAACACATTTTGAATGTAATTTGAAAAATGTTTGGGGAAGCAACTAGCAGGTCTGTTCTGAAAATCACATTTTATGAAAGTGATTTGAAAGCACAAGAAATGCGTTCTGTGCACAAAATTTTGTGCTTTTAAAACGTTTAGGTATGCCACTTGCAATTTGAAACCACTGGGGTAATTTTGCTACTATTACAATGAAAACTGTAAAATAAATTACTTAAATAATTCAACCAATATGCGTTCTTATTAATTTTGATGTATAACTACTTAATATTGAAAAGAAACACTTAGAAATTAAGAAAATTGTAAGGGCACTTTTTTATTGTAAATTTGTTATTTGCTTTTGTGTTTTCTATTGTGATTTCAATTTTGTTGTCAAACAAATCAACTGTTTTCTTGGGCTTTCAATACAAAACCAGTGTGATTTAGAGAACAGCATAAAAACACAAATGTGATTTTGAAACTGCATGTGATTTGAAACTAAGTGATTTCAAGAACATGCAGTAAAGAAACAAATTAATACATTCACACACTCCATCCATATCACCTTTTTACACATTTTTTCTCCTTCCTGGATAAAAGTTTACATCTACACTAACATATTTGTTTTACCACAATCTCAAACCATTTATACCGACATTACTCTTAGCCACTCACAGGAAAGTAAAACTTATATCGATTGCATACTCACCCCTATTCTGAATTTTGATTACGTCTCTGCATTCAATTACGTTGCGAATGAAAATTGGTATTCCAAACAAAAACTGAATCGAAAGAACAAGAAGACGACAACAATGTATACAAAACCATTTGTTTACTATGGAATGTAGAATAGAAACAAAGAAATGAGCAAGTTTGTTACTATTTTTATAAACAAAAGTCACAACAAATAATAAAAATAGGAAAATAAAAAAATTTGTGGAATTAATAAGACTGAAAATTAAATAATACAAAAGACTTGCAAATTAATAATAAAAAAGGTAATCATTTTTGTTTGCAAAATATTTTAGTACTAAGAATCCTGTCAAGCCGGAGCTGGTATTTTTAATTTTTGTGTTTGAAGCAGTAACGGAATCCATAGCAGTGGCTTTATTGGTGAAACTTCATTACTCCCCACTGAAAGTCAGCCAAATTATAAATGTTGTTTTTGCTCCACGCAACATTTGTATACACTACCGGGTGGAAGATTTGGACATTAACGAATTTCAATTTGAAAGTTCATAAAATGATTGAGCAGATTCTAATTATCTATCTATATCTATAATGATCACTAACAGTCTCATCTAAAGGCATCAATAAGAACACTTTTTTGCTTTTTAATTTCTGTATATTTTTTTATTATTTTATAAATTCGTTTTATATTTAATAAAAATTAAAGCGTATTCAGTTATTTGGTATGTTTGGTATTATTGGAATTAAAAACTAAGATTAACTTCAGTAACAACAAAAAAAACTTATACATAATAAAAAAAAAAAAAACAAAGCTCATTCATTGCATTTGATTAAAAATCGTGTACGAATTATATCACAGTTTAATCTGAATCAAAGAATGGGTGCTGCAGCTTAAGCATTTTAAGTATAATTTCATATTATTTTTCAATAAGTCCTTATTTTCGCTACGATTTCGGCCATTTTTTCTAAGGATCGGTTCATTCGCCTTAAATTTGTAGACACCTCGTCAAATTTTTTCAAACAGTTTTCATTGAATTTTTTAGATCCTTCATAAAAGTCTTTCTGGGGATCTATTTGCTGTCTAAGTAGAGACAAGGTGTTGTCTTTCGGACTTGGACGTTTTTTTGAAGTGCTCGGTATGTCCGAAGAGTATTCCAAGCGACAGGAAATATCCATTTCAGACACTTCTTCCTGCACCTTACTCGCCACTCCAAAATCTATTGTTTAAGCCCCGTCAAGTGTATTACTTTTTCTTCTAATGGGCTAATGCGCTGCAAGTGAAAATTTCCTCCTCCAAAGCTCATTAATTATTTTTATTTGCCGAAAGTTTCCGCTTTATGTAGTACTGCCAGTCAATCCATACCTACAGAGGAATAAGTACATGCGAAATATTTATAAGTCATAAATACCTTCTTCCATGGGGTGTCACTTTTTGTTGGTGGTCCTACTGCATCAAGGTTTTGTGTTACCTCCTGTCAAAATACCTGAAGTTAGTCCTTGGATCGTTTATGGTAGCGCCAAGCAATATACTGTTTCGTTGACAATAAACTTGTCAGCTTTTCGTATTTCTCTGTTTTTTGACCTGGAAAAATAAATCTTTATATTTTAGTACAACAAAAATTTATATAAATCACTTTTTAAAGATTTGATACTTACATTTTATAAATTAAACACTTTTTAAGCTTATAAAAAGAGCAGTCAAAAAAAATTCCGTGGCTAAAATATAAGCGGAGAAAAACTTAACTACGATCGTAATACAGAATACCTACAATTGAAAGATACGGAGCGGAATCGAAATTCTAAATACCAAAGTTGCCAAACGGAGAAAATTTCGATTTGAATCAAAAGTCGGAATAGGGGTGACTATTGCCATGCAAACATAAGAAAATACTACACAAAATTTGTGGAAAATCTGAGGCTTTAAACTGCCTGGAGAAGTCAGGCTTTAACATTCTTGAATTTCATGATTTTATAACGCTTTAAGTTTTGCTAGAAAGTAAAAAAAATCGTTAAATTTTTTAAAACTTTTTGTTTGTGGTTCGATTTTTAAAATTACTTAATTTTTGCTAGCGACTCCTCGAAAAAAATTTTTAATTTTTGGAAGTATATTAAAAGTTTTTGAATCACGTGAATTCCTTTATGAGTTTATAGTCAATTATTATTAGTGTAGGGTTCACTCAGTTCAGTTGATGATTGCTTAAAACCGAAAATTTAGGTGAAAAAATATTATTTTTCCAAATTGGTATTTTAAGCTTCTATACGAATCTCTATACCATGGCTAAAAATTATTCTAACATCTCTTATTATCTTGACATAATAAATTTTTCGGATAAGCAATTCAAAAAATATATAGAATTCTTTTACTTTCTCCTTTATTCACACAATATCTATTTACATCCGTAGTTTTAAAGATTCTGGTTAAGCTTCAAACAAAACTATATTTCAATGTTATATAAAACGTCTACGTAGGCTTTTTGCAACGAAAAGAAAAACAAATATCACAGTATTTATATATATTTATCTCCTGTCAAGCTCATATTTTCAAAATGCAAAATCATTAACTTGCCAGAGCATGTTTTAAAAGATTTGTAGCATTTCACTTCAATTGGTACAATTGAAGCTCTTGCGTTTGAAATTAATAAAATTTCCGTTGATTCCGCTATTACCATTTAAAATTAAATGGTCAATTTTAGGCGACATGCGTACATGGACAATAATATTGTTACGACGATGCTTAATTTATGTTATAAAAAGATGATTGTCAAAAAAAAAAGTAAAGTGAAATAACCTATTGTGTCAACAAATCAAGTAGTTTCTAAAAAATCTTATGAACACAACAACAACGCGCTACATTTAAATTTCTAAGATTAAAAAGACACACCTATGCTGAATAATGAAAACGATGGGATATGTAGTAAATGCGAATGTAGAACTTTCCAAATGAGGAAATTACGAGCTTTAGTAGATTCTAGAACTCCTGAAAACAGTATATAAAATCTCCCTGAATATGAGTCAGTTTAATGATAAACGTGATTAAGTGAGGTCATAACACTTGATACAGCAGCTTTTATCCGATAAAGTTAAAGTTACCATCGTATATTTTTGTGAATAAGCAAATATTAGTTCAATTAAATCTTGTAATTTAATTAAAACTCTAAAAGTTGTCTGTAAATATTTTGCAATAAAAGAACTCAACAAAAACTCTAATCGTTCATTAAAGGAATAAACGTAACAAAATTTTTTTATGGACGTTTTGAAACACCTTTGAAAAAATAGATAAACGTTACGTCTTTTGACCAATACAATACGGAGACTCCAGTAAAAAACATCGACGATATTGGAAATTTTAATTATCGATCACAAAAAAAGACTAATAACAATTTACAAACGACGACAATAAAAATTATGACAACGAAGGCATATATTTGGTTCAACAAACAATGCCTCGCATCGAATGTCACACCAAAATATGCCAAAATTCAAATACAAACCAACACCACAACAAGCAGGAAGACAATAAGAAGAGCAGAAAAAGACTGTAAAATTCGAAATTAAAAACCTTTACGTCAAAAAAGAAAATATGAACTCGGAAATACTAGACATCCATCTTAAACTAGTAGAACGACTATCAAGCGACGTACTCATAAAGATATAAGACCAAATACGAGTAGAAAACGCGAAAACAATAAAACAAAAATACGCAACTTTAAACAGGAAACTCAAGAAACTAACACATCCAACAAACAACAAAACGCGCAAAAATAACAATTTCCACACTAGATTTTTGAATCTAACAGTCGTCACCATCAGCAGGCAAGAGGTTCAATTATTGGAGAAGGGACTAAAACACAACATCACAGAAATCAATTAGAAAAGGAAAAAGAACAAACCATTGTAAACACAGAAGTCGCAATAGCGATGATGCCAAACGAAGAACAGGAGCAAGCCAGGCACATCTGCAAACAAATAATAGAGAAAGAGGCCAAATCTACAAAACACCTAAATGAAGAACACAATACGATTAGGAAGCTAAAACATAAACTGGAATCGAACAATATCTTAGTTACAAAAGCAGAACAGGGAAACAAAACGGTGCTCATCGGCACACATGACTACATCGAAAAGACAGAACAAATGCAAAAGAATTGGAAAAGATATCCTACGGACGAATTCCAGACAAAAATTCAGGAGATTTTAAAAAAGGCAACAAGGATAACAAAACCAGACACATCGCACAGACTAAAAATGATGAACCCATCCGCACCATCTATGATAGCACTACCAAAAATACACAAGCCAAACACACCGATGAGACCCATAATTATATACAAATCTGCACCGGGCTACAAACTTGCAAAATACATAACGACAATACTAAAAGACATATAAACATACAATAGCCAACACTACAGAACTGATTAATAAACTAGACCATGTAAAAATAACAGAGAACACAAAACTGGTCTCATTTGACGTAAAAGACTTGTATCCATCAATTCCAGTAACGGATACATTGAACATTGTTCATTAGACAATAAATAACAAAACATAAAACAAGGAACTGGCAATACAACTCACAAACACACTAAAGGCGACACTAGAACATAATTACTTTTAATTTACCAATAATATATATGAATGGGAAATGTAACATCTGCAATCCGCATTGAAGTATTTATGCAGAACTTAGAACAAGAATAAAGTAAATGAACTAAAAATCAACTTCGAAGTAACATTCTACGCAAGATATGTCGACATCATATGTATATTACAGACTTGGGGGATATCAATTACAGTTTGTAATTAATTACACATTCAATTCTTTAATAAATGTAATTGTAATTGGAAATTTTCAGTTAAAATTACATTCAAGTTTTGCAATTGTAATTAAGTTTTTTCAATTGCACATTACATGTAATTTGTATGTATACAAGAAGGGAATAACAGTGAGCAAATTCTAGATTTCTTGAATGGAAGACACAAAACCATAAAATTCACGAAATAAGAGGAGGGGATAATTAATTACCTGGACCTAACAATCAAGAACGTAATTCTAAACAGAATCGAATATGAAATATGCAGGAAACCAACAGCAACGGACACAATAATACACAACTCATCAAATCATTCCCAGCAGCACAAAAACGCAGCGATCAGACAGTTAAAAATAATACCCGAAAGAACACCATAGCTAAAAACAACGGATACAAAAAGTACCTGGTAGACAACATCAAGAAACAAATTAAGACGAACAAGGAACAGGAGAATGATAAGAAAAACTGGGCTATATTAACATATAGGGGGAAATCAACGTACAAACTAGCAAAATTCTTTAGAAAACAAAACATCAATACAGCATTCAGAACAAGAAACAACCTAGGCATAATACTACAGAATAAAACAGCCGAGACAAATATACTACACAAACAAGGAGTGTACAAATTAACTTGTACATGCCAATATAGTTATATCGGGCAAACAGGACGAAAAGTTAAGACCAGATTTAGGGAACACATTAGTGACTACAGCAAAAGAAAAAACTACGAGAACCAAAATCACCTCCATTATCAAATTTTGCAAACCATATATTCAAATGTACACCAGCACATACGAATAACAAGCATTAGCATGAAACAATTCAGGTAGAAAGAAAGATTAATGAAAAGGTAGATAGTGAGACAGATAGAGGGGGAAGAGACAAATTAGGTAAAAAAACAAACGAAAAGAGAGGAGAGAGAGATGCAAACAATAAGAGAGAAAGTGATGAAGGCAATCAGAATAACACGAAGAGAGACAAGAACAAGACGAACAATATTAACACAGCTGACAATAAAATGCAACTAGTATAGAGAGAACACTAAAAAATCAATAAAAAAAATCTGCAAATTATTTCATTACACGAGTTACATACAAACCACCTCACTAATAATATCGGCTGGCAAAGTGTAGGAAAACGTACATATAAGTTTTAAAGGTCGTGTCAGATAAAACTTTGTTGCTTTGCGTGACATTTGAAACTTTAAAGCAAAAGCGTAAATCAAGTGGTGTATGTCACAATAAACTTTGACAACACTCATGAATTTTTTGTTTACATAAAAAAGCTACATATTTTCAATTCTAGTGCTATTAGTTTTATTAAAAAAAAAATACATAAAAAAGCTATATATTTTCAATTCTAGTGCTATTTGTTTTATTCAAAAAAATACATAAAAAAGCTACATATTTTAAATTCTAGTGCTATTTGTTTTGTTTAAAAAAATACAAGTTAAAAATGTTAATTTTTACGCCCACACGCAAATACACAAACACAAATAATAAAAGTCAGGTGTTTGTCAAAGCGCGCAAAAGTTGAATGTTGGTTAACTTTTTGCTTTGCGCTGCGTCAAAAGTGCTTTATGTGGCAACTTTCATACATTTACGTACATTTTAACTCAAATGTCAAAGCGAAACTCTGACGCAACGCAAAGCAAAAGTTTTATCTCCCACGTTTTGCCAGACAGCAACGTCAGCATAAAAGACTGTCGTTGCTCACTTTAAGTTAGAATTAAGAAATTATTTCAACCTTAGTCTTAAGATTCAACTTTAATAAAAAAGATATATGAAAAATAACCAAACTGTGTTTTAATAGCGCATAATTTGCGTGCATAAGTTTTCTTAGCAAGCTACGCAGTTAGTAATCAACATGCCCAGTTGTTTACTGTTATGTATCCGTAAAACTGACGACCACTTAAGTTTTTTGTCACCAACGGGCTCAATATTTCCCTCGGCCATCCTTGGCCAGCCGCTCCAAATGGACCACTTTCATTTTACACCTCGGACTTTGATATTTCTGTATCCGATAAACCACGTCATTCAATTTCTTGATCACTTGTATGGTCCTTCCAAGTGGGTTTGCAAAATGGAAGACACTTCTTTTTTCCGTTGTCCTTCTGTAAATCCTTCCGTATTTGCTGCTTGATTATACCTTGCTTTTATTTTGTCGCTGAATATTTTAATGCGATTGGGGACAAACTCATGACAAACTTCTCTGAATCTGAGGAACCTTTTCATTATCGTCGTGTGCAGGAATCAGTTTACCGCCAAATTGTAACTCAGTATTTGTAGTTTCCGCATATACGAAGAATGTAGAGCTGTTTTGTTTTAGAATTAGTTTCCTCTAATTGAATATTTCGTGATTTTGTAATGTATTTTATACTGATTACATTTCTGTCTGAACTTCTTGTTAAACGGATGGTTGGTTCTGCATTTTTATATTGTTACGTTTATTTCTTTAATAAATGTTTAGTTAATTGAGTTCTTCTCTTTACATATCCATACACACAAAAATGCACGATGGTAAGTTTTCCACTTAAATGCCGAAAAGCTGCTTTATTTTATTTACTCGACAACGTGCATTATTGACCTAAAGAGAGAGCTTATTCTGTTTTGAGCAGTTCTCGCTAGCTGGGCTCTCCAGCATCTCCAATTATAGCTGATATTGTGATGGAGGAATTACTAAATTCATGTATTAGTAAAATGCATATTAAACGAAACATAATGGCAAAATATGTGGATGATTTATTTTGTATAACTTCAGAAGATGTAGTGGATGATATTTTGTCAGAATTGAATAGTTTTCATCCGGATATTAAATTTACGATTGAAAGAGAATTAGAATCTAGACTTCCATATTTAGATATATTGATAATAAGGAAGAGAAATAAGTTAGTATTTGATTGGTATAAGAAACCAACATCTTCTGGAAGAATTATTAATTTTTATTCAAAACATCCGAGAAAAATGATAATAAACACAGCGAAAAATATGATAGAATATTGACTATAGGTGATTGAGAATTTCATTTGAAGAATAAGGATACAATAAGAGATTTACTTAATGACAATGACTTTTCCAGTAGAATTAACTAACAGATTAATAAGACAATATGGTAGTTATAGGCATAATTTAGGAAATTCTACGGTAGAGCCAAGAAATTATAAATCATTAACTTATGTTCCTGGAATATCAGAAAGATTAAGAAAGTGTAAAATATATGACACAGATAAATATATAATTGCACACAAAACATATAACACATTAAATAAATTATTTATCAGTATGAAGGATAAAATAGGAAAAATGGAAATATCTGATGTAGTATACAGGTTACCATGTGGAGGAAATGACCAGGTGAACTGTGACAAAGTTTATATTGGGACAACAAAAAATAAACTTAAAACAAGATTAGCTGGTCACAGGTGTGACCAAAAATATAGAAATATTTCAACACAGAAGACATCCTTATCTTCACATTGTAAGAAATATAATCATTCCTCAGTTTGACGAAGCATCAATATTAGATATAGAAAAAAACTCAAGAGACGTTATATGTTAGAAATGTTAGAAATTGTTAATGTACCAAATGTAAGGAGAATAAATTTCAAGACAGACACACACAATTTAGCTCAAAATTATAGGCACTTTATTCAAAAGACACATAATTTGTTATAATTATTTCATAAGAGAATTTGTTATTTGTTATTTATTTGTTATTTCCGTTTCCTTGTTTTTGTATGTTTAAATATTTGAAAATTTAAATTTTTGTATGTATGTATGAAAAAATATTTAATATGTTTTTTCAAATGTTTTGAAAGTTTTTTCAATATGTTAATAATTTTTGTTTTCAAAAATAAAAATTTTTTTTTCCTGAAGAAGAAATATCGAGAAAAAAAAAATATATATTGTTAATTTAATTTAAAAAGACCGTAAAAAAGAATAAGAGATATTTATTTTCTCTCTTATTTTATTTATTGTATCTTGGATGTAATCGTACTAAAACGAACATCACGTACAGTTGTAGCAGGGGCCTGTTTGCCTGTGCCTTCTTGTTCTGCGTTATTTTCTCATTGTTAATTTTAGCTGCTGCAATTTTAGTGAAGCATGTTGCTGTCAGGTGTTTATAAGATTTCTTAAAAATTATTTAATTTTTAAACAGACAGGCACAATAGGTTATTTCATTTACGTTTTTACTGATAACTATTTGCTTTTAAAACTTTTCAACATCTTTGTAACATTATCGCCCACTTAAGCCTGTTAGTCCCGAACAAGCTTAATATCACCTCGGCCATATTGCCGTCAGCCGTTCCAAGTAAATCGCTGTCACCTTGGACCTCGCTCGGACTATGATATCTCTGTATCCGGTAAACCAAATCATTCAACGTCATGATCACCTCGTATGGTCCCTTCCAGCGGACTTATTATTTATGGAATTTGTCTCCTCTTGTGTCTAAAAAGCGTTTCCATTATTGTCATCCGTTGGGTTCGATTTAACTGCAAATTATATATCCGCCAGCAGTTTTACATCTGTCTTTTTGATGCCGCTTTGAATAAGACCGACTCAATTGTTCGACCCTGTATCGACACACCAAATTGTTTACAAATACATCCACCATCTTTTGGATTCTTGAAATACACTTCGATCTATTTGTTAAAAAAATACCGTTTCTGACAGGGAAGGGCCTGCGATATCCAGAACTATTCACTCAAAAGAGAAACGTGTTGCTGAAGCTTGACAAGACTTTTTCTTGTTGGACCCTCGGCCGCAACACACTCTTCGCAATAAAATTCAATCGGCTAAAGATTATAGGCGGCCTCGCAGAATACCCCTATATCACCACCCCTGAGGCCACTATGGAACTGAAATTGGGTCCCGTCTTTTGTTCTCCTACGTAGCTAATTTAATTTTATTAAAATAGGGTCTCTATTCTGGGTCTTAGACCAGTCTTTTTCTAAACCAATTTCGATAAGCCGCTCATCAATGATATTACTTTTTTCGACTTTTGTGTAATTCTTATATCCTACGTTACATGACCGTCTAAAAGAGGCATCAGCATTATTTTGGTTTCCGCCTTTCTTGTTCACAATACTAAAGTCATAGCTCTCCAGATGTTCAATTCAGAGCCCGAGCCGACCCGAAAAGGGTGGAGTTGTCCGTTCTTATATAAGTATATACGACAATGTTTAACACACTTGGATCCACACTGCTGTAGTAGCGAATAACTTTCTTCGTCCCATTAAACACCTGAGAAAGAACTCCTCCTATTCCGTACCGCTTGTATCTGTGTCCAAAATTTTTAGGAGATGTCAATAGTAACACCATTTTTCCGCCTATTCTGCTAATAAATTCCGTGCTTTGGCTGTTATTTTTAGATATACTGAATTCCCCGCACAATTAATTATGGCTCCTATTGGCTCGCAGCAACGATTTCAACAACTGTTAATGGTATTTTCGCTGTTGGGCAAAAAGGGAGAAGAAGATCAGGAAATAGCAAGAATAGCAATTGTTAATAATCATAAGAACAAAATGAGATTCTCGAAAAGAGATAGGTATATTTCAGATAAAGTTAACGAAAAATAATAAAGATTTATTAATCTTAAAATTAGACAAAACTACTGTAACTTTAAATAAAACTGACTATAACGTACCGATTAACAAAGGAGATATAGGTACATATGCACAACTAAATTAGGGCCTTACTACTAAATTACAGAAGACACTTTAAACTTATAATTATCAACATTGCGGAAAGAAATAAATTTAAACAAATAAAAAAGAGGAATTTGCCAATTTGTTCGTTTGTTAATTATCTATCATATATACTACGTATATATATTACAAACATATTGTTACGTTTACACCTTTTATTAACGTTTTGTTGTGAGTTCTTTATTGCAAAATAAATAACACCAGATCTGAGAAGTTTATTTACTCTAACTACTACAGAACAATCTTACAGAACACATCTTAACTTCACGAGGTCTTTTTTTACACTGACTATCCACTCAGATGCTGCCCTTTTATATTTGTCCATTAAAAGTCTAGAAAAATTAAGAATCTTCTAGTCCCTTTGTAACACATTTTGTTATTGTATGTTGTCCATTAAATGTATAGGCGCCTGTATGTTTGTGTGTATTTTTGTCTTTGTTTTTATGCTGATAAAGTTTCTTCTTGGGTTTTATTTTACAATATTTATTGTTGTCTTGTGCAGATAAGTTTTCTCAGAAAACCACGCAGTTAGTAAACAGCATATCAAATTTCTACGCAGTTTGTAACTAGAAATTTGTTGTTGTCTTGCATGCCACGCAGTTAGTAAACAGCATATCAAATTGTTGTTGTTTGCGTGTATAAAATTTCTACGCAGTTTGTAACTAGAAATTTTATTGTTGTGCATAAGTTTTCTTAGCAAGCCACGCAATTAGTAAAGAAAATATCCAGTAGTTTACTTTACTGCTTAATTATTTTCTTTTAAAACTTAAGCGAGACACATCCGAAACAATATTAAAAAAGATCACTGAGGGTTTTTAATATAATAAAAAGGATTTAAATGAATTTAAAAGAAAAATTAAAAACCGTCATGAACAAAATTATGAATAATTAATTTCTTTTTTATGTAGTATCGTTATTTTTTAGTATTAATGTTGATTTTACAATCAATACAATAGAAGGAAAATATAATGTTTTAAAAAATTTTTATTTTTACGCAATTTCAAGTTTTTTATAGAAAATAATAGATATTTTCAGCAAAAAGGAGTTCCGGTGGGTTCTCCAACTTCTCCAATTGTGACAGATATAGTTATTGATAGCTAACATTATTGGAAAATAAAGTGTTAAAAAAATTAAAGCAAAGTGTGCTGATGATTTTTTTGTGTTATATTTGAATCTTCAGTTAACAAAATGTTAGAAGCATTAAATGAATTTGACACTTCTAACTAACTGCTTCAAGTAAAGTTTCAATAATTTTATAGAAAAGATTTTAAAAATAAGTGACAAAGAATTTCATAAAGAAAATATTAGGAACTTATTAACTGAGAACAATTTTTCGATACAACTAGGCTGATTAACCAATTTAATAATAAGAAGAGAAGTGTTAAAGGAAATTGTATATCTGTTTTATCCGAAAAAGTAAAGAAATCAAAATGTTTTGATACCAATAAATACCAGATGGTAAAACTAAAGATAAAATCCAAACATTATATGTATTAACCATTAATTATCAATACTTTAATTTTTTGTAACGTTTTGTTATTAAAATTTATGTATATATGTACATGTTAAATAATATTGCTTTGCAAATTTGTTATTTTAAAATTTTTATTTCTTTGAAAAGTTATGTTAGTATTAGAAAATTGTATGTATAGTTTAAATATTTTTTCAATTTGTAGTTTCTAACGCTTTCGTTTTTTGCATGTTTTGTTTTTTGAAAAAACTTTTTATTATTTTGAATTGTTTGTCAACAACTTTTCAATAACTGATTGATTTATTAAATTTTTCACAAGCTTCTCACTTCCTGAAGATGCCATAGAATAATTGAAGGAAATTAGTTATAAAATATTAAAAAGGTAAACTAATTATAATTTAATTTCTTTTATTTTCAACATCATTTCTGACACCAGTTTATTCGTTTAATAGACATTTAGTTGATTGAGCTCTTTTACTGCAAAATAATAACACACAATACTACAGTTTTTTAATTAAATTACACGATTTATTATTTTGATAAGCTAGACATAAAAATATACGACGGTAACACCTACAAGCTGCTTCAGGGGGACGAGGGTCGACGGAAAACCGTACCCAAATAAGAGTGAATCTAGCCCCGTCGGAAAATTTAAGCACATATCGTTGACAAAAAAAATCAGTATCGGCCCTGACGATGTATGTTGAGCAATCAATGAAATGGCCATAGGAACTGGCTTTACCAACAGTAATTGAGCAATTTAGTGATTTTATTTAAAATAAATAAGGGTTATTACCACACTAAGAAGTTAACTATAATGAAAAATAATGTTTTTAATACGAAATAAAATAAAAAAATATCACTAAGAATAAGTTTCTGTATAATTTTTGCGTATTGTGTATGTATTCCATTGCATTTTTTTGAAACTAAAACCCTAATCTACAATAAATATTTATCAAATTCATTAATTTAACAGTATTTAAAAATTTTTAGAGATTTGAAATTGATTTAAGCTGGAAATGCAACTGTTTCAAATAAAAAATTCCTGTTTATTATACTAAATTTAGATAGAATTCTGATAAATGATGAAATTAAAGCATTTTACTAAAAAAAAGTTTATTATTGGCTATTCATAAGGAATGTTATCATTAAATGAAGACTGTCAGCCGCCATCTTTTTAACCTTTCAACCTGTGGACGTGTATTTAGAGGGTTCTACTATCTTTTTCTTTAATCTTTGTGCTCTTCGCAGTTGTCGTGGATGTTGAGTTTAAAATAAATAATTCCTGTTTGATCGTATCCTAGTGTACGTATAATGTTAAGGAATTATGTATTCAATTGGGTACGATTTTACGTGATCCCGCATCAAATTTGAATTGTAAACGTACCGGTTTTGGCTATGTGCCATCTTCAGTGTTCTTTTCCCTCTAAACAAGTCATATTTTATTTTCAGGTGTGTTTATATAGTTCGCCTTGTTCTAGTCTCTCTTCATGTTTGTGTTATTCCTATTGCCTTCGACTCTTTCTCTCTTTTGTCTGTATCTCTCTCTCCCTTTTCGTTTGTTTCTTTCTACCTATTTTGCCTATTCCTCTCTGTCTCTCTACCTAAATAGTTTCACCTTCATGCTTATTAATCGTTCGTTTTTATATGTAAGTCTATTGGGTTTTTTCCTACGACATAATAATCTATAATTGTACGTTTTTGAGGTTTTTTATTGCCTTGGTCTTGTGCACTTGCATAACATGTTTGTGTTAGCGTAATGATTGTTTTCTTGTAAAAATGTTTCAATGGTTCAAATACTGTGTCTGAATCAGTGTTTATTAGTTCATTTATTATTTGTCCGTCAAAGATTTTCTGTTTGTATATTTCCATGCTTGCAAACCAAATTTGACGCGGGATGACGTAAAATTATATCCAATTATATCAAACCCCGTCAAACAATATACGCACATATCAATTATGCATTCCTTTAAACATACATTATGCAGAACCTGTTAGGTATTATAGATGTTTATGTTTTATAAAGTTATTCTCATAATCAAGAAAATATTTATGGTTTAAATAATGAACTTGTTTGCCCTAAAAGTCTATCCGCTTGCATATCTATGGAAGGGAGCACACATACTCCTGATTGAACACTTTTGATACCATTTAGTGTGTTTTAGTTTATTATTTTATCAACTTCATTTCGATGATTATTGAGCTCTACCCTGGATAAGTTCTTTACTTTATAAAAAAGACAAACATCGCACTGATCAGTAAACAAAGGCTTAAACAGAGAGAAGTATGATGATTTAAATATTACCATTACCATAAATTTATTTAAATAAGTCCTTTTTGGCATACTGCCGACGCAATATATGTAAGTTGGCGTCAAAACTCTATAACTTTTAACTGGGTTGGAATTTTAAAATGAAATTTTTTTGTTTGATACCTTTGCTTTAATTTGGTGTATTAACTTTAAAATCGAGCTTTATTAAACAAAGTTATGTTCGAAAAATGATTTTTAAAAACATAGTTATCGGTATTAAAAATAAATAAATTTGGAAACGTAGTGGTTTTGCATTTCATTTTATAAGTAGTAAATTTAACTGAACTAAAAAAATACCATACTTTTTAATGGACGTCTTAGAATACTCGTATTTTATTTTAGCTCATAAGTTTTCTTGATATTATAATATTGATACAATGTTTTGCAAAATAAATCTTTGACGTGCCTGTAAAATTTAGTGATAGGTAGGTCTATGTCCAAATTCGAAAACAAATTTTAGTGATCATAATTCACCAACAAAGTTCTGATAATAAATACGACATCTCTAAATATCATTATTATATGAACAATTTTATATATTCTGAACATGATAGGATATATGAAAAAAAGATTTTACCATTTATTTTTAGAAAATCTTTTTTATACAAATAAAATGAAATTGTTTTTACAAATTTTATTACCTTTTTTATACAAATAAAGTGAAATTGTTTTTACAAATTTTATTATTTAATTATCTCCGTGAAAATTTCATCCAACTAGATGTTCTGTTTATCTTCAAGGATCTGCTCGGCTTTGGTGGAACCAATTCAATTGGAGTGGAATTCCATTTTTGTCGAATGCTTAAGGCATATAGATCAGAAGTGCCTATATGCAGATATTTTTCTTGTGTTGTGCTCGCGAAAATATCTACATTCTTTGTTCCTTTTTTCTTCGGGTTCTTTAGAAAGATTTTCTTCATGATACAGTATTTTATGGACTGTCGATGACATATTCCTCCAATCATAGTTTTTATTGTATAGTTTGATGTTTCTTTAGCAAACTGAGCTAATTTTCTTGATTTACCTTCCTATTGCATGATATTACTTGCAATATGATTTTATTGCGTTTAATTAATTTAGAATCTACTCCTGCAATATATGCAGCAGTTTCAGGATCAGATACAAATTTTTTTGTTGTGTTGCCATCGTTTGTGTTTCCTTCTCCTAGCTTTGGCTGTGCGTGTTTCTTCTTTACCTCTCCTTTAGCTTTATTTTCGTCACTATTTCGTACTGTTCTCTTAAAATCCTCATCATAGCTTCGCTTTTATTTGGGTCCCATAACTCGAATTTTAGCATGGGCTGTGTTGCAGTTTTTTGCAAATAAAACAGCTCGAAGATGATTTTGTTTCAGTTAAAGCCTGTGCAACTTTTCCATCAATTATTGTAAGTAGCACTTGATAATTCATATGAATATATTGATCATTGTTAAATAACAAAGTTGTCGTTTGAAGTTTATCTATTTGTGATTTAAGTTTAGATACTTCTAATATTACATCCTTTGTTTCCTTCTTAAAAGTAAATTCACTTGGTCTGCAGTATTTTGTAGAGTAAAGTGTTTCGCTTTTCCATATGTCAATTTCTGTTGCTTTGTTAGTAGAAGGCTCAAAAAAATTGATGTAATTTGTTTTATAGTCTTAATTCAACAAAAAATATCACAAATAAGTCAGAATCTGGTAATTTTTCTGTATTATACTGCTTATATTGTTTTTCTTCGCATCCTCATCATTAATTATCAAATTAATTTTAGGCTACAGTCACATTTGTATTTAACATAACACATAATGTATTTAACAATCATTTCGCAGTATGATTTAATATATCTTGAAATACCATCTCTGCTGAACTTTCTGTACGTTTACATCATTTCGTGGTGGTAAACAAGCAGTTTCGTGAACTTTAAGTTCAGACATATTGAAAATGCTTCTTCAGTTATTAATTTTGTATCATCAGTTGGTATTAAAAAGCGTGTTAAAGTTTATTTTACTTGCTTGGTGATCGCTTTCATTACATTTTCTATTAAATATTTTTTTTTATTATTATGTGTTGGTCGCAACTGATGGAAAAACCTATTTTTAATTATTTCTTGAGAAAATTTTTCATTAATGTTTTGCAGCTTTCGTCTTCGGGACCTTACACTACAATCCTCAAGTGGTCTTGCAGGTTGGCCTATATTTGCTGGTTTGAGTCGGCTTTTAAATACGTTCGCTTTTAAGTCATTGTTTGTTTTACCGTTTATTTAATCGCGTTTAAAGATTTTTTTGAAATCGTAGGGTCTTTTATTCCTTATATTTAATCTTTACTAGCAAACCCGTTCGCCACGTTTGCCATGGCTTCGGTTTTTGTAACATTTCGTTTGGGGAATAAAAGATAAAGAAAAATTATTTTTTTTGTTTTATATTTGAAAAGGAAAAATTTTATTTCATTGCACAACAGTAATGAATTAATTTTGATTACAAAAATGAAGTGGAATTTAGTTGAACTTCTCTAAGTAAAAAATGAAAGTGAATCCAAAGTAAATACTGAACCGAAGCGTTATACGTGTCTGCAAATAAACCGTTTCATTGAAGTGCTCTTTCGTAAACCACATTTTTCGTTTTTTGGTCTGTCGTTAACACAAATAAAGCGGATAGGATAGTTTCCGAACTCGTGAACACGCATCGTATAGCTGCCCACGTGAAAAACAATGATTTTCTAAATTTATCCCGCAAACACTAAGCTATTGGCCTTGCGATTGGTTGTCATTGCGAACGCAAGGCGAACCAGAAATTGCAATCGTTCAGCTGCGTACTTTCCGATAATAATGGTTGCCTCAATCAAATTCGGCATAAGTCTTTTCACCGCAAGTCGAGTACCGTTGCAAAGTCGCGGTTGATTCAAATTAAGCAATATCATAATAACTGAACCAACTTCGAGTTGCAAGTTATGTGGTGGAAATCCTGGTAACTCCAGAAAGTTCAAAAACTCCGTTGGATAATTTACTGCATCATCGGGATTTGTTATGGAATCAACGGATTTGTATGTCACCAAATCGCCATCGATTTTTGATTAAATGGTGAAATTCAGAGCATGTACAACATCATTATTCTCTGCGGCCAGAATTTACTTAACCAAGCATAGTTCTGTTAAATCTCACTAATGTTTGGGAAAACATTTTCAATAAGAGCTAATTGAGAATCTACAAATCGGCAAAAGTCATTGGTAAGAGTAATTAATCCAGCTGTCGCATCAACTGGGAATTTTCCACTTCCAACAGGTATCAATTGTTTGGAAAATTGTGCAGCACTTTGAACATTTTGAAGCTGAACTCCCATATTAGTGGTTGGCGATGTTTTTACGTTATTCCACAAAGGTGATGCCTTCAGCCAAGCATTTAATTCGTTTGCAGGCGTTGCACGGTGAATTACTGGCAACGTCTGCCTGATATCGCCTTCCAACAATATCATCAAACCGCCAAAGATGTTGTTATTTCGCCGAAGATCCTCCACTGTGAAGTTAAGTGCTTCAAGTGATTTCTTATGTGCCTTTGTGCACTCATCCCAAAGAATGAGCTTGCATTGCATCAACAATTTTCAAATTGCATTAGATCGGGAAATATTGCATGTTGGAGTATCAATTGTGTTGAGTGGCAACTTAAGCGCAGAATGTGCAGTACAATCGCCATCTAGAAGAGTCGCCGCAATTCCAGATGATGCTAACGCCAAAGCTATGTCACATCTTGATCGAATAGTGTCAAAAATAAGTGAAATGACAAATGTTCTGTTGCATGCGCAAGCCATGCAAGATATTTTCACATCTGTAGTCTTTGCATTTGTTCCATAACTGAATTGGTTGTGAAGGGAAACATGTGGTGATGATAATTGCGAACAGCTGAACCCGCAAGTGTTAAATCCCAATGAGAATTGTTGTCCAGCAAACCCAATAGTTGACATGCTTCTCGATATGTTTGGCATTGGTGGCCATTCACAGTTTTCAAATGTGCAAATGATTTTGGTCCACGTATATTTACCAACAGCAGTCGCAAGTAAAAACATTCATAATTTTTAATTTTATAATTATATCTTTTTTAATTACATAAATTGCAAAAATGCATAGCAAACTTGCAAAAAAGTTTTTTTAGTAGTTTTGGTCACCTTCTCGTGAAATGTTCCACTGTGCGGCGACAAATCTTCAATCATGTTTTGCAAAAAGCTTATGTTTTTCAAATAATCACACTCATTGTGAACAGACATTTTGAATGCCTTGTAGGCCTTTTGAAGATGCCCTAATCGCACCATTTTTTCGTTCACACCTACCAGAGTGGTTTTAAAACGTTTTATTCTGGAAATAATTCGGTAGCTAACGAAGATATCCTAATGACGATCGAGTGTACAGGGATTGAGGGAGTTCCTCAGAAGCCCCCTCCCCTATTTCGCAAATTTTAAGTTAAATAGACCTTACATGTCTAGGTAACCTGTTTTCCGCAATTTCAATAAAAAATACCTCTGCTCGGCCTCTGTGATTTTATTTCATTATGATATCTTCAGTTGTTCATGGGCAACCGAATTATTTTTAAAATAAAACGTCTTCAAACCACCGCACGTCGATAGAAATATTTGTCTGCACAGTTATATAGTATAAGGTTTGGCTCGTGTCTTAAAAAATAGTACTTTATAGATACTGTAATACGTGTTGTACCTGAAGATTCAATAAGATTTTTATCGCTTTGAACTCTTTTCACAAAACTTTGACTTACATGCCATTAATTTCTCTGGGATCAAAATATTCGATGTTTCCTTTGGAAAATCCTAGGTACTTCGTATCGTCCGTACTGGAATTTCTCCAATAGTTTTTATTTTTCTAACATATTTCAATTTCTTTCTACAATAGTTTTTTTTGTTAAAGAGAAGTGGCAACCGTGCTACATTCGTTATGAAAGGGATAGAGAATAGATGAAACAGTTGCTGAAAGTAGAAGGATAGTCGGAATAGTCTATAATATTTTGCACTTGTGCACTGTTTTACGTTTATTCAATATTGTATTTTTATTTTGCTAATAAAGTTTCTACTTTAGTGCGTGGTTTTATTTGCTGGATGGTGATGTACAATTTGTAAAAAAAAATAAATTTTGTATTTTTGTTAGGTAGGGGATGCGTTGCATTTTATGTAACGACTTTATATCATGTATTTTTATTTGTAGAATTTATTAATGCTTTATTAATTTTTGTTTTTTAAGAACTTTATTTAAGGCATTAGTTTGAAAGTTATTAACTACTAAAGCGACAAAATTTAAGATAAATATGTTTAGTTTAGTTCGTTTCATTCCTAAACAATGTAATTTTTTAATAAAAATAAATCATTTAACTTCCTTTGAAGCGCCATCAAAAATAAAAGCTTTTTCATTTGCTGCCTTCTTGGAATAAAATCCTGAAAACGATATGCTTATTATTAGAGTGAGCGGCGTTGTTTATCACCGACGGTAAAACCGAGTGATAAAATAAGTTACAAATAAAAAACTATTTTGTTGGATTAACACCACAAAATAAAACTTTTTCGCTATGCATTTTTTTTACAAAATTTTATTTTCTCTAATTATTTCTTTTTTCAGGAAATCACATTTGTGGATAGACTTTTTTAATTTTTATCACTAATCTTTACTATCGTTGTAGAACGTCACCAGTAATTTTTTTAAAATCTAGAATAACGATATATTGCACACAGATAAATTGCACTCAAAAACAAAATAATTAGAGCTAGAAACATCACTAATTGATAGGTCGCATCTCGCTATACACGATAATGCAATGACCAATTAAAAAAAAAATATTTATTTTTAAGCCACTTAAAAAATAAAAAATTTAAAAAATGGTTGCATTCGACTAACTTGTAGGCTCATGCATCAGTCTAAATGCATTATTTTAAGATTATATACCTTTGGACTTACCTATTCAATATTTTCATCATCTTTTAAATGTCTAGACCGTCTCTTGTCGCTTCCAGATAACAGTTGGTTTACTTTTGACTGTTTTGCAAGGTCTAAAGCTTCTTTTTTACTTCGAAGGGCACAATCCTCTAGAGTCTCGGCAGCTTCAAACATTCCCTGTCTTCTGTAGAGTGCTCCTAAATTTTTTAAAGTTGTAGTAACTGTAGGTGAATCTACCTTTGCTGCTTTATGCCAACCGCCATATTCTCCATATGGAGTGTTCTCCCTGTTATTATATTTATGCACCTCACGTTCTTCTGCAACCTTAAATATATAACAAAAATTTGTCAAAATGTATATACCATTTAGGCCAAAGGTTGCATTAATATTGGTAATGATGCAAAGCTTAGAAAAATAAAAAAATATATATATATATATAACTCAAAAGAAAAAAAAACTTCACCAATGCGACGGTAAAATACAACAAAGTAAAAAAACGAGAAATTTTCACAGTAAATTTTTATATTTGAAAAGATACTGAAGTCCAAAATACAAAAGAATTTCTTTATATGCTTCTACTTAGTTACGACCAAAATAACTCTAGTTCAAGTGTTTAAACGAACAGGAAAACCGATCTCCAGCACAATTTTCACATCACCAAAAGTACTCATTCACTCGAACAAATAAAAGCACAATCAGACGGACACACGTCCCTGAATAATAATAAAACCCAGAAATCTTGAAAATTAGTCCCGCATAAAATGCTAGGTGGCGGAGAAGGTACAGTTTAAAACATGACTTAAGAATAATGTCTTCACACCGAAAGCGCTCGCCGTTCATACCAAAATAATCAAAACATTTTTCAGAAAAACAGTAGAAACCAGAAATTGACAAAATATTTCAACAATGCATACATAAACTTTTCATATACATACAAATAAACAAAACAATATTGTTTTATATATACATCTAAACCTAAATTTTATTGGCACAAATAAATTAATAAAATCGAATTATTAAATTAATAATTAAAGTATTAATTATTAATGTTAGAATAATGTGAAGATTCTGCCGTTTTTGTGAACTATTTAATACTACTTGATCTTGTCTTATGTCCTGTTGCACTAAATTATAGTCATTTAGCACATCTATACATATAAAAATTAAGCCCAAAATAGGTATCCGTTAGTTGCTAGTGTTTGACGAGATGCGCTGTCGGATTTCCACCAAATTTTCACAGTACCTTCGTAATGGTCGCTGGTTTGTGTCTTTGTTTTGTTGGAGTTAGTCACAAACGTATTTCCCGGTATTGCACAAAATTTTAGAAACCATGATTGGCTGGGGGAAAGAAATATCTTAACTGCGAAAAATGCAGATGTTTCAGATATCAAAGTCACAATTTTGAATGACATTCTCGGGGAAATTTTTACCTAAAAATCGGTTGACTCTGTTACCAATCAAGACGATGTTGTAAATTATCCAGTGGAATTTTAAAATTCCCTTGAGTTATCTGGACTGCCGCTCCACAGCCTACAAGTGAAAGTTGGTGTTCCAATTATTTTGCTTAGGAATATCTGCCAGCCACGACATTGCAATGGGACACGTTTGGACATGAAAATGTGATTGAAGCAAAAATTTTTAAAGTTCCCCATACGTGTTGCTTTTGCAATGATCCCTGTTTTTCGCACGGTCAAATATATGTATCATGTTCACGTGTTAATACACCAACTGCTTTGTTTGGATATACCGCGAACCAAAATCAATCCAAGAATGTCGTATATGTAAAAGCATTGCAATAGAATAAGACGTATTTATATAAGCACACAAAAATATTGAATTGTGAAAAAGATAAAATTATTAAAAAAACCTAAAAACGAAAAAAAGGAAATTGTGTTCTTTCTGATTAATTTTCTTAAATGATTGAATTTTTTGGCGCACAAATAACTTGCAAAGCAGTCACGGGCACGCTAGTACAACTATAAAGCAAAACTCTAGGTAAATCAAACAATAATAACTAATGCGTCATCTTTTTGTAACGTTTTGTCATTAAAATTTACGTTTGAATGCATAAGTAAAATAATGTTGTTTTGTAAATTTATTTTCAAAATTTGTAGTTATTTGAAAAATTTGTTTAGGATTAGAAAATTGTTTGTTGTAACAGATAAAATATTTTTTTTTTCAATTTGTAGTTTCTACTATTTTTGTTTTTTTGTATGTTTTGTTTTTTTCTTTTTTTTTAATTTTTTATTATTTTGAATTTGTCAAAAATTTTTATTGAATGGTTTACTAAATTGTTTATACGCTTTGCTTTTCCTGAAGATGCCACCCAATGGTGTGGCGAAATACTGAAAATAAAAATTCATTTTTATAAAAATACCTTGTGCTTAAAAATATCATTTATAAAAAGGTCAATTAACTATAATTATTACTTTTTTAGTAAACATATAATTCATTTAAAAAGAAAAGATAGGAAAAACCTTTGTAGTTTTTAAGGAAATATTCAACTCTTACTCTTGACTTCAAATTTCTTAATATAAAGATCTATTCGAAGTTTAATTTATATTTCGAAGTTTAAATTCTTGACTTATATGTAAAAGTTTCGTTGAGTAACATCTTGTTAAGTTATAAGCAATTTTGAGATTTTTATTTTGAATAACTTGTAGCTTTTTGAGATGTATTTTACCTGCTTTTACTGACGATATTTGTTACGCATAGGTCATTGTTGGTTGTACGGTTGAGGGTCGACTTACGCGGTTAAGTACCATCATTTATGGTAATTTTTTATGTAAAACAATTTAAAGTAATATGTGCGTATAAAGATAACACTGAAGATAGCATATAGTCGAAACCGATATGTTCACAAACCAAATTTAACGGGGGTTGACGTAAAATCATACCCAAATTTAATTTAAATATTTAATTTCATTTGGAACTGGCATTTCGATGTCAAAAAGCCTGCTTGGGTAATTTATTTATTTGTCCTCTTGTTATTACTGCAGTGTGATCCACAAACAATGCTGTAAAATAGTCTCTAAGATCATATCGATCAATATAATGTGTGTGATAGCGCGGAGGCTTATAGTACTCAGCAGGAGCATTTCGTGGGCTTGAAATTTTGTCTTCAATATTTACCATCTGCCTTATAAATAAGACCATCGTTCCAAATGGAATTAAAGACCTTTTCCATGTCAAGACATATAGTTCCAGTGCTCTTTCTATAGTTTCTATTACCAAATATGAAATTGACAAATCTTTTTACTTGATGGACACCAGAATATTCTTTTCGAAAATCAAACTGTTCTTTTAGAAAATGTTGTTGCTCAGGGTAAACTCATTTAACCTCCTCAGTATAATTTTGTCAAATATCTTACCGAAACAATTTAGCATACAAATAGGATGACGCTGGTGTAGCATCTTACTTGGCTTAAGTATTGGGTATTAAGTATAATTTTTGCAGTTTTAAAAAATTGGTAAATATTTATTTCTTGTGCACCAAAAAGAGTATCACTAATTTTTTTATCATAATTAGGTTGTATGCACTGTTAGCCATTCATAATATTTTGAACTTTACCATCCCCACTTGAAGCCAAGTTGTGTGTAGCTTTGTAATTATTTGCAAATACTTCGGCAATGTATTCAACTTTTTTGTATTGCTATATATTTCAGCGCCACCTTTTGTCAGCTACTAGAACTTTTAACTACCACTTGTCAACCTTCGTATAAACTGATATCAGCTGCTATTTCTATCATCGTGAACTTTTTTGTCAGCTGTTTAAAAACAGAGGTTACAAAGTTTATCCCTGTGGGGTTATTAGACCTCTGAAATTTTCTCCTGTACCTGAACCTGTTCCTTTGCCCAATAAGAAATAAAGTTAGTTGGAAAAGTTTTCCTTGTATTTTTTTAATAGAGTTTGCTTTGAAGCTTCCTGTATAATGTAAGTTATTTTAGGTAGTACGTGATCAATATTTTCCTCTGTTAAAAATTCACAGTTTCTTATCTTAACGACAACACATTTTGCTATTTCTTTCCTGTTGACCATATGGAACTTGCATTATTCTCTAGTTGATTGATCCACAAATTGAACCAGCCATTGGTACGTGGTTCGAATGTAATATCTGGATTCAATTTGTGAAATATGCAATTTTGAATTCGTAAGTACAATGTCATCCACAGGCGATTTTGTTGGAACCGGCGATTGACTGCAACAAGTGAAAGTTTGAGGAGAAAATATATAATAGTTGGATTTAAGCTGGTGAATATATACGTTATTTTCAGCTGTGTTAGTTTGTTGGCAATTACTGCTAGAATGTTGTGCAATTAATTTTCCAAATACAAATAAGTTTGATGTCGCTTTGCTAATAGTATTAAAGGCCATGAATGAATTTGTATTTTGGACAATAAATTGAAGAAAATCTAATTAGTTTGATTTAGTATTAATACTGATAGATCTTCTATATAAATTTAAGTCTTTAATTCTGATTTTATGTTGTGATTTAAGAAAAGTTTATAATAAAACTTATAAAATATATTTTCTGCTTGAAAATCCCTGCCGGTAAAGTTTCTAGCAAATACCCTAAATATTATCTCTAAGTAAGTGAGACTGAGGAGAAATTTGTGACGTTCTGTTGACCCTAGCAGTTATTCGAGCTTAAGAGACTATAATCAGAACCGCGACGAAATATTTCAAAGTGCTCTTGCAAATTTTAGGGTTCTGATAGTATGACATGTTTTTTTTTCGTTTCGGACCACATGCAATGCGTTGTGCAACTAGGAAATCAGGTTATGTGGAGGACGAAAAGGAAGTAGTGTTTGTAGACATTCAATTTGAACTTTCCTACATTCAAAGTGACAGTAAACACTTCTAGAGGGTGTTCATTCCACGTACGGACTGTTCTGCAAAAAATACGAATTTTCCTGTAATGCGTAGTGCGCTTCACTGACCAATCAACCAGAAATGGATTTGCTCTCACTCAACGTAAATTGAGTTAGACGCAAAACCGTGCGAGCAACGGGAACAAGTTCCCTAATTTTGTTAGAGCACTCACAATATTAGTAACAATAAAACAGAGTAATGCATCCCACATTGCGTCGAAAGTCCAGAGTTGGATACCCTACTGGGTTGGATACCCTACTGTCGCCAATGAACCTCTTATCCTTCTTCTGTACGCGTTCACGGAACTCCAAAATAGACTTTGGGCCCATACATATGAGTTGTATTCCATCTTTGGAGGAAGATACGTGGTATAAATAGTACGAAGGTACAGAAGTATCTCTTACACTATTTTAGAAAACCGAAGCACGTGAAAGTATCTTTAGAAACCTGAAAAATGTGTTTAGTCCATCGAACAGACACTGAATTTTCATGCCACAACATCAAGAACTTCCGTTTCTGTAATACTTATATCACCCATGGAAATAGATGCAACACCATTTGCGAACATAGATATATGCAAAAGCTTGAGCGTATCATCCATGTTCTGCCTTTTGTAACTCACCTCCAACGGTCTATTACGAAATGAATACGAATGACAATTTGTGCTGTCATCTGTCATAAGAAATAGGGTAGGAGGAAGAACGGAGCGTTGCGGTACCCCTGAATTAATCTTGGACTCGTCTGATGAAATCCCGGCTTTAACAACTCGTATAGTACGATTTCTGAGATAATCCCATATAAATCTGGACAACTTATCACCAGCACCAAATGCAACAAGTTTTAACAGAAGTTAATCTCTATCAAACACCTTGGAAGTATCTGGAGCCACCACCTTACTCTCTCCGAAATTATGTACGGAGTTGCATTATTGTTGCGACAGGAAAGTCACCAATTTACCCGTATAGCGCTTCCTACGGAAACCATGTTGTCGGCCGTTGTTGTCCAACAAATTGCAATTGCGCGGTAATCTTAGGGTTGTTATCCTCATCCTTTTTGGGGATCGGTGTTACATTAGCACCTTCCTTCATTGAAAATTCGCCGGCATGATACAACGAGTTGAAAAGGACTGCTAACGGACGCGCCAGCGTCGAAGAGCAATGTTTCAAGACCAATGCTGGTATCACATCCGGCACAGGAGACTTGTTGCCGTTAAGATCTGCTAAAACCTTTTTAACCGGTCGAGCTTCGGCATAGTAACGGGTACTCTGTCGAGCCTAGGCGGTGGTTGACTACTTAGCGGCAAATAGGAATTATTTACAAATATAAATACCAGCCAAAAGGTTAGCTTTATCAACCGGGTCAGGGAATATTTGATCATTCTTTAAAAGAGTCGGAATTGAAGAACTAGCATTAACTTTACTCTTTTAACAAATGACCTTAGCACAAAGGCGCTCCGCGTATAAATTTTTTTCGCTCCTTAGTACATTGGAATAAGAAGATTTCGCCCTTTTGCGTAGCGAATCAGTATCTGCGTTTTTGTTTTACACCAGATACTAAACGCTTCCTCTCTTGATCTGACTGTATTTTTGCACGTCTGATTAGGCCAAGACTTCGATCTCCTTTTAATCGAAACTTTTTTGGATGGAATAAAAATCCGCTATGGCATCGACATTATTGTCCAAGAAACATAATTTCCAACTCAATTGCCTAAAAAATTCGTAGAGCTCATCCCAACGAGTCTTGTCATAAATATATATTTTAAACGTTTAGTAACTGATTTTGATGGTGCAGTGATCGGAATTGCCGAGAGGTGCACAAACACTATCCATACTTTTGTGGTAGTGAAGTTAGAAAAAGGTCGTGCGTATTATTTGGTACCTTCAACACAAGAAATGTGCGTTGGTTCATTCAGTAATTGCACAAGGTTGTTATGCGCGGCAAATAACTCAACATACTTGCCTTCTGGCTGTGGACACTGAAATCACCAGCAACAACAATTTCACTGTTCAGGCAACTGTTGAGAATCTTCGATATGGGGTCAGAAAGAGAATCGGGCCATATAGGTTTTATCCCTTCCCGCGCAGAAGTCTTTCTGTAGAGAAACCTAAAATGTAAGAGATGGGACTTGTTCCTGAATTTTACCCAGAGACATCTAAATTCAGGATGATATGCCCAATGGTTGCTGGCACTGCATATATCTACGCAACTTAATTGCGTATATATTATGCAAGGCCCCGATGGAAGTTGAAAAGCGATAGTAGTTGGTACACAGGTAAGTAAAAACTTCGTGGATTAGCATTTTCAGAAGGATGAGTCTCACATAAGGCTAAAATATACGGCCGATTGAGAGAAACGTGAGCATATACTCTGTATATACATACACTTTGTATATGTTTACGTTTGTCTTCGTCTTAGCCCGTGTATATTGCAGAAGTCAATTTTGAGTCGTCCTGTCATAGCAAGCAAGAAATTCAAATCTGATCTATTTTGCTATACTGCAACCAGTGCAATAACTTTCACTTTTTATTATAGTTAAACAGCTTCAAAGGTCACTTTTTGGAATATTCTGATAGTCAAAGTCTCAGCTGATCACTTGTATAAAGTTCTTCTGAGAGTATTGTCTCTGCGAAAGTATCCGCATTGCAGGTGAATTTAAAATCGGACTTACAACCTAGTGGTGATAATAAAGTTGCCAGTTTTACCCTAACAAAAACGGATTCGGCTACATGACGACACTAGACGAGAAAGTAGCTATAGTAACTTCCATTTCAAAACCGTTTAGGAACTTTAAAAACCTGAAAGTTACAAACTAAAATACTTACTACACTTGTTTCGAAAAGCCTTTTTTTTCATCAAACAAAATTAAATTTGTATGCTGATGATATCTTAACTGCAGAGAGTGAAAGTTACAACTTAGTTTTTTATTTTAATATTTCACACAATAGCGGAAAGTATTATGAAGAAAAATATAAACCAACATGATATATAGAAGTGGATCCAGTGGATATTTAGAGATGACAAGAATCTCGTGCGACTAGATCGCAGCGATGTATAATCTACGCTTGGATTCAGCTCTATACTGGAATTAGAATTTTTTTTCAATTTATGTTTAGGAAAAAATATTTTGCAGTTAATCCAGTGGGTAGTTGGAGAAGACGTAAATGGGCTGAATTGCATAGTGGCAGCAGCCTAGTATTTCAAACGTGTATAATGTACGTCTGGATTCGTCCCGATTTTGTAAACATATTTTTTTTGTTTAATTTCTTTACGAAAAATAATATGTAATATGAACAATATAGTATATTTTTTATTTAGAGAAGACATGAATCGGTTCACTGGTTTAGTGGGAGTCTCCTGGATTCAGTAGATTCTAGCCCTGTAAACTGTACATGTACATCTAAAATCTGTCTAATATTATACATAAACATTTTTAAAATGTTTGAAATTTAGGACACTTCGGGTTGTCGGCATGAACTATTAGATTCTAATGTGGTATAATCTATGTTTGGAATCAGGACGAAAAATTTCAAATGGTGTACAAAGTACATCTGGATTTAGCCCGACGTCGGAGATATAAATATTTTTAAAATTTTAAAAGAATAGCATGAAAAATAAGTTTAATTTTGATGTGAAGAGAGAATGAACAGGATCACTGCCATCTAGTCCATAGCGCGATAGAAAATACTGGTCTTTTGTATCAAGTGTTCAATTAAGTTTGCAAAACTCTTCGCTATCCGGGCATGAAATCTGCTGCAAAATCAAGGTAATTATACTGCTATTTGACTGTAAATAAAGTTTATTTAAATTGAATTGCAGACATTTTATAAAAAACGATAAATTTAACTATGTGAGAGACTCCGCTACTGTGACCAAACCCTGCAATCTCAGAGAATCAAACATTTCGTTAATGAAGGTTACATATAAGAAATACAGTTTATCAAATTAAATTTAAATAATTTTATTGGAAATTTACAGTGCATTTTCCTCATTTATAATCAGTTCTATGATTAAACTCTTTGATCTTGGAGAACCAAACATATAGTATTCTTAAACTGTTTATTCAAATTGAATTTGTATTTTTTTTTAAGATGCGGAAAATTGACTTTGAACAAGGATATTATTTTGTATGTGATGAGTTCTTCAATTAAAATCAAGATTTCAGTAAACAAATTTATTAAATTCGATATTTTGTAATAAATTCTCGTTATGAATTGAGCGCAATATCAAACTATATATAGTACAAACAGACAGTATCCAAATTCATATTATCTAATTTGATGCCGTTCAAATATCGACTTACCTGCCAAATGGGCTTATTTTTACTATCAATAGCACCGAATTCCCGCTCATGTGCGCGGGTTAATACCTGTTTGTATAAAATTTCAGCCTCTGTATATTTCCCTTGCTTTAGGTAACAACTAGCTAGATTATTTTTCGTTTTAGCTACATTTGGATCATCGGGACCAAGCTTACATTCATAAATTTCTAGGGCTCGTTGATAATATTTTTCAACTTCATCATATTTTCCTTGATTTTGACAAAGTAATGCCAAGTTATTTAATTGCTTTGCAACATCAGGATGGTCTTTGCCTAAAACTTTTTCTCGAATTTCAAGTGCTCGTTTGCAAAGAGGTTCAGCATCCTTATATTTGCCTCGTTTTCCATATAACACTGCAAGATTATTTAAAGTTGCCGCCACCGCTGGGTGATTTTCACCTAGAGTTTTTCCTCTGATAGATAATGCATCATTAAGCAGATTTGCAGCTTCCTTGTATTTATTCTAAAATTGCAAGAAATACAACAGAATATGTATAAAAGTATATAATTAATTTGAAACTGAAAAAAAAAATAAAAAAAATCTGACTGGTATCAATAGTAAAAAAATAAATTTTTGTTTTCAACTTATATCAACAGATTTCAATATTTTTTCTGAAAAGAATTTTCACAATATTTAATAAATATCTTTCATTCATTATTATTTTAAAATATTTATTGATATTAAAAGACAAAAAAAGTCGAATGTATTAGTAGCTATTGTAATGACTGCCATTCATCCCTTTGTTTTTGATGGCTATGAAAAGACCAAATATTTGAAAAGAAATGAGTTAAATGACTAGAAGTCTTTTTTAGAAAGTTGTATAGGAAATTAACAGATAATCAATCCCTTTACAGACATTTTTTACTGAAGTTAAACACAAAATACCAAATTAATAACACCAGTATATCCTGTAGACTAAGCTTTATATTTAATAAAACCATCAATATAATTTTATTAAAGCAGAGAAAACCGAAGCAGACCGCTTCTTTAACAAGTCCTTTTCGACCACCTTCCATCCTCAATTGATTAGGGGCAATTTGTAATTTACGAGCCCATTTTTAATTTACGGCAAATCTTCGTTGATTCAGATGCTATTGCTTTACTGATTTCCGTCTGTCGGCGTTCTTTCTCATTACGCACTCCGAGACTTAGAATCTCCTCTTCCAGTCAGAGACAGCAAGTACCGTGTTCATCAATTTTTATCTTGACTTGATGATATTTACATGCATCTAACGCATTTAGCAAGCTCATGGTACTCCTATTATATCTGAGCACCTTACCCTACCATCTTATCTTGCCAAGGGGTTCTAAAGCACCATTCGATCCTGTCTACATGTAGTAAGCTCCCTCCACATTTATAGCGGACCCTGTCAAACAAAGTATCAATTATGCTTAAGAGTTTTTCAAAAATTAGGCATGTGTTTGTGATTAATAGAAGGAACAATTAAGAATGCTTTGGATTATTCTAAACATACCAATATTGATCGATTATGAATAAACCTCATATCCCGAATTACAAATTTAGTTGGGTAAAAAGATATTTTTACAAAGTACACAACCTACCACAGATAAATGCGAAGAATGGTGAGCACGGAGGCATTAGATTTTGCTGGTTTCTAACTTTCCTTTCTTTAGAAAACGTTCCCAAAAATTTGTTACATTTTGCTTTTATATTAAAAATTAGAAATTAAAATAAAAATGAAATTAAGCCGAATTAATTAATGAATAATATCGGCTACATAAAAAATATTTCTCGTAAGAAAAATGGCGCCAGTACTCTGTGTTAGGGTATTTCATTTTTAATTAGGCGAAGAGAACTTTTGCTTGTATTAGATTGGGCAAACTTACGTTCGCCATCCGAGTGCCTGACCCATAAGTGAGGGAGAAATTATTACTGTTTTGAGTGGTCTTTGAGTTTATTAAAAAAGCTCTAATTATGCACATTTGGAAAGTTCTGCAATCGCATTTACAAAACATCCTTACGTTACCATTATTCAGAGAAGGTAACTTTTTTTTCTGATTAGTAATCTATAGTCCGTGGGTTTTAAATGTGTGTATTCACTAATGCCTTAAACTGATAACGTTGTATCTGTGCCATAACAACAGGGTCGTCTCTTGAAACCATATTCACATTAGAAACACTACCATCATTAAAACCATCCGATTTAACCACCGGACAATTCTTTGAATTATGTCCAAAAACATTACATTTGAAACATTTTATACCTCGATTTGCATTTGGACACTTATTTGCATTAAGACCACCCAACCCACAATTAAAGCATTTTCCTTGCGATATGTTACCAGCTCTAGACGCTTTCAAACGTTCGTATTCAACAAAATTAATTTTAAGTTGCTCCAGGCTTGTAGCTCCATACAATATCATCTTCTCAATCGATTGATCCTTAATACTATCCACAATATAAGCAATTGTAGATGACGTATCCAAATTTATTGAAACTGCCAATTCGGTCATACTGTAAAAATAACTTCTCCATGATTCAGAGGACAGTTTCCTCTTACCACGAAGCTTTTCATGCATTCTATTACTGTTGACCTGTAACGAAACTCATTAGTCAACTTTTCCTTAAACATTAGCCATAAATGAATATTAGTTTGTTTCAATAAGTAAGCCTTCGCAGCTCCTCGTAATAGCCTTCGTGCAAAAATGATTGCTTCTTGATCAGACTGACAAGCTAGTACACTACCTACTAGCCTACAGGGGCACCTTTACCATATCATCGACTGCAGTCAACCAGCTCTCAGCAGGTACCCCAAAATTTTCCTATTGAACGTTTCCACCAAGCCTTTAACATCCTTAAAACTTAAAAAAACAATTCGGTCCTCTTCCCGGAAAAATTGCTGACATTGACTGATTCTCACGTATATTCTGTTCACCAAATTCGTCTAAACCCTGATTATTTGCATCCTCCATTGCTTCGACTTCATCTTCAACATTCTCTGTTTCTTTCACCACAATATTCATTAGCCAAAATTACCCAATTACCCTACCCAATTACTGAAGCCCCATATATATATATATATATATATATATATATAAAGTAATTTTGAAATAATAGGTGCTTAAGTGGACTTTTGCTTATTAAAAAATTATGGCGCTTTTAAAGTTCATTTATGAATTATACTGCTATACTAGCATTATATTACTGCATTTTTCATTTATTCATTATATTGTTACGAATGCGTCTTACTTGAGTTTTTAAAGAAAATATTTAAGTAATAAAGTAAAAATTAGGTATGCTATTTGCTAACTGCGTAGTTTCCTAAGAAAACATATGCACGCAAGACAACAAAAACCTTTCTAGTTACAAACTGCGTACAGATTTCATACACGCAAAACAACAGCAATTAGGTATGCTGTTTACTAGCTGTCTAGTTTTCTAAGAAAGCTTATGTACACAACAACTAGCTTAAAATAAATTCCAGGAAGAAACTTTGTCAGCATAAAAACAAAAATACTCACAGACCTACAGGTGCCTATACATTGAATGAATAACATAAAAAAATGTGATACAAAGGGAGTAGAAGGTTCTTAATTTTTGTAGACCTCTTGTGGACCAATTTAAAAGGCAGCGTCTTAAAGGATAGTTAGTTAGTTGAAAAATAAACCTCGTGAAGTAAAGACGTGCATTTTAAGTAAATTGTTCTGTAATGTTAACTTTGTGTGTAGTTAAAGTAAATAAACTTCTGTGAATAATTTGAAAACTCTATAATCTGGTGTTATTTATTTTGCAATAAAGAACTCACAACAAAACGTTTATAAAAGGTATAAATGCAACAACTACGCCAGTTGTGAAGAAGTGAAATTGCAAAAAAAACTAATTTAAATCAACTACAATGAAGTTGGAAGAACTGAAAGTTAAGCAGCTAAAGGAGCTGAATAAGTTGATTGATAAATTCAAGCAGCATGACATCGATATTGGGACATACGAATTGGGAGACAAAGAAGTGGTAATGTAAACTTGAATTCAATACTTGCGGCTATGATGACGAAAACGGATGCAATTCAAAAAAGCTCTAGAGGCAGCAGTTCGAAAATGGTTGCAAGTCAAGAAAGCTCTAGAGCCAACAGTGCGAAAATTTAAGCCACAAATGACAAACTTCTAGGTGTCATTCAAGAAAACTCTAAAATCAACAGTGCGAACATTGATACAATTAAAGAAAGCTCTAAAATCAACGGAGAAAACCTTGTAAGTGAGGTAAACAAAGATTTTCAAGAAATATCGGAAATATTCGGCAAACGAGTAGAAGCTGTAGAACAGAAAGTCAGCAAATTTTACGAAAAAATCTAGGCTAGACGAAGAATTTGATGAACTAAAAACGAAAATGGACGACCTCCATATTCGGGAAGGCCAGGCGAAAGTCGTTTCTGTGCACTCCAGCAATATAAGCGCACCCAGCTATGACGGTAGCGAAGCGCTTGATGTGTTTAAGTTGCAGTTTGAAACAGTGGCCAGCAAAAATAGATGGAACAATGAGAAAAGGTGCAGCTGCCGAAATCCCTGAAAGCTTACAAGGAGGCTGCGGAAATAATTACATGGACATTATGGTGGCCTTACAACGATAGCGAGCATAAAAGACACTTTATAGAATGGAGTTACGAGGCAAGGTACAAAAGGCAAATGAGACGCTGCTTTAGCTGCGGCAAGGACAGATATTTTTAGCGCATCTACAGGTATGTTAAGAAAAGGTCCAGATTTACGCTCATGTCAAGATCTACTTCACCTTCACGGGACAACAAATGGGCAACAACACTAAATCGTACGAGTCACCGTTAAAGTAAAACAAACTAGCAGTGAGGGGCAAGCTCTAGCTCCCACACCCGACGACCCCGCAATCTCAATTTCCATCATACAACAGAAAAATTATAACTTTATTGTCTGCGGGTTGATCAGCGAAAAGAAGCAAGTTAAAAGGGGAAGGGGAGCCGTTAAACAATGTACAACTGCGCTCCGCTACTGGGGATTCAGCCATCGTCTATGGAAGAGCCAGGGTACGATTGACTATCGGAAACATCAGCGCAGACCACGTGTTTGTTGTCGCTGATATAGTGGATGAAGTTATTATCGGTGCCGACTTCAAGAAAGCTCACGGTATTAATCTGGATATAGCGCAGCAGATAATGATCTGGCGCAACGTGGAAATCCCTTTGAATGTTGGATATGAAAGCAGGGACGCAGTAAGAAAACTATTTGCCGTCGAATGCCAAAAATTACTAACTCTGGCGAAAACTTTAGTTTGGGCACGTGTGGAGGCGGATTGTGTGGACAACCGGTTGAGGGTTGTAGAACCAGAAAACGTAAGGAACGATTTCATAACATCTAAAGCTCTCGTGAAAATAAATGCGCGCTGTTTCAAAAAGAGGTCAAATACTTGGGGCATCGTGTAACACCAGAGGGCGTATCAACTGTAGAGGATAAAGTATTGGCAGTAAACAATCACCCACGTTCACAAAATCTTCATAAGCTGCGTAGTTTCTTGGGGCTTTGCACATACTTCAGGCGATTCGTGCCGAACTTTGCTCAAGTGGCCGCCAGCTTACATGAGTTGACCAGAAAATCGCAACCATACCACTGGATTGGGGCAGCAGAAGAGACGTTTCAGAGGCTAAAGGAGCTTTCGTATACAGCACCCGTCCTCGCCTATCCGATAGCTGGACATGAATTTATATTGGATACAGATGCAAGCGGCTACGGAATAGGAGGAGTGCTTTCTCCGGCAATTAATGGGACGGAAAAAATTATTGGTTAGTTATTAGAGTATTGCCCAAGCCCGAAAAAATGAACTATATCGAAATTGGGAAAGTGCAGATGGAAAAACTACAACGGGCTTAATCGTCGAGTTAAAAAGCAGTTTCATAATGGTCCCAGCGGCGGCCATCTTGGTGTAACAAAAAAACTAGAATAGATAAAACAGCGATTTTATTGGGTAGGCTGCCCATAAACTGTAGCCAAATGGATAGCTAATTGCGAGCAATGCATTGCGGCTAAGAGTCCAACAAGGAAGAATCGTGATAAGCTACAACAGTAGAACGCAGGCGCCCCTTTTAAGCGGATAGCAAAGGACATCGCAGGTCCATTCCCCGTCAGTAATGCTGGAAATCGGTATCTACTAGTAGTAATGGACTACGACTTAGAATTTGGCGTTAAACTAATTCCTGCACACGACGATGATAAAAATGTTCCTTAAATACAAGAAAACCTTCACGAGCTTTATGAGTTCGTCCGCAATTGCAGTAAAGTGTCTAGCGCCAAAATGAAAGCCTGCAAATACGAAAGGATTTACAGAAGGATAATTGTTTCTACCCACAACGGAAAAAGACTGTCTCCCAAATTGCAAATACTCTGTGAAGAACCATACAAGGTGATTTCGTGATAATATTTACATCTGCGCCTGGCTGTAAGCCTTAATCAGATGGTGGTCAGACCACTGGGAATGAAAAGCATCGCCATTCATGCCCTAGGAAGCCGAGGACTAATTCTAGCAACAGGTATATCCTAGTTGCAATTTCAGCGGTTCCAAAGCAGGGTTGCAAACCACTTGATTAAACTCACCACACGTATGTTTTGATTTATCGTTATTTTCTATTTCATTGTATTTCACATTCTCTAAAAGCCAGTTTCTATTTCCTGCGTGGAAATTTTTCCAAATAACTTTTAATGCGAAAATTTCTCTGTAAAAAGAGTAAGCTTTAGAGTCCTGAATTTGTCCTTATTGTATTCAAGCCATGTAGACTTAAGATCGCTAATAGATAAAATACGTAACGTGGCTTCTAGAAAGCTGTGATATTGCTTTTGTTAAGTTATTCATCAGTCCATGCTTATATGCGGTATATTACTTTTTCGTGCAGCTTCGGTATTTGCTGAATATGTCGCATTTAACTACTCAGAAGCATTTCTCCTACTTAAAAATAACTGGTAAATAATTTATATATGCTTTTTAGTAGTAAACTAAACTATTAGCGAATAAAAAATTTAGAAGCATATACGTTACTGGCTTTTACTAATTCAATTCGTTTATCCAAAAAATTTTTATAATAAAGTTTTTTGGCTTAGCATATGAAGTTTTCTTATTGCACTCTCTTCTTAATATGCATATATATATATATATATATATATATATATATATATATATATATATATATATATATATATATATATATATATATACTGTATCGGACTAAACTAAAGCACGAACTAAAACTACAGAATATCAGTAAAATACATTATTTTAAGGCAACAAGTGGTTAAAGACTCAATATTGCGTGTAGTATCCATTATTTATCAAAACTTCGATGAACTGAATGAATTAAATTGGATAACACCTCCGAAGAAATTCCATTCCACGCAGTTTCTGCGTTTTTGAAGTGCTCATCCATATTTTAATAGTTCTCGCGGCCTATTTTCGATATAAATTTTCACATTACATTCCAAGACCCGAGACGGTAAATCTGCCATGTTCCACAGTGTCTTTAATAACGTGGATTAATGCATTGTCCTTTGAGTCTTCTTACTAACCTTTATTAATCAAAACCTTTCAAATTAAACTTCGACTAATCGAGAAGAAGCAGCTTTCCATTGCGTGGTGGTCCAGTCAGTTTATGTGTTCCTTTGCTAATTCAATCCTGCCAAGTATATTTTAACGTAAAATAAAGGTATTGCTTTTGTGCACCTTTATAAGATTTTAAGTCACCTTCTGCAGCACGTCTTTGAATGGTTTTTAAAGTAACGGAAAGTGATAATTGTGTTGTTATTTGTTGACCTTTGACGATATTAATGTATCCCTTTTTATACATGCAAATTATTGTCTGGTCATGTCGATTACTTACTTTAGGTGAGTGTCCACTTTTATTTACTGTTCCCAACGAGCCCTTAGGCTCGATTAATAGCGAGTCTTATTCCAACGGACGTCCCCATTATAGGAATAAGTTATGATTTTTTCTTTTAAATATAATTTATTTCTTGCCAAATTTTTAACAACTAACCAAAAACCTTCAAAGCGACTTTGACAGCAGAGAAACAGTTAGCAAGTAAATGCAAATTTTCTTTATACACACTTCAAATGATCTTACGTGTTATTTTTTAGAAGCAGCATCGAAAACTTGCGTGCTATTGTTTTGTCATTGCATTTCTAAATTATTTGCATATTTTTTTAATAGAACTGGAAATATTTTTTTTAATTCTTATACTTTCCGTCGAATAAACCTTGTCGTTAATGTTATTGCAGCGCTTCTTTAGAAGCAGAAATTCGTGCTTTAGATTTCTTCGACACGTATATGCAATCAAAAACACCAACTAAGTTTTTTGGAACTAATGTAAAACGAGGTTTTTAAATAATAATTTATTTACCTGGTCCCGATAAACCAACGCCAATATATTAAGCATTGTGGCTACATCTGGATGGTCATGTCCACTTGTTTTTTCTAAATCCTCTAAAGCCTGCTTACAAAGTGGTACAGCTACTTCGTACCTGAAAAGATATGTGAATGGAAGAATATAATATTAATTAAACTTCCTCCCACACGGCTAACAAAAAAGATGCAAAATGTTATTTAATAGTATTCACTCATTTAATAAATTATTTTAAATAAAATCGCGTAATTTTTGTTTGCAAAATCCAGCTTTTTTTAGCAATTAACACAAATTTTTTTTTAATCTGCGAAATATAAGCAACGAAAAATAACGAACCGAATTCACTTAAGAGAATTTTAATAATTTTCGTTTTTCTTTACCAGTTTTTAAAAAGTCTGGCTTTATAAGAAAAAGATTTGAGAAATCTTGATTTTCTATATATATATATATATATATATATATATATATATATATATATATATATATATATATATATATATTGCGTTGGGTTCAGGCTAAAACACATACATGCTTTTTTTTAATAAAGACACTACCTACTGAATCAACATATCTAACAAATCAACATATAGAACAAAAATAAAGTAAGTCAAGATCAATTCTTTAGGACTGTTTTATACGCTATGACATAAACTTTTCAGTAAAAACTTTCAGTATCCGAATTCATTCAGAGCCTACAACTCGAAATAAATCCGAAATAATGCGCAAAATATTCTGACATTTTTTTTCTCAATGATAGAAATGGTCCATACTAACAGAGAAAAAGGAACCTAATAAAAATCGTGGCAGCAATGAATTTAATAGATAACGTCGGGGAAAGTTTGGTATAAAAATAAACGAACTAAAAATGCCTTTTTTTATCGACAAGAAATACATGTATCATGCATTACAAGCTCAAACACTCCAGCCAGAAAAGTAGGTACTAAATTATCAGGAAAAAATCTACACATTAATAAGTGTGTGAAGTTAGCTCCGAAAGTTAGCTGTTATAGTTTACATAGCTCTTACTCATAAAATGTTAAGTTAACAGAGTTGAATTATTTTAACATTTTGGTACGAAAATGAAATAAATAATATAAAAAGCAAATATATTTGTAAAAACTTTAACTTTATTTATTCATAACAAAAGGTAAAAGTCAAAATAAAACAATTTAAGAAAAGGAGAGTGAAAAATGCTTGCATTTTTTATTTCTGTACGGTAATTGTACGGACATTTCAAAAATGCCTAAAAATGGGTCAAAATTGGAAAGGTGCTCCTTAGCGGACTATAGACGGTGAAAGCCTTGGCATTGTAGATTTCAGAACTGTACAGGTTATTTATATTCGGAATTTGTATAGGTTTTTAGTAATAGAATTCAGAAAAATGTGAAAATATGCATTTTGGCATGGGCATTTCAAAAATGCCCAAAAACGGGTCAAAATTAGAAAGGTGCTCCTTAGCGGACTATAGGGGGTGAAAGCCTTGGCATTGTAGACTTCAGAACTGTACAGGTTATATTCGGAATTTGTAGGTTTTTAGTAATAGAATTCAGAAAACTGTGAAAATATGCATTTTGGCATATGGGCATTTCCAAAATGCCCAAAAATGGGTCAAAATTGGAAAGGTGCTCCTTAGCGGACTATAGGGGGTGAAAGCCTTAGCATTGTAGATTTCAGAACTGTACAGGTTATATTCGGAATTTGTATAGGTATAAGTACACAAAAAAGGTCATAATACATACATACATTTAGAACCTCAGCAATTATAAATAATAACGATTGATGGACAAGGACTTTCCCACTATTAATGATGGAATTTTAAGAATAGATTTCTTCTATAAATACAAGTGTCAAATTGATTACGAAACACACACATTAAGTGCTTCCATAGAAGGGAAAAAAAATTCCAATAAAAATTATTACAACCTCCAAGAACCAAGAAAATAATAGCAAAAAGCATTCATATAAATGAAGAAAGTTTGAACTGTAGTATGGAAAGAAACGGAATATTTTTGCAAACACAAAAGAGAGATGCTTTTTTTTCTGTCATCACCACTTCAAGGGTCAAGTTTAAAACGACTAAATCAAAAATGAAAATAACAACAGCAAAACAATTTGAAGTTTTGGTATCTGAAATGAAAAAAAAATACCTCATAAGCTTAGGGGTTTCGAAAAAGAATAAGACAAGAAAATTTACAAATTTAAACCGCCTTTTTGAGATGGAGATGGCTGATTTAAGGTAAGTAAATGCAGCAAAATTAACGTTAAACAAAATAAAAATTTAAATAACAATTATATAAAATAAAGGCGTAGAAAGACATAAAATTCAGCATAAAAAAAGTTGTGATCATCAAGATGGAGATGCTTATAAATAGATTTCTTCGTGTTCGCTGACGCAAATGTAATTAATGCAATTCAAAGGCAAAGTATATCCAAAAACTGCAAATCAAAGAAAAAGGAATTATCATATTAATGATACACCCACTGTTTGGACAAGGGCTTCATCTTCAAAAAATAATAAATCTGCTGATGAAAGAAGAATAAGGTTATTGAGGAAGCAAAAATGGAGCAAGATCAATGCAGCACTTTACTTCTTCATCTTCCGACATTTCAAGTTTTATCGAATTATTACAAATTGAACTGGCAAAATAAAACTCAGTGCTCGCCATTCTTTGTTGAATTTTATTAAATAAAATAGCAACGTAAAATATAGTAAGGGAAACAAACTTTTTATCTCTTTCCATAACATCTCGTCTTTGTTTCAATGTTACTTCAAGCATGCCAATTTAAAAAAGAAACGACACCTAAAATTCTAACGCCAACGGGAATAGGACCGATTTAGCCTTTACAAACAAGGCAAACTTAATATTGAATTATTAGTAGTTTATTGTTAAGCACTAGGTCTTTATTTTATTTTTTTTAACAATAAACTACTAATTAAATATTAAAAAGGTTAACCATAATTATTATATTTAATATTGAATTTATATCTAAAGACAGTATACTAGCAATTCAAAACTTTGCTTTACAAATGATATACTGAAAATAAGTGTAAAACGAAAGGTTCTACTATCACCGCGTTCCTACAATCGAAAAAAGAATTATTTTGTATTAGAAAATGCTGTGACGACAAAAATATTATTCTATAACAATGGAGAAAATCAATAACAAGGTAAAATAACCTTGTTGTAAAGGAGCCTCATTCTCAATTCTGACTACAAAGCCCTCAAATTTTATGAATATTTACTCGTTAAACCAATATCTCTGGAGTTTTGGATTGGCAGATGCTGTGATAGTGAGCGAGAAAATACTGGCAACAGAAATAGAATTTTGCAACCACTACATTGGTTTGTATGCCTTCTCCACACTAACGAATTCCCGCTTCAACATTTATTCCGCATTTTGAAAAAAATCCCCCACTGCTAGAGCATGACTGAAAACCGGAAAGTTAAACAAACAAATTGATACTTGTAAAAACTCTTTTTTAATTGGTATAAGCTTTAATTTTATTTTTCAAGTATTATTTGTATTTAATTCATATATACTTTATTTTCAGACTCGAAATTTTCTTTTGACTTACAGTTTCTTTGAATGATCTATAGAATAAGAGTGGCGTTGTGCTTTTGACGCTAAAAAATTTTGACGACCCTAATGAATATATAGTTACAAAAAAACCCGAAACAATAACAAAATTTGTCACTCTAAAAAACAATGATCTGTTATGTCATAATTAAATTATCGGATTTAAAATCAGCAAATAAAAACTCACCTTCCTTGAGAGGCATACTGAATAACCAAATTATGAAGGGTTCTTAAACGAGCTGGAATTTCATATCCTGAAGATTGATTCGAAAACTGACTTGGAGGTGTTGGGGATATATTATTTCTGTCATCGGTCTCCTCATCTGGGAATAATTCAACCACGGGATCTGGTCGAGGCTTCTCAGTAACATCATCTTGCTCCTGATTTTCATCATATTTTTTTACAGATGTCATAAATTCCAAATGTTTCTTCTCTTCCTCCAACTGAGCAACCAACTGTTCAGAAGCCTGAAACTTTTGTTGTGTATTGGCTAATTCGTCTCTCAACCATGCATTTTCTTGATGGAGCCTACGAACTTGAGTTTTAAGCTTTTGTTTTTCTGCTTCTATGTTTTGAAGATGGGATGCTAATGCCATCATAACCTGAGCCTCACTCAAGCCAAGATCAATGTGCTCAATGTTTTTTTTTATAATAAATGATTTTTCATCTTCTTTATTAATTTCACAAATACCAGACATAAGTGATGAATGTTCAACACGAAGTGCCTCCAAACCTTGTAACACAGTTTTAGTATTGCATATTATTTCATCTTGTGTCATTTGAGTCATTTTTCCAATATTTTCGATTTTTTGACTAAAAAAAAAAAGTGCAGTTATCATCATTTAGATTTGTAATTACTATTAATATTTTGTCATTGTTTTCTGTTACATTCTATAATTTTTTATCGCCTTTGAAATAAGCATATCAAAATGTTGACTTGAAAAACCGTCTTCAACTATATGTTTGTATACATACTTATTTGCAAGTATTCGTGTAATCAATATTTTCATTAACTGACATGCGCTGTTCTGTACAGTACATGTCGCACAGTGGTTCATATCAGAAAAAATATATAAATTTTCAGTTGCATCAAATGTATTTTAAAAAAGCTCTATTGTGGTTGAACTAAGTAGTATGCAGAAAATTATACTAAAGTATATATTTGCCGCAATTAAACTTTAAAAGACTAACAAAAAAACATCTGAATGAATTTTTACTGTTTTGAAATCAAAACTTCCTATATCATTATAGGATACTCTACGTAAATACGTTTTACAGGTAAATAATTAAAATGATTTCATCATCATATCGTAAATTACATATTTAACAAACTAATAACTAGAGAAATTTTAAGCGGTTCAAATGTGGCGAAGAATAATCTTGATATTCCACAGGGCTCAAACTTGAAGGTAAAAAGTGTTAGAAAAGTGAAAATTGTACTCTTGATAAGTTGAAACAGAAAAACATATGAAATTGTTACGACAGGCATAAATAATATAATTAAATTGTACAAATTAAAGGTTTATGAAAGGAAAAATAAGTTGATCAAACTAGACATGAAAACTGATGTAGAATTTGGAATTAATCATGTGGTGATATAAAGTAATAACTTCTAGTACCTGGATTTTGCAATAGATTAGCTTACGGTCCAATTGATAATAAACATTTTAGCAACATTTTTACCTGGCAACTCTTATTATATGTTAATACTTAATGCTTTTATAAACCAATGTTCATTAAACGTGAATCTGCATGTTATGCAGATGTTGATAACTGCAAAATACATGAACACGAAACGTACGTACAAAATTAAACATTTGACGAATGAATTTGTTTTGTTTATTTTGGTTAGAGTTTTACTTTTCAATAAATTTGTTTTATTTTAACTTTACTTACAACTTTATTACACAATTTGACAAATAACTTTTTTAAAAGGATATGCGAGGTTATTTTTTTCAGACCTGAAAAGGTCGGTTAAAAAATTTTCAATAGTTTTTGTTTAACAGTTAATGCAGCTCAGACACGACCTAAACACGACTTTTGGTGGACTACATGATGTTGAATCGTGGAAAGCTGATCGGTATGCCAGAAGAAACTTTTGTACATGCTCGTCCCTATCCTTTTGGTGTGTACTGAATACTTTTCTGAGATATGCTTCCAGGGTGCGGTTGAATCTTTTTACCATGCCATCTAACTGCGGATGCAGTGGTGTCGTTCTCGTCTTTTTGATCCCATAAATGTCGTACATTTCCTTGAAAATGGTCGACTCAAAATTTCGTCCCTGATCGGAGTGAAGTTCTGTTGGAACACCATGTCGAAACACCCAATTGTTTAAAAATTCATCTAGAACCGTTTTGAACTCTTGGTTCGGAATGGGATAAGCTTCGGGCCATTTGCTGAAATAATCCAATACTACCAGCAGATACCCATTTCCAGCATTATTGATAGGGAATGGGCCTGCGATATCCATTGATATCCGCTCAAAAGGGGCGTTCGCGTTGTACTGTTGTAGCTTGCCACGACTTTTCTTTGTTGGATCCAGTGTTTATGTTACACCCAGATGACCGCCGCTGGGACTATTATGAAACTGCTACATTACATCTTTTATCCGGGAACTTGGCACGGCGATTAAATCCGTTGTAGTTTTTCCATCTGCACTTTCCCAATTTCGATATAGGCAACCATTTACCACTTTAAGGCTATTCCACTGAGCACAGTATGATTTTGCCAGCAGGCTTTCTGCGGATATTTCGTGACGGTCCGGTCTTATTTTCTCTAGCTTGGCCGATATAATTTTTGACAAAATGGGATCCTCCTTTTGGGCCTCAGACCAATCTTCTCCTGTGCCAATTTGGATTCGCCTCACATCAATAATGGACTCCTTTTCCTCGACTTTTGTGCAGTGCCTGCATTCTTCGTTGCATGGGCGTCTTGAAAGGGCATTTGCATTATTGTGTTTACCGCCGTGCACAATGCTGAAGTCATAGCTCTGCAGACGTTCAATCCAGCGTGCAAACTGTCCTTCGGGGGTTTTGAATTGCAGTAATCCGTCCTTAGGGTAAAGTGTTGGCCATATAAGCATTTGTGGTAATGTTTAACACACTCCAGTACGGCTAAAAGCTCCCGTCGTGTTACGCAATAATTTTTTTCGGGCTTGGGCAATACTCTGCTATAGTAACCCATAACTTTTTCCGTCCCATTAATCGCCTGAGAGAGCACCCCTCTAATTCCGTAACCGCTTGCATCTGTATCCAATATAAATTCATGTCCAGCTATCGGATAGGAGAGGACTGGTGCTGTATACAAAAGCTCATTTAGCCTCTGAAACGCCTCTTCAGCTGCCCCACTCCAGTAGTATGGTTGCGATTTTCTGGTCAACTCATGCAAGCTGGCGGCCACTTGAGCAAAGTTTGGCAAAAATCGCCTGTAGTATGTGCAAGGTCCCAGGAAACTACGTACCTCATAAAGATTTTGTGGACGAGGCCAATTCTTTACTGCCAATATTTTACCTTCGTCAGTTGATACGCCTTCTGCTGTTACACGATGTACCAAGTATTTGACCTCTTTTTGATACAGCACACATTTTCTTAACATTTAATTTAAGTTCTGCAGCCGCTATACGCTTGAGAATTTCATCCAGGTTTTTGAGGTGTTCATTAAAAATCTTTCCCATCACGATTATATCATCCAAATACACTCAACAAGTCTTCCAGTTAAGCCCCTTAAGTTCCATTAAGCGCTCAAAAGTAGCTGCAGCATTGCGAGTCCAAATGGCATTCCTCTTAATCGCCACAAACCATTGCTCGCGCTAAAGGCAGTTTTCTCCTTGTCTTTATCGGCTATCTCCATTTGCCAGTAACCACTCTGCAAGTCCAAAGTAGAGAACCATTTGGTATCGGACAACGTGTCTAAGGTGTCGTCGATCCTTGGTAGCGGACAAGGATCTTAGTGACATCATTGAGTTTTCTATAGTCGACGCAAAATCTAGTGCTGAGATCTTTCTGCTTTACTAGCACTATAGGCGAGCTCCATGGATTTGAAGATGGCTTAATCACTCTGCTCCATTTCGTTAATCAGTTCCTTGACCTCGTTCCGTTTTGCAAGGGGAACACTCCTGGGTGCTTGTTTTATGGGCCTCGCTTCGCCAGTATTTATTTCATGTTTCACAACTCCTGTTCTACCTTGGCTTTTGTTATTTAGAGCGAAGACGGCGGTATGTTTTCTTAGCAACTGCTTCGCTTTATTTCTTTCGGGTGGTTTTAGTTCTGCTACCCATTTATCCACCTGCTCTGCTAACAAATCCCGCCCTTTAGATGTTATTTTAGGACATGCTGAATGTGTTGCTTTAGCTGTTATCGCACTATTCCTTACGTCTTCTGGTTTTACCACCCACAACCGGTTGTCCACACAATCTGCCTCCACACGTGGCCAAACTATAGTTTCCGCCGGAGGTGGTAAACTTTTGCGTTCGATCGCAAATAGCTTCCTTTCTGCGTCTCTGCTCTCATATCCAACATTTAAGGGGATTTCCACGTTGCGCCAGATCATTATCTGCTGCCCCATATCCAGATTAATGCCGTGAGCTATCATGAAGTCCGCACCGATAACTTCATCCACTATATCAGCAACAACAAACACGTGATCTGCGCTGATGTTTCCGATAGTCAATCGTTCCATAGACGATGGCTGAATCCCCAGTTGCGGTGCGCAGTTGTACATTCTTTAGCGGTTCCACTGCCCCCTTAACTAAATTGGGCCTTATTACGGACTGTGTCCATGGTGAGGACTTGCTTCTTTTCATTGATCAACCCGCAGACAGTAAGGTTATTATTTTTCTGTTGCATGATGGATATGTAGATTGCGGGGCCATCGGTTGAGGGAGCTAGCTCTTCCCCATCAGCACTAGCTAGTTAAACGGTGACTCGTTCGATTTGGTGTTGTTTGCCCGTTTGTTTTCCCTTGAAGGTGAAGCAGATCTTGACCTTTTCTTAACAGATCTGCAGTTGCGCTGAAAATGTCCGACCTTACCGCAGTTAAAGCATTTTGGACGCGATTTACTTCTTTCTTCCAGTAGCTGCTCAAGCATTTCTTTCATCTCGCTTCTTTTGTCTCCGTAGTTTTCCATATCAGCCTCAAGACGTCGTACTATGTAGACTTGTGGCTTTGAGATAACTTTGGCGTTCTCCTGAGCCAACGCGTACGAGCTTGTTTCGGTGAAGGATGCTTTCTGTGCTGCCCAAACTGTATATTTAATATCTGGATCTCTTATGCAATTTACAAATGCTTTTATTTTAAACTGATCCAGGAATGGATGATGTTCACCTGGATAAGTAAGCTGCACCAAACGTTCAATCTCCATGGCAAAATCTCTGCATCCTGCCTCGTAACTCCATTATGTATAGTTCTCTCTTATGCTCGCCGCCGTAATTGCGTTGTAAGGCCACCATTATGTCCTCATAATTATTCTTGCAGGCTCCTGGTAAGCTTTCGAGGATTTCGGCAGATGCACCTTTTAAGGCCAGAATTAGCTCAATAGCCTTCTCTTCATTGTTCCATCTATTTTTGCTGGCCACTGTTTCGAACTGGAACTTGAACACCTTAAACGGTGCGCTACCGTCATAGCTCGGGGTGTTTATCTTGCTGGAGTGCTCAGAGACGACTCTTACTGGTCCTTCTCGAATGTGGAGGTCATCCATTTTCGTTTTTAGTTCATGCAATTCTCCGTCCATTTTTCTCTCCAGGCCAGATAATTTTTCGTCAAATTCGATGACTTTCTGTTCCACAGTTTCCACTCGTTTGCCAAATATTTCTGATATCTCGTGAAATTTCTTGTTTACTTCACGAACGAGTTTTTCTCCGTTGGCTCTAGAGCTTTCTTGAATGGCATCAATTTTCGCACTGTTGGCTCTAGTGCTTTCTTGAATAGCATCAATTTTCGCACTGCTGATTCTAGAGCTTTCTTGAATGACACCCAGAAGTTTTGTCATTTGTGGCATCGATTTTCGCACTGGTGGCTCTAGAACTTCCTTGAATAGCATCGATTTTCGCACTGTTGGCTCTAGAGCTTTCTTGAATTGCATCCATTTTCGCACTGCTGGTTCTAGAACTTTCTTGAACTGCATCCATTTTCCCCATCATAGCCGCAAGTATTGAATCCAAGCATACATTGGTGTTTGCTGGTGGGTTACATACCTCAATTTCTTCTTTGTCTCCGAATTCATATGTCTCAATATCGATGTCACGCTGTTTGAATTCATCAATCAACCTCCGCTGTAATTCCGCTTTACTTCCAGTTGTTGGCATATCCAACTTATTCAGCTCCTTCTTTAGCTGCTCAACTTTCAGTTCTTCCAACTTCATTGTAGTTGATTTATTTTATTTTTTTGCAATTTCACTTCTGACACCTGTTGTTACGTTTATACCTTTTATAAACGTTTTGTTGTGAGTTTTTTATTACAAAATAAATAACACCAGTTTTTAGAATTTTATTTACTTTAACTACACAAAGTTGACACAGAACAATTTACTTAAAATGCACGCCTTCACTTAATGAGGTTTAATGTTACACTGATTGATTATCCACTCAGAGGTCTCCTTATTTATACTTGTCCAATTGGAATCTAGACGATTTAATAATCTTCTACTCTCTTTGTGTGTATTTTGTTGTTGTATGTTGTTTATTCGACGTATAGGCGCCTGTATGTCTGTGTGTATAGTTGTTTTTGTTTTTATGCTGATAAGGCTTCTGCTTGGGATTTATTTCAATACAATTATTGTTGTTATTTGTAGAAAAGGGTTTTTTAGAAAACTACGCAGATGGTAAACAACATGTATATTTGTTGGTGTAAAATTAGTTTTTGTCTTGCGCGTTTAGATGGTAAGCAGCATACATGTATTTTTTTTTTCTTGCATGCCAGGCAGTTAGTAAACAGCATATCCAATTGTAGTTGTGTGTGTATAAACTTCTACGCAGTTTGGAACCAGTAGTTTGCTTTAGTGCTTAATTTATGCATCGTTATTCATTATAACGATATATTTATATTTTTTGTGCAATAAAGTAATTTGGTTTTAACTATGCTTTTGAGTTTGTTTTTTTTTAAGAGAAGTAGCCCTCTCAGGCAGCAATGCCTATTTTGTCAAGTATCATGATGAAACAGGTGGAAAAAGTAGAAAAATAGTCGGAAATTAACGGCCGTATACAGCACAGCGACTATGCCTTCATCGCTGAGCAGCCCCACCGACAGTCAATTTTTAATTTTGTAGTGAAAAAAACCAAGGTCTTCGTTGGGAATCAAACCCACAACCCCATACTAACAAGCTAGTACACTACCTACTAGCCTACAGCTTTTGAGTTTAAGTTAATTTATTGAGACTTATTTTTTTTTAGAATACAATATTACCAACGTTAATCTAATGGTAACTTAAAACTATAAAGTATTAATAACATAAATTTGTTTTGAAAATGCTTCTTGCTAATTATATTTTAAAGTACTTACATAAAATATCTATATATTGACATCAGTTTTATTTTTTGTTATTACAGTGTTTGCTCTCGGCACTTGTCAATATTAGTAGCGCATTGTTTACATATATTACCTTAAAACTATTAAACTAAAAACTAGATCTTAAAACTAAGCTTAAGCTAAGAAAAAAGTACCAACCAAAAATCAAACAAACCAAAAAAAAAAAAAACAAAAACAAAAAAAGAAAGAAATAACAAAAACATAAAAATAACAAAGTTTTACCCCCTGTGAATACCAGGAGTATCGTGTAGGTAAAAGTTTTGACCACCAATACCACTAGAATTTTCTTGTAAAATCCCAATACAAGTAATATATTGCGTGTTTGACCAACTGAAACCTTCCTCACTAAATAAAATATCCTGAATTACTTTGCCTTTGAAGAAACACATTTTTTCAACAAAATTTCTCAACAGATCGAAAGCGTAACGAGATATTGCCAGCAGCTTGGCCTTTTCGTAAATATACTCATTTAAAAATCTCCTATTTAAATACTTATAATTCTTTTCTATGCATTTCCGTAATACATGACGTTCAAAAATCTCCATCTTCTTCATGATCGTCTTTGAGATGCTGAACCATATTGGAAATGCATAGAGAAGCATTGGTCTAATGCTTACCTTGTACAAAAGCATGTATAAATGGTTTTGCTGGAGTTACCCTCGGTGCAGGCAAATTTCCCATGATCTGCTGCAGAAATTTAGGTTGTGATTTTGCGCAATTTACACACTTGTGGATGGTTTCTCGTGCTAAATATTTTCCCTTGATGGGCCAAAACCGTTGTCGGACGTTTGCAAGGAGAGCCTGGGCTCCACAATGCTTATTCGCTTTATGGATTGAATCAAATATTAGTTTGCTGATTATATCATTAGATGGGAGGAGCATTGGGTGCCTTGTATCGAATGGTAACGGGGACTTTTCTAGTCTTCCTCCGACTCTTAAAATCCCATTTTCATCTAAAAATGGGGATAGATCCTTGATCGAACTTGGCGCCAAAAGTTCGTTGCGTTTTTGCAACTGTTTGATGTCTTCTGCGAATGCCAATCTTTTAATTGCTCCAATAATTATGAGAAGAGAATCGTGAAGTTCGAACGGCGTGAGCGCCTTTTGAGTCTGTCGGACTGCCTTGGGACTGCCTGCGTTTTTTATAAATCTGAAGATGTATCCAATAACACGTTGCAGGGTTTTAATGGAGTTTCTGTGATTGACACAATGCAAAACGTGTTCATTTGGTCCTGAAACCAGCAAGTTAGCAGCAATGTTCTTCTGCTCAGGTATAGGTAGTTCAGGATTTAGACAGAATACAGAAGGCCAATGTTTCTCATATCCATGAAGAAAGAATGGTCCATACATCCCCTGGGGTGTATGCTGCAACTGCTGTAGATCCAATCCTCTAGATATTATATCTGCTGGGTTGTCCTTATTACCGACATGACGCCACTGGGCCGGGGTCGAACTCTCTTGGATTACCGCTATTCGGTTTGCTACGAATGTGTGCAACGAAGATGATCGTGAATTTATTCATGTTAAGATGATTTTGGAATCGGACCAGTAGAATGTTGGCGTTGTATTCATGTCCAGATCCTGTTTAACCTTTGCAGCCAAGGTGGCACCACATGGGCAGCACATGATTCCAGCCTGGGCAGTGTCTGTTGCTTCAGCGGGGATATACGGGATTTCGTACAAAGCAAGTATACCATAACAGGGTGATTTGGCGCGACTGTTCTGAGATAGATTGCGGCACCGTACGCCTTTTCTGAGGCATCTGTGAAAACATGAATTTGCGTATTGCGAGGAACCGATCCTTTATATATGTGTCGATGAGCTCGGAAGGTTTCGAGTTCATTCAGATATCTTCGAAAACTTCGCCAGCGTGAATCAAATTCTGACGGCACCGCTTCATCCCATGACAAGTTCACGTTCCATAATTCCTGAATTAACATCTTTGCTTTGACAATTACTGGCGACAGGAGTCCGAGTGGCTCAAATATGCGGGCTACATCTGAGGTGACTGTGTTTAACGTAAAGTACCTTATTGGTTCAGAAACATTACTTCTTCACAGGACTATTTGGTACTGTCGATCGTTAGGATGAATCAATATTTGTCGGTACATTTTTTCTATATCGGTTGTAAACGCAAACCGTGGAAGCCGAAATCGCAGTAGAACCGTATACAGCTCATTTTGTAGTGGTGGTCCGATGTGCAGAATATCATTTAACGATTTCCCTGACGAGGTTTTGCTGAAGTGAAGCATCAAACACCACCCGAAGTTTAGTGGTGCTGCTGTCAGGGCGCAAAATGCAATGGTGAGGAATAAAGTATTTAGACCCCTCTACCTTATCGATGTGGATTATTGACATATGCCCCATTGTTTCATACTCCTCCATGAATTGGATGTATTGATTTTTTCTGGAAACATCTTTTGTTAGTCGTCGTTCCAAGCTGAGGAAGCGGTTGAACGCGATCTGATGTGAGGCACCTAAGGAAGATGGTTCCGTGCAGAATGGAAGTCGCACGATGAACCTTCCGTCCTTGTTACGCGTAGTGTGTTGATTGAAATATGCCTCACATTACGCATCATAGGAAGATAATTGGTGCTTCGTGCTCTCGATCTCCTCAAGTTTCCAGAATCGTTCAATCGCCGTATTCAGGTTCTCCTCCTCAGTCAAGGTCCCGCATAGTGCTGATGAAAGTTGTTCGCCAGATATCTTTCCAGATATTATCCAGCCGAAGGTAGTATTTTGTAAGATTGGAAGGTCGTCACCAAGTTTAATTTGCCCAATTGCAAGTATTTGATGGTAGTATTCAGCTCCCAACAGAATGTCGATTTTCACCGGACGGTTAAAATTTGGGTCCGCCAATGCTACATTGTTGGGAATCGCCCAATTGTTGTCCAGGTTGAGGAGAAATGATTTGTGGCAACACGAATGCCTCAAGACGAGTTGAAAATTTGTTAATTCTGGATTGAAGGGTTATGTTGACGCGGTGTTGAACCTTGGTGCGATTATTCCCGATTCCATTTATTGAAATCGAAGTGGTTCTCGCTGGGAGTCCCAGAATTGTGACCAATCTCTCCGTTATGAGGTTCACCTGTGATGCGGAGTCGAGAATCGCCCTACATTGCGTTTCCAATCTATTTGCCTTGACCTTTACCAATGCTGTTTCTAGTAGCACATATGGTCGTTTGTTTGCGAAACTTGTTGCCATGCCTTCAGCATCTTTCAGTGGTGTGCTAACGAGAGATGTCATGTTTGGTGTGGAAGGGTTGTGACGTGTGGTTGCTTCCCCGACCCGAGTCACCGTCACTTTCAGGGTTGCATCGATATATTGGATGATAATCGCGCCCACCCAGAGCTTCCAGAGTGTGGAAATAGTTCTCAAGGAATGTCAGAAATTCTTTGATTGTCTGAAGTATCTTTGGCTAAGAAATCGATTGCTCATATTGCGCATGCACTGCTTTATCCAGTTTTTTGACCAAAATGTGCACGAACAATGAATCCCAGGTGACTACTTGAAGCCCTAGGGTGGTCAGGGCTGCCAAGCACTCCCTTGTGGTATCGTGCAATCTCTTAATAGCACCTAGTGTGGAAGCAGCTGATGGCTGGTCCAGCAGTCGCTGAACCGCTGTGGCTACCATGACCCTTTTGTTGTCGTACCGCTCCTGTAGCAATTGCCACGCCATTTGATAATTCTCTCCAGTGACCGGAAGATGATTAAGGAGAGTTGCAGCTTCACCGGTGACATTGCTCTTCAGATACCACATTTTGTGAGCGTCGGACATCTGTTGCTCATGGACGATCCGTGTAAATAAATCGGAAAATGACGTCCATTTTATATAGTCCCCATTAAATTTTGAAATGGTGACCGTAGGTAAGGGCAAGGTCGCTGGTCGGGCCATGGCCTCACTGGGTGAGTGGTGGTGGCTTTGGTTAGCCGTGGTGAGCTGGCTTATTGCCGATTAAGCAGCTTGTTCGAGGTGAACATATCTGCTGGAATCGTAACAAGCGATGTCTGGACTTGGATATTTGTCCATCAATTCGTCACTAAGCCCCTCCTTAAGACCACAGCTGAGATATAGTGGCCTTTTTTACGTCGCAATATGACGGATCCTGGCCTGGTGCAGCTGCAGGCCTTCTAACTGTCGACTAAGAGCAGCAGTTTTTCAAGGGACCGGCTGATTAATCCATCGTGGCCACCAGTTGCCTCGGCGTGCGGTTGACTGGTACTTGCAGACTTGGGAAACTCCCTCCTTCCGGATTCTTTACCTTGGTCATCGAGAGCATGTTCCATTATTGAGATGTATTTCGTTGCCATGGCCTGAATTCGAGTGTAGTAGTCGGATGTGAAATATTCATCAGATGTGTCCACTCCCGGCAACACTCGTAATTCAGTATCAGCTGTTTCAAACTCCGTCCAAGCTGCCGTTAGTCGAGATAGTCTCTCCTGGTAATAGGCTGCCGTTTTCCGGCTGCCTGAGTCCTTGGAGAAATTCCGAATAATGGTGACAATAGTTTCTCCCGTTTCCCTTAGGTGGCGGAGCAGGTTTACTGAAGCCGGTTCCATGGTGGATTGGGTGTTTGTAGGTAACGCTTGTAGGTAGGAAAGTGTCCTGTCACGGTCGCCAAAAATGTTAATCCCAAACTCGTTTGTCTGGTTCAACTAATTAATCGAAACAGTTCTGACTAATGGTTACAGTTGCAATAATAATAATTTATTGAAAAACTTTGGTATTTATACAAACCACTTATAAATTAATACAATACAAAAATGAATACAAAAAATGAATATAATACAAAAATTAATCCATATAAAAAATGACGATAAAAAATAATACAAAAATAAATATAATGCAAATAGTTGCAGGAAAATTGCCAGAAATTGTTCAGTGTGTTAGTGTGACCTTCATTCCCATCGCAAACAGAGATTCAATTTCACTACTGTCTGGTAACTTGAACCACCCGTGGAAAACAAAATTTTATTCCTCATTTGTGTTAAACAAACAAACAAGCGAAATACAAAACAAATAAAAATCATTACATTATTCCTATTACAGTGTGGGAATGAAGGTAAGTTTATTCGATACTCAAGTAAGCGTTTTGTTTAAAGTCCAATTTATTTTGATACAACAACAGAAATAAATTAAAACCAAAAGAACTAACTGTAATAAACAAAACGAATATATATCATAACTTTATTCCCATGATAGTGTGGGAACAAATGTAAGTTCATTTGAGACTCAAATAAACAGGCTGTAAGCATTTTGCTTAAAGTGTAATTCTCTTAGAGACTCCTTTTATTTTGATACACGATGAATCAAACTTAAAGGAATCAAAAGAATTAACACATATTATACAAAGCATGGCTATTAAATTTTATAAGTTTACTAAGATATTTGATGCTGTCCTTAAAAAGTATTTCACTTCCGTTTAATGTCAACGCAAGATTTTTGCTCTCCGGCACTACGGTGTATTTACATTTTCCGGAAACATTACGAAAACATATAGCAAAGCTCTTAGCAATATTTATGTTTATCCCCCAATGTGAATAAAATTCGTAAACGTTTTCAAGGTGCAAGGAAACGCTCTGGAGTGCCACCTTAGGAGACTCATCATGCGCGTACAACAGTGAATCGTCGGCGTAAAGTATATCCTGTGAACCATTAAATTCATGAGGGAATTCGTCTATAAAAATATTGTATAATGGAGGTGCCAACACTGAGCCCTGCGGAACACCACAAGAAATGTTACCGTAACTAGACAATTTATTAACACTCTGAACACAAAATCTCCTGTCATCGAAAAAGCTCTGGAAAAGTTTTATAATTGATGGTTCAAACCCTATGTTGATCATTTTAAATAGAATGCCATCATGATATACCTTGTCAAAAGCCTTTTCGATATCAAGATATATGGCAACAGTGCACTTATGCTCTCGTAAATTCTGAATAATATCTGTATGGAACTTCAAAAGAGCAAGAACAGTTGAATTGCCCTTCTTAAAACCAAATTGCCTCTCTGGTATATACGCGCTATCTACACCAAAATTCATTTTTTCCTGAATTACTTTTTCAAACATTTTCCCCAAATTAGAAAGTAAAGAGATTGGCCTAAGATTGTTAATGTCATTATCACCCTTTACTTTATGAATAGGTACAACCTTAGCCACTTTCCAAGCCGAAGGAAAATAGCATTTATTTAAACAGTTGTTAAACAATATTGTCATATATTCGAAAGCCTTAACAGGAAATTTTTTTATGAGAAAATTTGAAATGTTATCCAACCCACAAGACTTTTTACTGTTCAAATTTGAAGAAATTTCTAAAAGAGCACTCAAATTTGTAAATTTTAAACTTCTGAAGTTGTTCAGAGAAGTGTTGTCGTCATCAAATATTGTATTAGATGCTTGTATAACTGTATTGTCGATACTTTCTTTAATATCTGTAATATTGCTATTGGGCGGTGGATTGTGAAAAAGATTTGTAAAATGATCCTTTAAAGCCTGTAGTTTTCTCCCATCTTCTGAAATCGTTATCAAATAAAATATTTTTTACACCTGTGCGGTTTCTATTTCCAATTATTTTGAAAACTTTCTTATAGGCAAATGGTCCTGGTGTAATACCTTTTAATTTGTTATTAAAAAACATTGCCTGCTCTTGTTCAATCTGTTCCTTTATCATAATTCTAAGCAAAGAAATTTGTTTAGAAATTAACAAATATTGAGGATGCTGCCTATTAAAAGTCTTTGCAAACAATAGTTTTAGCTCCTTCTGCCAAGTATATTTAAGTTTTAGCATTTTCCTTAATTTATCCGAAGCAATAAATTTTTTTCCCTTGCTCTTAACTGTTTTAGAATGTATGTTCTTTACAACGGTAAACGATTTAATAAATTCGTCTATAAATGTATCTATTTCATCATTTGTTAAGTTCCTATTACATGAAGGAAAATGACTAAGTATTGTACCAGCAAAATCAGCTTTAAATAAACTCCAATTGGTGTCCTTATAACTGATATATCTGTTTGGGATTCTTAATATGAATTCAAAGTTAGACAACGATATACATAGTTAAAGCTAAAGGATTATGATCAGAGCACGTGGGTAATGTCTCCGTTTTGAAATTAGGCTCGTAGCTGTTCAAAATATCGTTGCTTAATATAAAATGATCCAAGTGAGACGAACCTCCAGGGCATGTAGGAAAAGTATCACACACTCTGATGACAGAAAAAATTTCGTTCTGAAGCCACGAAGAAATTACTTCACCATTAAAATTGTTGACTGAGTCACCCCACAAAATATGTTTTGCGTTCAGATCTTCGCCCAATATAAGTTCATTATATTCATTAGAAAAATTTAGGATAGATGATAGGCCGTTAATTATACCTAGACGATTGAAGTTACTTGGGAAATATATCGAACCACAAAGAATCCTTCAAACGACCCCACTTACCGAAATTTTAATTTCAACAAATAACTTAGGAAAAGTTAGACCAGGTACACTAATAAGCGAATAATCCACTGATTTTCTAATAGCAAATGCAATTGCTATAAAAAGGCTATATCAATTTTAAACTGATTCAATATAATGTTAAGTAGTTCAGTTCTCCTTACCCTGTGGACAAGAGAACCGACATTAAATGTTACCAAATTCAGGAAGTTACGGCCCATAAACTTGTATATCCTTCATTAAATTCAAGGAGGATTGATAGGTATCCAAAAAATTTTGAATTCTATCCTCCAGTGTTAATGGATCTGCAGCGCATATAATATTCGCTACCCTCATAAATTCCTGAACTAAAGAAAGCTTCTCAGTTCTGCTCTTTTTTTAACTTCATTAAATAAGCTAGCGAAAGGCTTACCTGGAACAACGTTGGACTGATTTATAACCCTTTCGACATTAGCCGTGGCTAAAGTTTTTTTTTTGTTTTCGCTTCTAAAAAAACCTTTTTCCTATACCCTAAGTATTTTTTGTAAGCCGAACAGCCTCTGTAATTCGAATTGCAATTTACACAAAAAGACAATTCATTACTGTTACGCAAAAAGTTGCACTCACCTGGCCCATGTTTCTTATCGCATTTCAAACACGCATACGGACGAGTACAAATTCGCGAATAATGACACCATTGTTGACACCTCCAACATTGCGGAACTTTTGAACTTGCCTTTGGACTTTCCCACGATACAACCTGGTTAAGAATAAATTTAAGTCCTACCAATTCTCTAACTTTCCGGTTAGGTTTAAGAACCATCAAAATTAAACCTGTATCCACCCCTTTCTTTTTTGAAAATTCTGTTGAAAACTTTGATACCGAATCAATTGTATCCAGAATGAGATTATCCAATTCCAATTTAATTTCATTGATATCTGACTTCAAATACAGTCCCCTACAAACTACGCTTTGCCTCCTTAAATCTCTAGGAGTAAAGCTATAAGCAGAAATGTTTTTTTCCCTAAGTAGTTCCACCATTTGTAAATGGGGAGATAATTCTTTAAAGTACAATTTGCTTTTGTACTGCGATTTATTTTTGATTTTTTGGATTTCAGTTGGTCAACAAGCGATTTTATATTAACGTTTTCAATGATAATTGGGGGACAAAACGAACTACTAGACTGTGTATTCTATATTGAAGTAATGTTATTATTTTTTTTTTGTGTAAAAATGTACTATGAAGTGGCCCATCACCGTCTAAACATAAATCACCCAGTATAGAAAACTTATTACTACGATCGACATTATTTGCAATCTTGCATTTGTTTTTAAATTGAGAAGTTGCTAAACCTTGATGATTTCTTTTCTTCTTTTTTGTCATTTTCAATTCATTTTCCCACGAGAAAAGGGACCATGACTCTTCTTGCATTTCATGTACAGGTGCTTCGTCCATTTGCTCATCTTTTCAGATGCTAGATCATTAAAAGCTTATTTAGTTACTTCTTCTCCAAGCTTGGAGCTCTGAGCAGCAAAAATTGGCGTATTAACTTGATCTGACGGACCGCCTGGCGCATCGTTTTTCAATAATATTTTTGTTTCTTTTGAGTTTTTATTACTCCTCCCTTTTGTCAGTGAAGGTTTTCCGTTTAATTTACTAGGAGGGCGACCTACAGATTGACTCAGTAATGGATTTATTTCTATTTCCAGAAGTCGTTGTTCCAAAATCCGCAGAATAATTTTATTTTGAAAAATATAAAACGATTTTTTTTTTTGACAGATAAAACAAATTTTATTTTTTTTTTTTGTCAGAGCACTTTTAAAAACACGTCTGTTCTCAAGTAAAACAAAATTCAAACTCCTTTTGAGTTTGAATAAACATCAACAAAGAAGAAATTCAACTGCAGTGTAGTTTGCCTATTCTCGAAGAATATACTCAAATGTAGCATTGTCTGGTGTGGATTCAATTGAAGTAGGTGATGTCAGTGAGCGTAGAATTAATCGGCTTACGGGGCAGATGTAAGTTTCGTTTCTTTAGTATACTCCCTCTAACCCAACGAAATATATCAAGTTATTCGCTTTAATAGATGCACCAAATTATTGCATATAAAATCTTTATATTTTCATGCTGAAAAACAGCAAAGTGGGGAAGTACTTGCTTTTGTCAGTAGTCATCTGAAAACCCGTCAAAACGATTCACATTTACTTCTGATTCGAAAGATGTAAAAATTTCACCTATTTACTATACTTTTTTTTGAGTGTAAAAAACCGTTACATTTTTATCATATCCCAGATTGTGGGCATTAATTGTCAAATTTGTAACTGTTTATTTTTATTTGCAAAATTTTGTGAAAAAAGTAAAAACGGAAGGTAATAAAAATTTTCTTAATATACTTTCTATTAAATAGTGTAAAAATTTAATATAAAAATTTAATAGTTATCTTTCACGAAAAGCATTTTTCAACTGAAAAACGTGAACCAATAAAAAAATTTGCTTTCGAGGGTAAATCATATTCCCAAATAAGGGAATTGCTGGGTTGTTCAAATAAAATGATGATAAATGCCCTAAGATATGAGCAAAAAGTTGAATCCCGCGGTAAAAAACGAGTTTTGTCACCCTTAATAGTAAAACGGTTAGTACAGACAACTAAAGCAAATCTCTTTATGACAGTTACGGAGCTAAAAAACAAAACATTGGATGTGCCGGCAAGCGTAGAAACTATTCGCCGCAGACTTCGAGACAACACCCTCAATGCCTGTAGTTCTCGAAAAGTGCCACTCCTTTCCTTTAACCCTGGAGCATCATACTTCGTCAATTGACGACGCGTATTTTTATTTTATGTTTTCTCTCTCTGTTTATAGTTTTTTTTTTTATTGCATTTTTGTACAGCTTCAGTAGTTATTATGCTCTTTGTGTGTGCTCATGTTTAGCTAACTGCGAAATAGATAAGGCTATTTTTTCTAAAAATGCGTCGTCGAAATGACGATATATGATATTTGTGTAATTTTCAGAAACATAATTTTCTTTTATAGTATTAGTTTTTTAATATTTTTTTTTAGTTTTTGGCTTCATATTTACTCGTTACTATTACAATGACAACTGGTTTAACTGATGAAAAAATTGAAAGATTTCTTTCAAATTGCGACGACGAAATCGAACTGGACGACGATAGCGAACAAAATTTATATAACTTAGAGAATAGCAATACGTCAGATGAGTGTTAGAAGTAGAAGAAGGAAGTTCATCAGAAGAATCAGTCGATTAAGATGAGGACGATGTTCCTTTAAATACAAAATCAATACTGCGGGGAAAAGATAAGAACAAGTCGACCAGAAAAGTTAAATCTCACCATTATGGACACAATATCGTTCACCAAATAAGAGGACCGATTATATATAAAAACTTAAGGTACGGTCACACTTATGAAATATTTTCATGAAACATGTTTGCTCATATTTGCCTTAAAATTTTTCTGTTTTTGTTTCATGGTCACATTAGCACAAAATATTTCACAAAATTTGTTTTATGAAACAGCTGTGAAACAGTTTGAAACAAAATACGAGCAAACATGTTTTTCTTGCGGTTACACTTGAACAAATATTTTCTATAGTAATTTGTTTAGCAAACAGTCAATGTGTATACTTTTGTTTTCTTAAAAACAAAAACATTAATAACTATAAATTTGTGTAAAAAAAAATTAGTTTGTGTTATAATAAAAAATTGATATGGAGGATTGCGAAACATTATTTCTATTAAATTGTGGAGTAGCTGCTTTATTAACTGTGGAGGAAGAGGAAAAAAATAAGAAACAGAAAAGGCAATGAGTGCGTAAGTGGGTTCAATGCCGAAATGAGGAGAGATGTTGTGCAAAATTACTGTTGGAGCTACGTTGTGAAAGTCCACAGTTTTACAAAAACTTTTTAAGGATGAACTCAAGTGATTTTAATTATTTGGTGAGTAAAAGATAGTTTCAGTACGAAATATTGAAATATAAAACATACATACATATTTATTGATGTTTCCTCAAAACTACAGTTAGTTGCCCCGCTTATACAGAAGAAAGAAACAAAGTTTCGTAAGCCAATATCCCCCACTGAACGCTTAATTGTTACTCTTCGTTACCTAGCCTCTGGAGAGAGTTTTAGATCTCTCCAATATGTTTTCCGTATTCCCCATAACACTATTTCAGGAATTATTCCTGATGTTTGCGATGCTTTGTATAAAGTGTTACAGCCGCATTATTTAAGTATTAGTATTATTTAGTATTTATTATAACTATAAAGGTAGATATATAAATATGTTGGATATAATTTGTTAAACATTTTTTTCATTGTACATTTTTGTAGGAACGCATCGCATTGTGCTCATGGCTATCGCAAGTGCATCTTATATGTTTTTATATATCGACCTTGGTTCTAACGGCCGTATATCTGATGGTGGTGTCTTCAAAAAGTGTAGCTTTTATGAAGCTCTTATCAATAATAAATTACATTTGCTTAGTGCAAAACTACTTTCACCCACGAAAGCACCAGTGCCGTATGTTCTTGTTGCGGATGATGCGTTTGCATTAAGTAACAATATTATGAAGCCTTATGGCAATATAAATTTAAATGCCATTCGAAGAGTTTTCAATTGTCGCCTCTCAAGAGCAAGGCGAGTAATAGAAAACGCTTTTAGAATTTTGTCTGCACTTTTCCGTGTAATGCGCAGTCCAATGAAGCTTAATCCAACAAAAACAAGGCAAGTAACACTTGCGTGCTGCGTGCTGCATAATTTTTTAATGAGCCGCAAAAGCTCATTATATTACACCAAAAACTTAGTTGACCACTATACTGCAGACGGTTCATTAGTTCCAGGCGAGTGGCGCAATGGTAATGACGCAAAAGGCTTGCAAAATGTACAAAAATGTCTTTCATATACATTAAATGAGACTTTAGCAGCAAGAAATGAATTTTCAAGATTTTTTGTAGAAGAGGGGGAAGTCAATTTCCAATATAAACATATATAATAAAATACTATTCACGTCATGTTAAGTTAAAAAATTTTTTTATTAATTCTTTTTCATCAACAAAAATAATAACAATAAAACAAAACAAAATAACCTTACTTCAATAAAAACATAAGGATAACATCCAAATAATAAGTAAAACAATTAAAAATTGTAGTCATTTAAAAATTATTCTAGAGACAACGGGGAGCATTCAACTCCTAAAACGTTAAAAAAAAACAAAAAACCTGATGGATTGGGGGGATAAGGACATACACAAGCTTCTTGCACTTGTTGAAGCAGAGAGAAAGAAAGCATAGCATAACAAAACTTTAACGGATTGCGCTGGCGAGGTATTAAAGTTCAATTTGTAACGACCAAAAGTCCGGAGTCGTTTTTGGTCACACATAGAGCTGTGTGACAATAGTCACGGGTCAATCCCTATCTTTCATTTTAAATGTATTTACTAAGATAATGAATTTATATTTAAATTGCTATATTTTTCTACAATGCATCTATTTATACCCGCACATATTTATTTGTACGGTTATTTACTAGAATAATGAATTTATGTCTAAATCTCTATATTTTCTCCAATGTATTAATTTAGTTATAGAATCATTTACTAAAAATATGAATTCATGTATTTACTTATATACGCATGTAGTTATAAGTATTTATGCTGACGTAAGATTTAGTTCTAGTTATTAGTGTAATTAGCCACGAAGGCATACGAGTATTGTAATTAGTAACATTCATATTGTAAAACTTTTGCGATGTTTTGTATAAAGTGTTACAGCCGCAGTATTTAAGTATTAGGATTATATATATATAGTATTAGTATTATATATAGTATAATATAAATATAAATATGTTGGATATAATTTGTTAAAAATTTTCTTCATTGTACATTTTTGTAGGAACGCATAGCATTGTGCTCATGGCTATCGCAAGTGCATCTTATATGTTTTTATATATCGACGTTGGTTCTGACGGCCGTATATCCGATGGTGGTGTCTTCAAAAAGTGTAGCTTTTATGAAGCTCTTATCAATAATAAATTACATTTGCCTAGTGCAAAACCACTTTCACCCACGATAGCACCAGTGCCGTATGTTCTTGTTGCGGATGATTTGTTTGCATTAAGTAACAATATTATGAAGCCTTATGGCAATAGAAATTTAAATGCCATTCAAAGAGTTTTCAATTATCGCCTCTCAAAGGCAAGGCTAGTAATAAAAAACGCTTTTGGAATTTTGTCTGCACGTTCCCGTGTAATGCGCAGCCCAATGAAGCTTAATCCAACAAAAACAAGGCTTTGGTGCTTTTAAATGATACAAGTATTAAAATACTTAAAAATCATTATTAATTACATATATTTATCAATATACTTACAACTATTTTCCTCATCCACATTGAAAACAATGTTTGAGACAGTCTGCTGTGTCTGCTTCTGCTCAGCACGTCCCACAAAATTCAGTGCGTTATAAAACCTCCATTTAGGAGTGCCTACAACGCCTTGCCCAGATTTAGTTTTGACCTTGGCTGAATATCCACGGTATTGAATCCGTAAGTTTGTCCACTTGGCATTTAAGTCTGCAACCGCAAACTTTTTCTTGAATTGGGATTGAATGCCTCGCCATGCGGAATCCCTTGCAGTTTTGTTATGATATGCTTCATCTGAAGCATCCCACAAACACCTCTGCTTCAACAAGTGCAAGAAGCTTTTATATGTCTTCATCCCCCCAATCCATCCCGATTTTTGGTTTTTTTCTTTAATGTTTTAGGACTTGAATGCTCCCCGTTGTCTCTAGAATTCTGCATTACTTCTTATTATATTTATTTACTTACCTCCATAGTCACATCCATTAAATCACCTTCTACGCTGGACTCAATATTCTATTTAATATTCTATTCTATTTATTCTATTATTAATTCTATTATTATTCTATTTATTAATTTATTTTTAAATGTTTACCACTGTTTGTTCGTACAAAAACTTTGTACGAGCAAACAATTGTTTGCTCAAAACATTGGAAAATATTTCACATAGGGTGGTCACATTACAGAAACTTTTATTTGTTGAGAAATAAATTTGTTTTCTCAAAAACATGTTTTCACCCTCAAAATATTTGATGGTCACATTACAGCAAACAAATATTTCATGTTTTCATGAAAATATTTCATAAGTGTGACCGCACCTTAAGTGTTCTGGCACTCAAAAAATACAGGGTTTCACAGAATGTTTACAGAATCTCCGAAAACTTTTTACTTCTTTTAGTACTTCTAAGCTAAACAGAATTCTTCTATAAAATGAAAACAAAACAAATGTATTTGAATATAGATGGATGTTGTAAATAAGCAAGTTATCGATTATCACTTGTGAATTGTTTTGCTTTTGTTACGTTTTTGTTTTATAAATTGAATTTGTATTGGAGTATGAAAAAGAAAAAAAAAATAAGTTAAATTAAAACTAAAAATGGCTCAACGGATAAATAATATAACAAATTTGCAGTATTAGGTGAATTTATTTTTTTGCCAATCTAGTAGTAGCTTCCCCAAACTTCCCCAACCAAAGCCAAATTTACAAAACGATACGAGGACAATGAATTAATAAAGTTAGGCCGTTTTATCATTCAAAAAGGTTAACATGCTATTTCCACCCTAATCGACTCCATAAGTCAATTAAAGATTGTAATTCCGTGTAGTTAGCAATCAAGTTATTGTAGACAAATTCTTGAAATCCAAAATATTAGCAAACATGTGTTCAATATCAGTAAAAATGAACTTTGCAAGAGGTGTACGTTATGCTCTAAGTTAAGCCTTATTAATATGACCGAAGAAGAAATCGTAAACGAATTAAGCCCCCAAGGAGTTTGCTTATAAATTTTATAGTCCCAAAAATACATAACAAAAACAGAAAAGTAGATTTGTAGCTTTGATCATCCGTCATCTGACAAAAACTGCCAAATATATTCAACAGAAGGAAGTAATATAAATTATAACCATAGACAAATGCTCCCGTTTGGTGCTGCAAACCGTAAATACAAAAAAAACATGAACCTTAATTCTCAACACAAGGAAAATTTGACTTATTCTCTAGGAGCTAAAAAATGAGAACTTAATTAATCGATAAAATGAAAAAAATTTTAATTTTAATTCTTTTCAGGTCCCAATATAATCTCCTTACTTTCCACGTCACCATTATCATACTGGAAATGGAATACAACTCCCATATATGACCCGATGCTCGTCTGCGCATCGGAAGCATGGTTTACTGTTATTTGTAATTTATGCTAATACTTTAGTTTTCACTCAAAATCTCACTATTTTAATATTGTAAATAAGCGGTTAAAAATAAATCTATAATAATAAAATATATATTGGCAGTAATATTAAACTTGAAATAAAGAAAACAGAAATTCATTAATTATAGACAAATAATTTAATTTTAGGGATATATGTATATATAAATCACATTTTGGATTTGGGTAAACAATAATGTATAGATACTGTACATCAAAATCAGGTGACATATTCGATATTATTAATATGTAATCGATATACACAAGTAAGCCACATATTGAATATCCTTAAATGTTCAAGCCATTTGAACAGAAACTTAAATACGATACGGTATACAAATACGAAAATATGGATATATATATAAAAATTAAGCCCAAAATAGGTGTCCGTTGGTTGCCAGTGTTTGACGAGACGCGCCGTCAGAATGTCACCAAATTTTCACAGTACTTTCGTAATGGTCGTTCGCTGGTTTGTATCTTTGTTTCATGCGATTACACACAATAGTGCGTCCAGAGTGCGCGTTTGAAACAAGACAAATTTTTCAAAAAAATCAAATTTTTTTCCATTGCATACTTCGGCTCAATGTTTTGTATCAAATGAAATGTATGTTTTCTTTTGTACGTTGCTGTGTGTGTGTGTGCTTGCACAGAATGCGACGGCAATACAAATCGAAATATGCTCATGTTCATAGCAAGTGGATGTGCAAACAAATAGAGAATTTTGCTTTCCATACTTTGTTGCATTTTGTGCGTGTGTGATTTACGTGTTCAAACGCAAAATGATCCATCAGCCGAACTTTTTCAAAACAATTGTTGGATATTGGGAATGGCGCAATTCCAATTGACCCCACCACAAAAATAATTTTTTTTTCACTTTGCACAATCAAAACAAAAATTGGTCACAAACGTATTTCCCGGTATTGCACAAAATTTTAGAAACCATTACTGGTTGGGGGAAAGAGCTATCTTAGCTGCGAATAATGCAGATTTTTCGGATATCAATGTGACAATTTTGAACGACATTCCCGAGGAAATTTTTAGCTACAAATCTGTTGGCTCTGTTACCAATCAAGACGATGTTGTAAATTATCCAGTCGAATTTTAAAATTCGCTTGAGTTACCTGGACTGCCGCTCCACCGCGTGCTAGTGAAAGTTGGTGTACCAATTATTCTGCTTAGTAGTTTAGTTTAGTAGTCAAAAAAGTCATGAAAAATATGATTGAAGCAAAAATTTTAAAAGGAAAATGGCTTCAGTTCCACATACGTGTTGCTTCTGCAATGATCCCTGTTTTTCGCGCGGTCAATTATATGTATGTATCATGTTCACGTGTTAATAAAACAACTGCTTTGTTTGTCTATACCGCAAACCAAAATCAATTGAAGAATGTTGTATATGTAAAAGGATTGCAATAGAAAAAGACTTTTTATTGTGAAAAAGGTAAAATTATTAAAAAAACATAAAAACGAAAAAGAAGGAAATTGTGTTCTTTCTGATTAATTTTCTTAAATGAATTGAATTTTTTGGCGCACACAAAAAAGAGCGCTGCAGATTAAAAATAATGAATTGCAAAGCAGTCACGGGCACGCTAGTATATGTATGTAGGAGAGGTACAAACTTAAATTTAAAAATGGCAAAAAATTCCAATTACAAACAGTGCATTGCAACGATCACTATTTTATAAATGCTGAAGCAACCTTATCAATTGTCATCGAACTGTATTAAAAATGAAAAAAACGTGAATGTATTCATTAAAAATGGTGTTGAATTTGTGAAAAATAATTATTTTTAACGAAATATAAAATAAAATGTAATAGAATTTAAACTATTGAATTTTATAAAATAACTAGCTGACCCATTGAGAATAATAAGTTCGATGTCCACCGCGACTGTAATCGAGGCCATGTTACTTTGGGCCTTTCAAGTCACATTGGAGGCCGTTGGCGGCTGGCGACGAATTTATGGCGTGTGTGTATTTTTGAAGTAAAAAACGCTCAATATTTACGTAAATGCGATACCATATAATATCAAAACACAGCGCACAAAAAATTATATGCATTGAATGAATGAATACTCAAAAATTCATTCAAGTCGATCCAGTCGTGTAGTTGCAGTGTAGTTGAATAACCTGGATACCGACTGCAGCGCCATCTGCCAGGCTGGTTTGTGAATGTAAACAATCCAAGGTGGCACCCAAACGCATGCAAAAAAATGTATGCAGTAACATACACACGTACAGTAGGATTATATACATAAAGAAGATTTGTATGGGAGGTACCACGCGTCTCTATCAAATCCTGCCTATATTTGCAGCAGAACTTAAAATATGTTCACTCAACCGAAATACCAAATTCTGTTTAAATACCGTTAGCAGGAGCAGAAATATTGGATTCTTCATTTGTGGTATGTATTGTAAAATCCCGTTCATATTTGTAGCAGCACTTAAAAAAATGCGCACCAAACCGACGTACCAAATTTTGAGCATATACCGTTATGGGGAGCATAAATAATAGATTTTTTTTGTGGTTTGTATGGGAGGTACCACGCCCCTTTGTCCAATTGGACCGAATTATAAAAAATACAAATAAAAATTTATGCAAATCGGTCCAGCCGTTTAGGAGGAGTCACAACACACGTACAGTAGAACTATACATATAAAGATAATAATTTCTTCAAAATTATTGAAATAAAATAATATTAGTATAAAAATTTTATCTGTACAAAAAAATTTTTTTGGGAATAATTATTTTTTTAGTTCACTTTCCTGTTTGCTGAGCTAATTTGTTGCAATTTGTTTTTTTTTTTTTTTATTACTTACAACTACGATTAGAGTTGTAAGAATGCTAAATAAAGAATACAGTCACTATTGAGTGTTCATTATTGATATTTTCTTTAGGCTTTGATATGTAGTATACCACACAACGTCTACTACACTGTACCACAATTATTTTTTTAGTTCACTTTCCTGTTTGCTGAGCTAATTTGTTGCAATTTGTTTTTTTTTTTTTTATTACTTACAACTACGATTAGAGTTGTAAGAATGCTAAATAAAGAATACAGTCACTATTGAGTGTTCATTATTGATATTTTCTTTAGGCTTTGATATGTAGTATACCACACAACGTCTACTACACTGTACCACAATTTCCAAATTCCAACGTGTGTCGATTCAAATGCAATTGATCAATCCAAAGAATACAAAAATTGAGTGACATATTTTAGGTGTCATATTCATTTGAGTATCACATGAAAAATTAATCGATATTGTATGTCATTGAAAAGAGACAAACATGTATTATTAATAAGTTATGATAAATTAGAAGGGTTAAGCAGAGAATGTCAACACGATAAAAAAAGAAATAAAAAACTTAAATCCAACGCCTTGGTTTTTTTTTTCTTAACACTTCTTATTGGGCCCAACAAAAATAATAAAAATGAATTCTGTGTTACTGTGGGAATACGACGAAGGACATGAACAAAATGAAAGGATACAGAGAAGATTGCTTAGAAGCAAATCCGATTGTACAATTTTTTTATTTTTTAATTAATTGTTTACATACTTTTTTGTTTATCCTGAAGATGCCAACCAATGGTTTGGCCAAATATTAAAAATAATAAAAAATAAAGCATAAACATTTTAATAATAAATTACTAATTAAATATTAAGAAGGTCAAATAACTATAATTATTATACATATGTAAATGTGTTATTAAAAAAATCCCTTTTCATTAAATAATAAATATATAATGAAAAATTAATAAATATCTTTCACTTACATACATGTTTGTACTTGGCGAATGCTATTTTGTTGTCGAATAAATTTTGCGAATTTGTCATTTGTTTTCGCAATGTAGAATACCGAAATACTACCTTTTCGCATTTGAAATGCAATTAAAAAAGAACTTTGCGAATATCGCAATACAGAATATACCTATAATAATTTTTTGTCACTATGATTCTTTGCACTCAGGCGGTCAAGAAAAATTTGTAAATATAATAGCAGTTTTAACTTATCTAAAATGTGGTCTAATCTTCCCTGACTAGTTGACTTAAGCAATCAACGAAATGACTTAACTTCAACAGCAGTAATTAATTTTAAATATATATTTAAAAATTTCGTTTAGGTTTTAACACATTGAAATGTGAACTACTTTAAAAAAATTGCCAATAAATAGAGAAACTGAAAAAAGTTTGACTATCATGTTCTTTTTCATTCGCTAGGTATAGCTGTTCTAGCATGTTTTATCGGAAAAGAGCTTATATAAAGTTATTTTACCATTCATATAAATCAAAATATGCAGCTTTCATCATTCCACGGCTTATGCAAGTCTTTGTGAGTGTGTGTAAAATCAAATCAAATAAACTTATGGTTATATATCATCTAAGATAATACCAGATTTAAGTTTAGGATCGTTATCCTACAATCGCAACGGCCTTTCCTTTAAAATAGAAACTCTAAATTTCGGCGTACAAAGAACTGATTTCTATAAATTTATTTTAAGCAATATGAACCAAATATGTTGCATTGCAATTCATGAGTGAAAATTACCTTTTCTTGAACTTTGGCAGTTGCTATTGAAAGTAGTAGTCTTAAACGCATCACCGGTTCTGTGTTTAAACCATTTTTTTATACTCTCTCTCTCTCACCCTATATGTATATTTTGGTGTGAAATTTGAAGAATTATGTGTAAAAAAACACATCGTCTGAAAGCAGCTTAAGCAAGTCACATTCCATGTATCTTGCACACTATGTTTTGTATTTCGTTCTGCGAATAACCGTTTTTAAAATAATTACAACTAATTTTCGTTGCTATAAAGCAGTGTGTAAAAAAAATTAATTTTCTGATTACTGACACATTTACTTCTTTCTTTTAACAAAAAAACTTAATCACAGAAAAATAAATAAGGTAAGTTTTCAAAATAGGTTTTTGCTGAAAAAATAAGCTGTAAAATTAAAAAGCAGTATTTTTGGTTTTCATATTTTTAGGTTACAACAATCTGTTTTATTTAACACTTTTTCTCTACGGAATGATCTTAAATTGGATTTTTCCCATGCTAAAGAAGTATAAAAGCGAAGGCATGCACTGCATAAAAATACATACATATGTATGTACATAAGATAGCTATGAGCAACTGTGTCTTTCAGGTGCTAAAATTTTTATAAAATTTTTTTAAATCGGCAATTCAATGCTTCAAGATTGAATTGAAAATATTCACTGGTAGATTTGAACATACCGCTGTTTACAGAAGCATACTTTTGTATTGCTCGTGCATATACATATATACAACTACAACACACCTTAATAAAATTATCAGCACCATAAATTCCAGTTGATGTACAATGGCTCCAAAATTGTATTAACAAATTTACATTGTTTAATTATGAACCGTTAGTAATAAATTAGTGCTTATGTTCCATTTTATAAAATTATTTATAAAACTGTGTTCAAATAGTATATCTCTATTTTACCATGACCGTGTTGCTTGCATCCGAATTCATTTACAGCAATATTTAGAAAAGTTAAAAAAAATTTTACGGTGAAATAATAAATAACTTCCAACCATACCTGACAATTGTTTCAAACTTTGTGTACAGTATTACCAATTTAATAACAAAATCTTTTCCGGTTAACAAACTTAATTTTGTGCAATTATATGCAGAAATCTAAGCAAAACTTTTTACAACGTTCAAAATCGCAGCAGTACGTAGCCGTAGGTTGATAGCAAAAGCCGTTTGCTGAAGAAGTGAATCTAACGAACGCAGTAATTTCCAAAAATGGGAACTTTAAAATTAATGATTGTATTATTTATTTTTTAGTAATTTTATTATCTAGTATAAACAATTTATTTTCTGGAATCACTTTTTATTTACGCTTATTTCTGCTAGATTTCTTAAAAATATATTTATGATATTCTCATAAAATGTTTACTATTAAAAAAATAATATATTTTATTACTGTGGAAGAAGGTAAATCCGTATGGCCATTTCAATGCTAATCACATATCTCATTACATACGATTAAAAGAGAACAGGAATATAATTTAATCGTGGTATACATTCTTTCTCGTAAGAAAACTTTTTTCTAAAAACTAACAAATCACTACAATTTTTCAGTTTAATTTTAAAAAAATTGGTGAAAGTAACAATACAGATGTGTATTGTTGTCTCCTATTAGCAGCTACTAGTGATTGTATAGAATCACAAAGATTTCTGTGTAATTTTTAGCACATCTTTGCTTAATTAGTAATCATTTGTAATACTTTGTTTCGTCGTAACTTCTGGAAAATTATTTAAAAAACTTTCAACTTCCCCAATTGTATTTATAAAAAGAAAATTCAAAACCTTTTGGTATACTAATATAACGTGGCTCTACAATTTAATTTTTATTTAAACATTTCTAAATATATTATGCAAATGACATCAAAACACATTTAGTTTTATTTTGATTGCTATTCGAATCGACTATACAACTAACACTTGATTTAACATCTGCTTTTGCGTCCTTTTGCTTTTCTTCTTTCTTGTAGAAAAGATAGTTTTTTTTTCCACGATATATACTTTTCGTTGTTTCTTCTTTGATTTTTCAGCTAGTAATTGTTGTTCCGCAATGGCTACACTTAGTTCATCAGCTGACAGATTCTATAAAGCTGCTACAACAGCTCAGGAACAGTCCAAAACATTTGAGAAACCAATCCCCTCTGGCTTAGCACCGGCCGATTTCAGTTGGCGAATTAATCAGTCGAACTCTAAAAAGTGGCTGCCCATATCACCGTCATTGCGGAATCTTAAATATTCAAGTTCGTTTCCCACTAACTTATAATTTTATGCATATTTTTTTTCAAACGTCACAACAGCAATTCCCACATTTTCTTTGCAGTCCACCCCGGGGCCACATTGATATATTTTTATGGAAATCCACCATCATTACATGTGTCAAGGGGGGAAAAACAGGACCTTAGTCCCCTGACGGCTGGCAGAGAGTCAACTGGAAGCTTCACGTTATCTCCACAGGAGATTTCAGCTAATTGGTTCTTTGGCTTTTTAGCTGTTCTCTGTCTGATTATTGAGGTAGGCCCTTCGGGAGTAACGTGGTGGTTGTACTTTCACCGCCCTCATGAATTTTGATTAAGGGGCCAAGATCATCTCACCTTTACTGAGAACTCCTTCAGCAAGGAGTTGTGGTTGGCTAACAAGCTTCGAAACCTCCGAAATTATAGGAATAACCTGTTGCTAGAAATTCGTCTTCGATTTCTTAGGGCGCGGCGCACGTGTAATATCGGCCACCGTCGAGTTATGGCATACATACGCTAGGTACCGACGTAAATAATATCACTCATTTCCTTTGCATTTTTTATCTTGCAGTTACGAACTTATTTAGCCTCTTTTGGTGCTGACTCCGTTATAGCATTTAAACCACCCACAGATGAGAAATGTTTTCTACTGGGTAGTATCAATTATCTAAATTGGAACCATTGTACTGCACAATGCCAATTGATTTTTCTGTTAAACCAATAACCTCTTATGTTAGTACCAGACATAATTGATTTGTAGATTTTTATTTTTAGAAAATAACAAGTAAGTATATATCTTTTTTATAGGTCTTTTAAAATTAAAATCAAATAATTGTCGAGTTTATATTTCAACTGGTGTCAGAAGTGGGATTGGAAAAAAAAACAAAATAAATTAACTACAATGAAGTTGGAAGAACTGAAAGTTGAGCAGCTAAAGAAGGAGCTAAATAAGTTGGATCTGCCAACAACTGGAAGTAAAGCGGAATTGGAACGGAGGTTGATTGATGAATTCAAGTTGCGTGAAATTGATATTGAGACATACGAATTTGGAGACAAAAAAGTGGTTGAGGTATGTAAACCATCAAGGAACACCGATACAAGCTTGGTTTCAATACTTGCGGCTTTTATGGCGAAAATGGGTGCCACAAATGACAAACTTCTAGATGTCATCAAGGAAAGCTCTAGAATCAGCAGTGCAAAAATTGATGCAATTCAAGAAAGTTCTAGAATCTACAGTGCGAAAATTGATGCAATTCAAGAAAGTTCTAGAGTCAACGGAGAAAAACTTGTTAGTGAGGTAAACAAGAAATTTTAAGAAATATCAGAAATTTTTGGCATACGAGTGGAAGCTGTGGAACAGAAAGTCAGCGAATTTGATGAAAAATTTACTGGTCTGGAGAGGAAAATGGATGAAGAATTGCATGAACTAAAAACGAAAATGGGCAACCACCACTTACGAGACGGAGCGGTGAGAGTCGTCTCTGAGCCCTCCAGCAAGATAAACACCCCGAGCTATGATGGTAGCGCACCGTTTAATGTTCTCTAGTTCCAGTTCGAAACAGTGGCCAGCAAAAATAGTTGGAAGAATGAGAAGAAAGCTATTGAGCTAAATCTGGCCTTTAAAGGTGCAGCTGCCGAAATCCTCTAAACCTTACCAGGAACCTGCAGGAGTAATAACGAGGACATAATGGTGGCCTTACAACGCAAGCACGGGGGCGAGTATAAGAGAGAAGTATACAGAACAGAGTTACGAGGCAGGGTGCAAAAGGCAAATGAGACGCTGCAAGATTTTGCCATGGAGATTGAAGTTTGGTGCAGCTTACTTATCCAGGTGAACATCAGCCATTCCTTAGTTTACAATTGAAGCATATGTGAATGGTATAAGGGATACAGATATTAAATATGCAGTTTCTGCAGCGTAGAAAGCAACCTTTACCGAAACTATCTCGTACGCGCTGGCGCAGGAGACCACCAAAGTTATCTGAAAGCCACAAGAGTACAAGACACGACGTCTTGAGGCTGATTACGGAGTCAAAAAAAGCGAGATTGAGCAAATTCTGGAAGAAAGAGGTAAGTTGCGCGCAAAATGCTTCAGCTGCGGTAGAGTCGGATATTTTGAGCGCAACTGCAGATCTCTTAAGAAAGGGTCAAGATCTGCTTCACCTCCAAGGGACAATAAACGGGCAAACGACACGAAACTGCTCAGTAAAGGTGGAAAACACCATAATTCAGACGTCCTTTAAAGACTCTCATGCAACGTAGAAGGCAGGCACTGCACAAAAGTCGAGAAAAAGGAGTCCATCATTGATGTAAGGCGTATTTAAATTGGCACACGAGAAGATTGCTCTGAGGTCCAAAAGGAGGATGACAGATCTGTTAAGAAAATGCCAAGATCTGCTTCACCTCCAAAGGTCAATAAGCGAGCAACCAACACGAAATCGCAAAGGAAAGGCGGAAAACACCATAATTCAGACACCCTTTCAAGGCGTCCAAGCAACATAGAATGCAGACACTGCACTAAAGTCGAGGAAAAGGAAGCCATCATTGATGTGAAGCTTATCCAAATTGGAACACAAGAAGATTGGTCTGAGCCCAAAAATGAGGATCCCATCTTGTCAAAAATTATATCGGCCAAGCTGGAGATCATAAGACCGGATCGTAACCAAATATCGGCAGAAAGCCTATTGGCAAAATCATACTGGGCTTAGTGGAATAGCCTTAAAGTGGTAAATGGTTGCCTTAATCGAAAATGGGTAAGTGCAGATGGAAAAACTACAACGGACTTAATTGTCGTGCCCAAATCCCGAATAACAGATGTAATGAAACAGTTTCATAATGGTCCCAGCAGTGGTCTTTTGGGTGTAACAAAATCACTGGAAAAGATTAAACAGCGATTTTACTGGGTAGGCTGCCCACAATCTGTTGCCGAATGGATATCGCAGGCCCATTCACTGTCAGTAATGCTGGAAATCGGTATCTGCTAGAAACCGAAAACAGTTGTAGATGAATTTGGGGACGATTGGGTATGTCGATTCAGTGTTCCAACAGAACTTCACTCTGATCAGGGACGAAATTTTGAGTAGGCCATATTCCAGGAAATATGCAACATCTTTGGGCTCAGTAAGACGAGAACGACACCACTGCTTCCACAGTCTGATGGCATGGTAGAAAGATTAATCCGCCCCCTAGAAGAATATCTCAGAAAAGTGGTCAGTACACACCAAAACGATTTGGACGAGCTTGTAGCAAAGTTTCTTCTGGCATACCGATCAGCTATACACGATTCAACATCATGCAGTTCAGCAAAAATCGTGTTTGGAACAGACCTAAAACTACCAGCCGACTTAGAATTTGGCGGTAAAACGATTCCTGCACGCGGCGATAATGAAAATACTCCGCAGATACAAGAAGACCTGCACGAGCTTCATGAGTTTCTCCGCAATCGCATTAAAATGTCCAGCGACAAAATAAAAGCCAGGTATGAGCGAGTAGCAAATGCGGAAGGATTTACAGAAGGACAACTGGTTCTACTATATAACCCACAACGGAAAAAAGGACTGTCTCCCAAACTGCAAGAAGTTGAATTACGTGGTTTAGCGGATACAGAAATATAAAGTCCGTGGTCTAAGATGAAAGTGGTCTACTTGGAGCGGCTGGGCAAGTATGGCCGAGGGAATATTGAGCCTGTTCGGGAAGAAAAGGCTTAAGGGGGCGGCAGTGTTACGGATGTGTCTTGCTTAAGTTTCAAAAGAAAATTATTAAGCAATTAAGCGAACTACTGGGTATGTTGCTTACGAACTGTGTGGCTTGCTAAGAAAACGTGTGGTACAACAACAAAATTTTTAGTTACAAACTGCGTAGAAATTTTATACACAAACAACAACAATTTGATATGTTGTTTACTAACTGCCCGCATGCAAGAGAAAAAAAAACAAATTTCTGTTTACTACCTAAACGCTCAAGACAACAACAAACATGTATGCTGTTTACCATCTGCATAGTTTTCGAAGAAACCTTTTCCACAAAAGACAACAACAAATAACTTGAAATAAATTCTAAGAAGAAACGTTATCAGTATAAAAACAAAAATACTTACAGACATACTGGCGGCTACACATTAAATAAACAACATACAACAACAAAATGTGATACAGAGGGAGTAGAAGAATCTTAAATTTTCTGGATTTGTAATGGACAAATTTAAAGGGCATCGTCTGAATGGATAGTCAATCAGTGTAAAACTAAACCACTTAAGTAAATTATTCTGCAGTGTCAACTCTGTGTAGTTAAAATTAATAAAATTGTTGTTAATTTAAAAACTCTAAAAACTAGTGTTACTTATTTTGCAATAAGAACTCACAACAAAACGTTTATAAAAGGTATAAACGTAACAATATATTCCGGGAAGAAACTTCAGTAATATAAAAACAAAAAAACACATAGACCAACAGGCGCCTATATATTGAATGTATAACAAAACAACAAAATGTGATACAAAGGGAGTAGAAAGTTCTTAATTTTTCTAGACCTCTAGTGGACATATATAGAAGACAGCGTCTGAGTGAATAGTTAGTTAGTTAAAACACAAACCTCGTGAAGTAAAGACTTACATCTTTAGTAAGTGTTCGAAAAGAACACTGAAGATGGCAAACAGCCGAAACCGGCTTGTTCACAAACCAAATTTGACGAGGGTCGACGGAGAACCGTACCCAAACAAAAGTAAACAGAAGTAGCAGAACTAAAACCACCCGACAGGAATAAAGCGAAGCAGTTGCTAAGAAAACAAACCGCCGTCTACGCCCTAAATAACATAATCCAAGGTTGAACAGCAGTGGTGAAACATGAAATAAATAGTGGCGAATCACCCAATAGTGTTCCCCAAAACGAAACGAAGTCAAAGAACTTATTAACGAAATGGAGCAGAACGGAGTGCTTGAACCATCTTTGAGTCCATGGAGCTCCCCGAAACAGTAAAGAAGAAAGGCAGCACCAGATTTTGCGTCGACTATAGAAAACTCAATGACGTCACCAAGAAAGACAGTTATCCGCTACCAAGTATTGACGACACCTTAGACACGTTGTCCGAATCGAAATGGTTTTTTACCGTCGACTTGCAGAGTGGTTACTGGCAAGTGCAGATAGCCGATAAAGACAAGGAAAAAACTGCCTTAAGCGCGAGCAATGATCTGTGGCACTTTAAAATGATGCCATTTGGGCTCTGCAATGCTCAAGCTACTTTTGAGCGATAAATGGAATGTGTGCTAAGGAGCTTAACTAGAAGAGTTGTTTAGTATATCTGGAAGGCATAATCGTAATGGGAAATACTTTTGTTGAACACCCCGAAAACCTGGATGAAGTATTTAAGCGTATAGCAGCTGCAGGACTTAAACTAAGTGTTAAAAATGCGCGCAGTCTCAAAAAGAGGTCAAATACTTAGGGTATCGTGCAACAGTAGAGGACGTATCAACTAAAGTGAATAAAATATTCGCAGTACAGAATTGGCCTGATCCACAAAATCTTCATAAGCTACGTAGTTTCATGGGGCTTTGCAAATACTATTAACTCGACTCGTTTGTTGAATTTGTATGAAAACAAACGGCACTCTAACCGAGTCGCCTCAAAATGTAATTTTAAATTGTTCAATTTCAGCACTTAAGCTGATAGTCCATACCACGCATTCTACGCGTACACACTTTATACGCGGCTGTCAAAAAAGTAGAATCAGTGTAATTGTATGTGACAAGTTATACAGCACATCGCATAGAATGCTTATGATGCATAGAACGCATAGAGTAGGTTTACTTTTTACTTTTCTATGCGTCGCAAGTGCCGTAAAAAAATTGCTGTTGTTTTTGACGTTGCATTATTTCTGTTATTTTGATTTTTCAAACGTTGGTGCACTTTCCTTTCCAAAAACAAGGGACGCACCCAAAAACGTCTTCTTTTCTCTTGAAGTTTTCCATAGGTCCCCATTACACAAAATATCATATGCACAAATTCAATAAATTCTGTAAATTCTTGAAAAATTTCAATTTCAGTTTTTATTTTTGCAAACATATTTTTTAATAGATAAAACTATTTACACCACAGCTGATCATAACAAAAAAATTGGCGCCAAAAAAGCGTTGCATGTAACTTGAAGTTTGAAAAGCGTAGAACGCGTAAAAAGCATCAAACGCATACAAAGCGTGTGCCCGTAGAACGCGTGGTATGGACTTTCAGCTTTAAACTGAATAGTTTATTTATTTTCTGGGTAGCAAACGGCACATTGACCGAGTATTCGCAATATGTAATTTTGAATTGTTCACTTTCAGCACTTAAACAGAATTGAATGGTTAATTAATCTTCCGGGTGACAAACGGCACTTTGACCGAGTCATCTTTTGTTAAATAAAAGATGACTTCTTCTTAAGACCAAAAAAAGAGAGAAAGTGATTTTATCATTCTAATTTTCAAGCTTATATACTTAATTTTACAATTAAAAGTGCTGTGTTGACAAACAATAATACTACGTCAAGTTCCCACAAGACAAAGTGTAGAGGTATCAGATAATTTTGTAATTAAATACACCTGTGGAAGCAGTCTAAAACACAAGAGAATCATGCACAAAAAATGCAGACAATCAAGAATCAACATATATATATATATATATATATATATATATATATATATATATACGTGTGTAAGCTTAATTATAATTATGTATTAACATGATTCCCCAGATGACCATAGCTCAAAAGCCTGTATTAAGGTGCATGGTTGGGATTGCCTCTCGTATTGAAGATGAAGAGCTAGCACTCTGATTGCATGATCCGATGCTATGTTGAATCTGTGCTAAGTTTTGTTGATTTATGATGCACGGTAAAATCTGATGATGATGGGCCTTGATGAGCACGAGGTGTTGGGGTGGAGATAGGTACTGCAGCCCTTTTGCATATTTGTCTCAGCGCTAAGGATAAAAAAATGCAACCAATAAGGATCAATATTATATTGTTACGGATGTGTCTTGCTTAAGTTTTAAAAGAAAATAATTAAGCAATAAAGTAAGCTATTGGGTATGTTGTTTACAAACTGTATAACCTGCTACGAAAACTTATGCACAACAACAAATTTCTGTTTACTAACTGCGTAGAAATTTTATATCTACAAGACAACAAAAAATCGGTGTGCTGTTTGCTAAGTGCGTAGTTTTCTAAGAAAATATTTCTACACAAGCCAGCAACAAATATTTTGAAATAAATTCCAGGAAGAAACTGTATGAGTACAAAAACAAAAATACACACAGACATACAGGTACCTATACCTTGAATAAACAACAATATTCAACAACTATGTGATACAAAGGGAGTAGAAAAATTTTAATTTTTCCAGACTTTTAATGGACAAATATAAAAAGGCAAAGTATGAGTGGATAGTTAGTTAATTAAAAAATAAACCTTGTGAAGTAAAGAGGTGCATCTCAAGTAATTTGTTCTGTAGTAGTTAAAGTAAATAAACTTGTAATTAATTTAAAAACTCTTAAATCTGGTGTCATTTATTTTGCAATAAAGATCTCACAACAAAACGTTTAAAAAACGTACAAACGTAACAATATTTTTTTTGCGGATAAGGAAGGAAAATCTGTGATGCATTTCAGACGCTGTCGTCACAGCTCTGGTATGTGGAGCATGTATCCACTAAAAACCTCCCCTTTCTTATCGAGCCATTATTCCAGCTTGAGACCACATTCGTGGTGCTGTCCTGTTTCTGATCCTATCGAGTAGCCGTCGCTGTTCCTTCATCTAGGTCCCGCTTTTTGACTCCCAGCACCTTCTCTATGAACGTCGGTATGTAGTTCCATTTGTCGACATTTTCTAACATGGGCTCAACAATATTCTCCAGAGATATTATCCCGATGATTTCCTCGACTGGCCGCCGTTTCATACTCCATCTCTCGCACCTGAAAAAATGTGTGCTCTGCGTCGTCAACATCTCGTCCCCATATATGCATGTGATCCTTTCCGCCTTTCCCATCCTATTGCAGGAAATAGCCATGCCCAGAAAGCATCTTCATTATGGAATAACTAAATTCGTCGTGTTCTCTATTCACCCACTTATGCAGGTCAGTTAATAGCCCCGTCATCCATTTTCCGCGTGATTCACCTTTCCATTTATGCTGGCATCTTCGCATGGTCGGCACACGTTTCTCCCTTGCTGTTGTCTTCCCATTTAGACCACCAATTTACCTCCTTGTAATCTAAAATGTCCTACGGTCCTCGGCCAGAAGTTCAATGAGGATAGTTAAGCTTATGATGAGAACTGTGGCCTCCGACACCGTGCGGTATGCCGATGCAACTCTTAGAGCAGCAGCTAGCTTCTTTCTCCGATATTTTGCCTCTAAAGCATCAAGCCAGATTTTGCATCCGTATAGTGAAATCGACTGTCATTGTTATCATCAGCTTTCTTTTGCTGTAGCACGGCTTTCCGATGTTCGCCATCAGTCTACTAAGAAAAGTAGTTGCCCCAGCTGCCTTTGTTGTAGCATATTTCAGCTGGACTCCGAACCTTAGTTTAGGGTCTACCGTCAGACCCAGATATTTAAGACACCTCTTTGTCTTTATCGCCGCAGACAAGACCCACATGTCTACCTCCAATGGAATGTGATTTCCCGTTATCATCAGCAACTCAGTCGTCTCCGTGGCTAGCTCAAGGTTATAGGAATCCAACCACAACTTTGTCCTAAGCATGACCTAGTTTAGTTCACTTTGTGCCTCCTCCATGTTACAAGTCACAATTACGTCTGCGATATCGTCCACGTAACCGATACTTGTGGTATCGTGTAACATATAGTGTGATTCGTTTTACATCCGCACCTGGCTATGTAGCCTTAATCAGATGGTGGACAAACCACAATTGTATAATATGGAACGTCATACATGCGTCCTAGGAAGCCGAAGACACAATTCTAAGCAACAGAACCACCTAGTTGCAACTTTAATGATTCCAGGGCAGGGCTGCAACCCATCACACCTTGCTAAAGAGTTGGAGACTTCAAACTCCTGTCCAGAACACATGTCTAGCATGCTCACTGGATTGGATCATTCACTTTGCGTGTCATTATCAGTGAGATGATCCTGGCCACCATAATAACCATTATACTGTTATGGGGCCGCGAAACCACAACCACCACGTTACTCCCATATAGAGACCAACCTCAATGACCAGTCAGAGAATTATTAAATGTCTGAAGAGACAAATAATGAACTCTGCGGCTAACTGATCCCCGTGGAAATAGAGTGGAGCTTCCAGTTGACTCCCTGCCTGTCTTCAGGGGACTGGGTTCTCTTTTGTCCCCAGTTGCACAGATCTAGATAGCTGTTACGTACTATAAAGACCATAAATGTGCCCCCGGGGGGGGGGAAGGGTTATCGTGTAGCAGTAAAGGGCGTATCAACTGATAAAATATTCGTAGTAAAGAATTGGCCTCGTCCACAAAATCTTCATGAGCTACGTAGTTTCCTGGGCCTTTACACATGCTGTTAATTCGACTCATTTGTCCAATTTGTACGACAACAAACCGTACTTTGACCGAGTCGCATCAAAATGTAATTTTGAGTTATTCAATTTCAGCACTTAAACCGAATTGAATGATTTATTTATTTTCTGGGTGGCAAACGGCACTTTGACCGTGTCGCCGCAAAATGAAATTTTGAATTTTTCAATTTTAGCACTTAAACTGAATTGAGTAGTTTATTTATATTCTGGATGAGAAACGGCACTTTGGCCGAGTTGCTTTTTGTTAAATAAAAGATGACATCTTCTTAAGATCTAAAAAAAGAGGGAGAAATTGATTTTATTATTATAATTTTTAAGCCTATATACTAAATTTTACAATTAAAAGTGCTGTGTTGACAAACAATAAAACTACGTTAAGTTCCCATAAAACAAAGTGTACAGATATCAAATAATTTTGTAATAAATTACACCCGTGGAAGCAGTCTAAAATACAAAACAATTATGCACACAAAAATGCAGGCAAACAAGAATGTGCTGACTTTCAAAAATGACAAATAAAACAATAAATAAAATAACACTAACACATATATATATATATGTACTTATGTAACCTTTAATAAAATAAAAGTAAATATTAATATGTATAATTATGTTTTAACACACACTATAGACGATTCGTGCCGAACTTTGCTCACGTGGCTGCCAGTTTGCATGAGTTGAGCAGAAAATCACAACAATACAACTGGAGTGGGGCAGCAGAAGAGGCGCTTCAGAGGCTAAAGGAACTTTTATGTGCAGCACAAGTCCTCGCTATCGGATAAGCTGGACATGCATTTATATTGGATACAGATGCAAGCGGCTACGGCATAGGAGGAGTGCTATTTCAGGCGATTAATGGGGCGGAAAAAGATATTGGCATTACGGTGGTTGCTGCAGTTTAAAAACCCCGAAGGGCAGCTTGCGCACTGGGTTGAACGTTTGTAGAGCTATGACTTCAGTATTGCGCACAGGAAAGGCGGAAAAACAATAATGCAGATGCCTTTTCAAGACGCCTATGCAACGTAGAATGCAGCCACTGCACCTAAGTAAAGGAAAAGATGTGCATCATTGATGTGAGGCGCATCTCGAGAAGACTGAATCCCATTTTGTGAAAAATTATGTCGGCCAAGTTGGAGAGCAGCAACGAAATAGCGGTAGCAAACCCGTTGAAAAAATCGTACTGGGCTCAGTGGAACAGCCTTAAGGTGGTAAATGGCTGCCCACATCAAAATTGGGAAAGTGCAAATGGAAAAACTACAGCGGACTTAATCGACGTACCAAGTTCCCGGATGGAAGATGCAGTTTCATAATGGTCCCAGCAGTCATCTGGGTGTAAGAAAAACATTGAAAAAGATAAAACAGGTTTTTAACTTATTTAAATTTAACAAATGAGAGGTCTAAAACTGCTTAAACATTCAAAACTAATTTTTTTAGCGTTATTCCTACATTTCAAAAGCCTAATAACGTTCGTCGCATGAATTTTCAAGAAATAAGTTATATTGCGATCGATTCAAACTAATTAAATTAACTGATAAACAAACTAAACACAAATGTTTTAACGTCAGCTATAGTGCTTCATCACATTTAAGCAAATGTTAGGTATTAACTTTATTCTTTACCTCTTTAGTTCTTTTTGCAAAACACTTCTAAACGACGTTGTTTAATTTTAAGAAATTTGCAATACAACTAAGTCAAGTGTCGGATATAATCCTGCAGTAGACACAGCTGTTTGAAGGATTTAGAATTGCATCAAACATGATTTTAGACGGTAGAAAAATAAACACATATAATACAAAGTTAAATTTTTTAACACGTTAAGTTACTTGGCTTTTAAAATGGCTATTTAAAAACATGTTAAAGTGAAACACTGTAAATGCATTGAAAACAATTGTGTTTTTTTTTGCTTCAAAAAAATTTCTTATTTAAATTCTAATTATTATGTTTCTTTGTAGTTTTAGTTAATTTTTATTTATTTAATATTACTCTTTGCTTAGATCAAAATCCGTTCTTATCCCTATAGTTATGTGTATTATTGTTATTCAAATTCTAATTATTATGTCCATTTGTTTTCTTGGCAAGTAACAACAATACGATTTCTGTTACTAGTTTATTTTGTTTTTATAATAATATATATATTCTTATCCTATTCTCAGAATAGAATATTTTTGAATTGAACAATGACCTTAACTCTCTCCCTTGGTAAAATTGAATCGTCCTTTCTTGAAAAAACTTGAAAAGTTTCCTTTGCTATTTGTGTCAGTATCATATAGGGCGCGTTCATAAGACGTAACAGTTGCACAACTGTTGAGTATTTGTCTTAGAAACGCATTGTTGAGCAATTCCGCTCAGCTCAACAGTTGAGTGTTTGCTACCATTTCTGCCATCATAAATTTTCTTCGCTACTTTTACTCAACATGTTGTGTCCAGCTGATCGAAAAATTTATGCCGCTTATAATAAATTCAACGTGAGTAGGCCGCCATAAGCTGATTTGTTAATGCTTATAAAAAAGTATAATAAAATTAAAAACAATTAAAATTAATAAATACTTATGAGACTCAATATACATATATGTATATGTATATACTTTTTTCAGTGTATACTTTTAATTATATAGTATTTCATTTATTATAACGTTGAAGGATATAATTTGAACGCGGCGGCGCTAAGCGTTGAATTGAAAATACTATCGGCATTGCAATAAGTGCTCATTTCGTTTGTTGTCAGAAACACAAAGTTTTGTGGTCAGAAAATAAATTACAGAAATTTAAAAAATATATATAAAAAACAATGGAAAAATGCTGGTATGCAGATTACCGCATGGAGGATCACATATATCGAATATATAAAAACAGCGAAACGCACAAAAGATTAAGAAGTGGTAAGAAAAATTTACTGTCAATTGAAGATTGATATGTACATGTATCTCTAATTAAATTTGTTTGCAGATGAAACATTTTTAAAAAGACATATCAACGAATCCACAGCTAATCCGGAGTTTGTTGCGGTTGTGGATGCAAATGAAGGTAATTTTTGTTCTTCGCACATTCTCTATACGTACATGCTAATGCACATATGTATGTATATTTTTCACTCAGGATCTCACACATTCAAATGGGATGCAAAAGCCACAAAGTTGATGATTGAGTTATATAATGCCAACAAAAACAAATTCCGAGACCCAAAAATTAGGAAAAAAGCTTTGTGGTCCGAAATGGCACAGAATATGAAAGAAGCTGGCTATAATGTGGATGAAGAGTTGTTAGACCGTAAGCTACGTAACATGAAAAAAACATATAAGACTATAAAGGACAACAACAGTAAAAACAGTACAGGTCAGTGACAGAAATTATATAGCCACATACAATTTTATTGTTTACTTGGTGTTATCTTACAGGTAGAGGTCGGGTTTCATGGGAATATTTTGATGTTTTTGAAGAGATTTTTTCCAATGACCGAACTATTAACTGTGGCCCAGTTGTATCGTCGTTAGTGAGCAGTGACGTTGATTCAAACATGTCTGCACCTTGTTCTCCTTCTTCGCCTCTTCCTATATGCGAAGACGAGTCACCATTTAAAATGAAAAGAACGGGTGCAGCTAAAAGTATGAGCTCATTATTTTATATGAGAAAAAAAATGGTAGAGGCTGAAGAAAGAAAAGCTGCTGCAAGTGAAGACTTGAATCGAGTTCTCAGAGAAACCAACAAAATTCTTCAAGAGCGCAACGAATTACTTCGCCAGTTTTTACAAACACGCAATAATTAAGTACTGTTATTTTGTAGTGAATTTAAAAAGCTTTATTTATTTAATTCTTGCTTATTATTATTCCTTGTTTCTTTTGCTTTTTTAATGAATTGAAAAAAGTTTAATTGATGAGATTGAGATAAATTTTGTAAGAAGTATGTGGTCACAGAAAATGCATAATCATAAATTTTACAGGAGAATATAGAAACACTTTTGGTTCTGTAAAACTCTTGAAATGTTAAATACGGCGTTTTGCATGTTCTGTGTCAATATTTAGAATTTTATTTAAAGTAAGCAAGCATTACTTTTTACAAAATTTATCTCAATCTTATCAATAAATAAAACTTTTTTAATTTCATTTGAACTGAATTCTTAAGTTTTTGTTTTCATACTTATGTATGTAGTATGTATATACAGTGAGGACAATTTAAATAGCCCGCTTATCCAAAATAACAATATTGTGCAAAACTTTCCATTTTTTTAAGCTATAATAATTTTTGCAGTTAATGTTTTTCGTATTTCTAAAATTTGGAAAAAAAATATTAACTCGCTATTTAGTAACGTTTTGTACAACATTGCATTTATTTTGGGTAAACGAGCTATTTAAATTGTTAACCCTATATATACATATATAATAGTTATAATAGTTGTAGATCAAATAAAACTGAACAATGCTGTTTTTTTATTTAAAATTATCCAGTAGCTTTAATAGCGAATTTTAACTTTGTGATTTTTTGTTAATTAATAGTGAATACATTCTCATTTTTTTTATATATAAAAGCTATTTTATATATTCATGAATTCATGTACATACATATCGTTACCTGAAACGCAAAACGCCCTAACTAACATTTTAGTAGTAGTAGTAGTTAGTTTTGATTTTCAGGTAACGATATGTATATATATATATATATATATATATATATATATATATATATATATATATATATATGTGATTTAATTTTTGTTTTTTTTTATAAAAATTGTAATACAAGTTTCCTTTGTTTTATTGAATTCATTTTGGAATGGTCACTACATCAATGTTTCTGTAATGGAATTTCTTTTCGACGTGCCAGAAAACCTCTCGTCCATATCTTCGCTTATTATTTCGTCCATTTCTTCACCACTAGATGCACCATCATCCAAATATTGAAAATCAACTTCATTTCTATTTATTAAAAAATTGTGTAAGGTGCATGCTGCTGAAATTATCTCGTTGCCCATTTCCGGAGTACTAATTTCTAAATATTTCAGTCTCCTAAATTTCCCTTTTAACAAGACAAAAGCTCTTTCAATAATTGAGCGACAGTTGCTGAGTTTTATGTTGTAGTTACGTTGTTGCGTACTAAGATGTCCATTATCGCGATATGGGGTCATCACGTTCTGTAGCAAAGGGTAAGCTGAATCACCCACAATATGCAAATATGAAGGTAGCAGCGGTGATGTAGAGCAATTAAGTCTCGAGAAAATTTCACTTTGCCTAAATACTCTGGCATCATGCATTTTCCCAGGCATTCCAATGAAAACATCTATAAAGCGCCCTTTATGATCACATGCACCTACAAATTGCAACATGTTAATATAAGACATATTTATGTACATATGTATTTAATTTTTTTATTCAAAATCTTAAAAACAACATTTACCTTGAAGAATTATTGAATGTATTTTATTTCTATTATAAAAATCAGTCGGATTGCCCACTGGAGCTTTTATGGGAATATGGCATCCATCGATTGCACCAACAACTCCGGGAAATCCGCGAGAACGCCTTCGAAATATTAAAGCCTCTTTGTTGCTCTCATTTCGGTTGGGGAATTTCACGTACGTTGGCAACATAGCAACAAGAATAGACACGATTTCTCTGAATATCTTGTAGCCAGTACTTTTGGCGAAACCAAAACGATCACCTGCCGCCAGAAAACTCTCCTGCTTTGCCAAAACCCACACTGTAAAAATCACCTTTTGTGGCAAATCAGCAAGGCGGGTTTTTCTTCCGGGAATTGTGTGCCCTATTCTACGCACTAACTCCTAAAATTTTTTGAATATCCTTGAAATACAATTTTCTTTATGGTTGTTGGAAACTTACATCACATGTACCGCGAGACATTCTGAAGTGTTCCTTAAACAAATCATCTGTATACTTAGGAACTATTGTTTTATAGTAGTTTTTAGTCCTGGCTTTCCTACAACGCTGCTCTGCTTGAAACAATTGCAAATCTATCTCCCCGTCATTGTCCATTATGTTTTCTACTAAATTTGTTATAACTCCTTCAACATCACTCTCGAAAAACTCCATAATGAATTCTGCGTTTTCCATATTTCTTTAATAATTTATTTTGTTAAATTTTTGCTTTTTTAATTGTTTACATTTAACAGCTGTTCATTCGGTAGCACAATTGATAGCGTTCCTAAGACGTAGCTGTTGAGCTTAACAGTTGCGAACAGTTGAGCTCAACAGTTGTACAACTGTTACGTCTTATGAACGCGCCCATAATATTTAGTGAATTTTCTCCATAACATATATAAAGATTTTGAATGGGTGTCTTTCGATGGGAATTGTTAAGTTGTGAATCTAGATTATTATGCAAGATTATAATTATCTTTACGTCTTATCGAGTTTATTGTGGACAGTTTGAAGCATTCTATTATGTAAAAATAATTCTCTAGGTGTGTCATATTCACACGTAGAATGCAAGATTTTGCATATGTAAAATGTATTAGTATTAGTGTAGTATGTAAATAGAAAATGAAATGAAGGTAATAAAAGTCAGTCGTATTAAAGCAACAGACAAATAAACGTCTAGTTATTACAGATTTTGGCGACGAGGATTAAAAGAAACACGTGGTTTTTGTTTTTTGGTTTTTTGGCAGAAAAGTGGTAAACTTTTTACAGTACAAGAATTACCGTCTGTAAAAAAAAAAATAAAGTTAAAAATGGTGAATAACGTGGTTGCTTCTCCAAAACAAGTTTCCTTGTTCAACTTTGAGCCTTTTGATGCAACAAGTACAACATGGACGCGTTGGGTAAAACGTTTTAAAACAGCATTGGACCTGTATGAATGCGAGGCTGCTAAACATCAACGTTTGCTTCTTCATTTTGTGGGAACACAAACATATAACATGTTAAGTGACAAAATACTTCCAAAAGTTCCTGAAGATTTAACTTTCAACGAAATTGTCAATACACTGGAAGAACACTACGATCCAAAACCTAATGAGTTAATGGAAAATTTTCGTTTTAATTTGCGTAAGCAAAAACCAGAGGAGTCAGTGGCATATTTTGTTGTGGCATTGCGTAGGTTGGCTGTGGGTTGTAATTTTGGTGAGTACTTAAATGTGGCTTTGAGGAATCAATTGGTGTTTGGTCTGATGGACAAAAAAATTCAACATAGGTTGTTAGAAAAAAAAAACGTTAACGTTAGATGAAGCAACTAAAATGGCGACCGCATATGAATTAGCCGAAAAAGGAGGGGAGGAATTACATCAAAGAAACGCAGAAAGAGTAAACGTTAATAAAATGTTCGAGAAGAACAAAAGAAGTACAAAGAAAACTAAAACTCATGCGGGTGAAAATAGCAATAGCAAAAGCAAATCAAAATGTTTTCGATGTGGCAATACTACTCATTTGGCAGATCAATGCCAATATAAAGGGGCTAAATGTCATTATTGCAAAAAGGTTGGACACCTTCGCAGTATGTGTTTTAAAGAAAAAAAACAAGTACATAAAATTGAAGAAAATTCTTGTGGTATCGTAGAAGATCTTTTTGAAATAGAAGAGCGTGGAGTATTAAATATACGATCAAAGTGGTTACATGAATTTTTGGTAAATGGAAAAAGTTAAAAGTTTACAAACCTGAAATGGAGTTGGTAAGCTACTGTGGAACTGCAATCGAATGCGTGGGGTACGTGTGGGTGAACGTAAAGAGTAATGACACAGGGGCAAAGTTGAAGCTTTATGTGGTAAAATCTGACCGTAGACCACTCTGTGGCAGGGAGTGGCTACAACAAATACGAATCGATTGGAACACAATTTTTAATAAAGCAAATCAAAATTGCTGTGTAAATAAAATTGAACCATTTCGTGTGGAAGATTTAATAGAAAAATATCCCGTAGTATTTTCATCATCCGTGGGAAAGATTAAAGATTTACAAGCTCGAATATATGTGAAACAAAATGCTACACCAAAATTCTGTAAATCACGAAGAGTGCCATTTCCTTTGATGGAGGCGGTTGAAAAGCAGCTTGAGAAGCAGGTAGCTGAAGGGTTGCTCGTAAAGGTGGACACCAGCGGATGGGCGACGCCAATTGTAGTGGTGCCAAAAAAGTGTGGTGATGTTCGTATCTGTGGTGACTGTAAAGTCACATTAAATCCAGCATTACTGGTAGACGAACATCCTTTGCCAACCATCGATGAATTGTTCAGCAAAATGGCTGGTGGAAAAAAAATTTCTAAAATCGATCTCTCGAGGGCCTATTTACAATTAGAAGTGCATCCAAGTGACAGGCACCTGTTAACGTTAAGTACCCATAAGGGACTTTACCAACCGACTCGTTTAATGTTCGGAGTAGCCAGTGCACCAGCGAAGTGGCAGCGGTTGATGGAACAGTTATTTAGTGATATACCAGGAGTTTCGGTCTTTTTAGACGACATAAAAATCACAGCACCTGATGAGGCAAGCCATTTACGCAGAATCGATGAAGTGTTAAAACGATTAGAAAAATACAACATGAGGGTGAATCTGGAGAAATCCGAATTTTTAAAAGAGTGCATTACTTACTGTGGGTACGTAATTAACAAAGATGGCATCCAACGGATGCAAAGCAAAATCGATGCAATTCAGAAGATGAAAACACCCGCTAGCAAAGAGGACATTCGTGCATTCATGGGTCTGGTCAATTATTATGGCCGATTTGTCAAAAACCTAAGTGATATAGTTTATCCTTTAAACCGGTTACTACAAAACGATGTGCCGTTTGAATTCGACGTAAATTGTAATACAGCTGTTAATGAAATTAAAAACCAAATGCAGTCGGAAACCATCCTGGTCCATTACGATCCGAAACGACCTGTGGTATTAGCTGTAGATGCGAGCCCTATTGGTGTGGGGGCCGTTTTGAGCCATGTTTTTGATGATGGGTCTGAAAAGCCGATACAGTTTGCATCACAGACGCTTAACAGGGTACAACAACGTTATTCGCAAATTGATAAAGAGGCGTATGCAGTCATTTTTGGTATACGTAAGTTTTATCAATATTTATATGGGAGAAAATTTATTCTCGTGACAGATAATCGTGCGATATCTCAAATATTTTCTCCAAGTAAGGGGTTGTCAACTCTTTCGTCTACGCGCATGCAGCATTACGCTCTGTTTTTGGAACAATTTGATTATGAAATCAAATGTAAGAAATCAAAAAAAAACGGTAACGCTGGTGCTATGTCCCGTTTACCAAATGTGGAAACGTACAAATTTACTGAAGAGGTTTATGTAGTAGAAGAGGAGGCTATAAATAATTTACCTGTCACAGCAAATGAACTCAAATTGGGTACCAAATCTGATGCGGAGGCAAAAAAGTTAGTGGAATGTTTAAAGTATGGTCGTGAATGTGAGGGTAAAGATCGTTTCGGTATTCCACAAACGGAATTCAGTTTACATAAGGGTTGTCTACTACGTGGGTTACGTGTTTATATACCGAGGGCCTTACGAAGAAATGTATTAGATGAGTTACATACTGCTCATTTTGGTATATCTAGAATGAAGAGTCTCGCTAGAGCATATGGTGGAACCATATTGATAAAGATATCGAAAATTTGGTGTTAAATTGTTTTGCTTGCCAATCAACTCGACCTGATCCTAAAAAAGTGATGCCAAGAGGTGAATGGGGAAATCCAAGTAAACCTTTTGAAAGAGTACATGCGGATTTTGCCGGTCCTGTTATGGGGAAATATTTATTTGTGCTTGTCGACGCCTACACTAAGTGGCCGGAAGTACATGTAGTATCGAATATGACAACAGAAACGACCATTCAAAAATGCAGGGAAATATTTTCTACATTTGGCATCCCGAACGTGTTTGTGAGTGATCACGGTCGACATTTCGACTCAGCTGATTTTAAACAATTTCTGACAGTAAATGGTGTCATACACAAGCAGGGTGCACCGTATCACCCCGCTACCAACGGCCAAGCCGAATGTTACGTACAAACAATTAAAAATAAATTGTTAGCCGCAAAATGTAATTCAGATACATTAAATTTTGAATTATCAAAAATATTGTTAGCCTACCGGCGTTCAATACATCCAGCTACAGGGAAATCCCCATCAATGGCGATGTTGGGTCGTCAAATAAATTCCCGTTTAGACCTCCTTTTACCACAGAATAATAACTACAATTATGTTTCATCAACAATAAAGACATTTTCTGTGGGTGAAAGGGTTGCTGTGCGTGATTATATCTCTAAAATTAAATGGCGTTTTGGCGTAATAGATAAAAAGTTAGGAGAACTACATTACAACATAAAGCTAGATGACGGAAGAATATGGAAGAGGCATATAGATCAAATGCGTAGAGTTGGAGAATTGCTTGAAGATTCGCAAGTTCCGGAAAACACAAATTCGCCCAATACTACCAGCAATACACCACAAAGAGATATACCTGTTCCGAATAATTCAGATACTGATACTCATCAATCAACCGTAATGCAAGAACCAGTACAACAACTATCGGTGGTAATCGACGATCCACCATCCGAAAACACGGAGGGTGTACCTAATGAATCGGCGGCTACACCAGAAGCTAAAAATGTGCCAGTGTCTCCTGCTACTATTAAAAATGAAGTTGTAGGTGAATCCTTACGTCGATCTAATAGAAATAGAAGGAAACCAGCGAAGCTATTGGATTAAATATTCGATAATAGTATTTTTATTCTTTTAAATTTAAGGTTAATTTAATTTAATTAATTAAATTTAATGGTATAATTGAATGAAGTGTTTATTAATTAATATGAAATGTTTTTAGAATCAAATACCCTTTATTTTTATAAAATAAATAACTTGAATTAAACTTATATTTAGAGGGGACGGAAGTGTCATATTCACACGTAGAATGCAAGATTTTGCATATGTAAAATGTATTAGTATTAGTGTAGTATGTAAATAGAAAATGAAATGAAGGTAATAAAAGTCAGTCGTATAGACAAATAAACGTCTAGTTATTACAAGGTGCATCTTTCCTAGACCTTCCTTCTTATAGCAGGGGAACATTAATAAATCTGGCTTATTGCGCTGTTCAGCTGTCAATGTACAAGTCACGACATCTGGGGTATTACTCCTTTCTAAACACAGACTAACAAATAATAAAATTAATTTTTATTTTAAAGTTATTAAATCTAAAATCCTATTTGATTCCAGATCAAAACCTATTTAAAAACAATTGTCGGAAAAGTAAATTTATTTCTCATGATATAATAATGGATAAAAATATGGCGTACAGGCAAAAATATATCGTAATTAAAAATTAAATTTTACAAATAAGCCTTTAATTCGGCAATTTTTTTCTTCTATATCCGACATAACTGAATGAGTTATAACATGGTCACTGTCAAACTTATATTTTACGAAATTTTGCATGATTTTTTCACCTCGATTATTTTTTATTTAAAAAATATTATTTTTTTATTCGAAAATATAAATTCTAAATCTTAAAAAGAACGGAAAAAACAAAAATAATTATTATTCAACATTTTTTTATTTGTTTTAATCGACCTTTTTATATGTTTTGTCAAATGTTTTCAAAAAAATTTTTCTATTCAAATTGTTATAATTTTTTGTTTTTGTAAAATATAAAAAATAATTTCCTGAAGAAGCTTTCCACAGCTTTCCAAAGCGAAATATCAAAAAAATATATATATTGTTAATTAAAAAAAGACCGTTGAAAAGAATAACAGATATTTATTATTCAAAATAAAAAAATTATTATTAACATAGTCAATAAACAGTGAAAAAATAAAATACTAATAAATTATTAAAAAGATCAAATAACTATAATTATTATATCTAATATTATCCCTTTATTTTTGATCTGACTTATGTCCTGCTAGTCTAGTTTTCAATTCTTCTTATCATTACTGGTACAATGAATTTCGAACAATATATTAGACATATTAATTTTTTAATTTTATATTTAATTTAATCTGTTAGTATTCTTATATGACATCTGATATTTAATGGTATCAAAAATTTTTGATTTCTCTATTTTTTCGGATAAAGCAGGTACATATATATCTTTTAATTTATATATTTTGGGTTCTGTTACATTTCTTAAAACACTTTTTTTCCTATTATTAAACTGGTTAATCAACCTATTTGTTAATCGTATTAGAAAATTTTTATCAGTTAATAAATTTCTAATCTTATATAACTCTTTATTAAATTATTGGCTTATTTTAACAATAAGTGACAAAGAATTCCATAGAAAGAATATGCACAATGCTCTGCAGACGTTCAATTCAGCGTGAAAGCTGCCCTTTGGGGTTCTTAAACTCCAGAAATCGCCGTAATGCGGAGTGATCTGTTCTTATGGTAAAGTGTTGGTAAGTATTTGAGGTAATGTTTAACACACTCCGGTAAGTTAAAAACTCTCGTCGTGTTACGCACTAATTTTTTCGGGCTTGCTATAGTAGCCAATAACTTTTTCCGTTCCATTAATTGCCTGAGAAAACATTCCGTAGCAGCTTGCTTTTCGGTTCTACCTTGGTTTCTGTTATTTAGGGCGAAGACGGTGGTATATTTTCTTAGCAACTGCTTCGCTTTATTTCTTTCGGGAGGTTTTAGTTCTGCTACCCATTTATCCACCTGCTCTGCTAGCAAATCCCGCTCTGTAACTGTTATTTTGGGGCATAGTGAATATTATGTATAATTAATTACGGCTCTTGCCGGCTCACATCGACCGATATCAGCATTTTCGTCAATCGTCTTTTCCTTGCAGGACAGATGTAGTACTCTCACAGGGTCTTTCCTATTGTTGCAGATTTTCGCGAGAGCTTTAGCTGTTATGACATCGTGTTCTGGTTCTACCACCTACAACCGCTTATCCACACAATCCGCCTCCACACGTGCCCAAACTATAGTTTCCGCCAGAGGTGGTAATTTTGATCGTTCGACGGCAAATAGTTTCTTTACTGCGTCCCTGGGATCTCCACGTTGTGCCAGATCATTATCTACTACCCCATACCCAGATTTATACCGTGAGCTATCATCACGTCTGCACCGATAATTACTTCTACCACTATATCAGCGACTACAAACACGTGGTCTGTGCTGATGTTTCTGATAGTTAATCGTACCCTGACTCTTCCATAGACGATGACTGAATCCCCAGTAGCGGTGCGTAGTTGTATATTATTTAACGGCTCCACTCTCCCTTTAACTAAATTGGGCCTTATTACGGACTGAGATGCTCCTATGTTGCAGTTAGAAAACAGCATACCCAGTTATTTCGTTTACTTTATTACTTAACTTTTTTCTTTTAAAACTTAATCAGGACGCAACTGTAACAATATTTTTTATACATTTACCCTGTTTCAATAATTATTTCTTTTGTTTAAAAGTGAATCAGAATTTCTTGAACTTAACATCAATTTTGGCTCGTTGCACAATTTAGAAATAAAAATCTTTAACACCATTTTTTTATTATTTTTGCAATTGTACTATAATTCATTATCCCCATCTAAACTAGCTTTTAAATTAAATTTAATCAACAATTTAATCATGTAATCATAAAATACATTAATACTATTTCTAATTTCAGCAATTTAAATTTTGTTAATATTAGATTCTAAACTATCCGATATACTAAAGTTAATCCTTAATATTACCTTTATCTCTAATAATGCATATGCTTGCTTTTGATCTAATTTATTTTGATCTAATGTAAAATCAAATAGTCCATAAAGAGATTCATCAACAAGTTTCGTATCTCATATTGTTCTAAGTTCCTTAACCTTTCCATCAAATTCTGGTACACTTTCCAGTAGATTGAAGAGATTAAGAGTCATTGCATGTTTACCTTTTCTACTTTTTACATTGTTATTTTAGTATCTTTTTTTTAAATACTTTTTTATGCCACTTTTATATAAAATTTTTAACAAATGTGTTCTAATTTTAGTCTTCTTCGTGCTAATTTCGAATTTGGCTCTTTAGTCGAAAAAGGTCTTTATAAAGGTTGATGGTCTGTTTGTATAACAAGCTTTCTTTCAAATAAATATAGACGAAACTACGTAACAGCCTAAACTACTACCAAAAGTTCTTTTTCCACTGTACTATAATTAATTTCACGTTGGCTAGGCGTCCTGCTTGCATAGGAAATAGGGTAGTCTTCTGCGAAAGTACGGCTCCTAAAGCGAAATTGCTTGCAAAACAAACTTTTAGTCAAAAGAATTTTTAACGTTTTGAAACTGTCTACATAGTCGTGATCCATTTATATCTATTTTAGCATATTTTACATTTGCTACCGGCCTTGCAATCTTCGAATAATTTTTTTTAAATTTACGATAATACCCACTTGGCCCAAAAAACTATTCTGTTTGAGTTCTTGGTAACGGATAATTATTACACATTGAAGTTTTGTTGGATTAGGTTTTATATCCTTTTGCGTTGCTCGTGAACTAAAAACTCTGTTTCCCTTTTTAAAAATTCGCACTTGTCTATTTGTATTTTTAAATTTGCATTCCTTAATTTGTTAAATATGATTCGAAGTGAACTTGTCGAATAGATAAGTTGAATAGATAATTAGATCGTCTATTTACACTACACAATTTTTGTTCATTAACTCACCTAAAATATTTCTCATTAGCTTTGTAACGATTTTAGGTATTCATGAAAACATGAGTTTTCCTTAGCGCACATTCCACAAACTCCTTCATGCGATAAATTTTGTTCTATTATTTAATTGCGAGGTATATTTGTATAAACATACGAACATTACTGTAAACGCTCTCAGAGATTCATTCAGTGATTATCCCAGACGTGTAACATCTTTTGCCTTCTTTATACAGACAGACAGCCTATTGATTTTATGATTATGTCACATATTAATTGGTTTATTTTTTTACTTGCATTTTTGTCAAAAACTGTAAACAATGAAAAAATCAAAAGAAAACGTGAAAAAATATACATATATATACATATACCTAACTATTGGCGGATCAGGAGAAGACTTGTTAAGATTGTAAAAATGTAAAGAAATTCGGAAAGATTGTTTTGGAAATAAGTGAGTAACAATATTTGTGTGATTGTGAAATAATTAATTAATTTGTTTCGTTTATAGGAGAGATCTTTAAGTTTTTGGGAAATTGATTCCCAAATCTCAGATGATCTCTACTTCAAAAACAACTTTCGCATGAACCGAAGCACATTTTAAAAGAGCTTTGTAACTTGCTCTCTGGCCTTAAAACGAATGATACAAATAAATATGCGCGAAGCAATACCACTGGAGAAGAACAGCAACAAGTTTCTATGCACTAGGTTCATCCGCAGAATATTGCACAATAGCCAACATGTTCAGCCTGGGAAAGTCAACTGTGTGCGTTATTCCTATCAGTTTTTGTAAAGAAGTGTGGAGAGTTGTGACTCCAATTTACTTAAACAATTTTCCTTTAAAAATTGAAAAAGTTAAGGATTCGGTTCTTGATGTTTTTGGATACCCACAGTGCATGGGAGCTTTGGGTAAGTTGATTGTATTGACAGTAGTATTATTTAATTTTTTTTTTTTTTATACATATGTATGTATATATCAATTTAGATGGCTGTCACATTGAAATTCACACATCACATGAAGTCGCTTTAGACTACTGTAATCATAAAGGATGGTATTGCATTTATTTTAGGCGTTAGTGGATGCAAGGTAAAGGCATTCTGTGATTACTGAACTTTGAAATATAATTTCTTTCCTTGGGTGTCATTTCATTTATGTGAGTTGGGGCAGCCCTGATCGTTGCCATGATTCGCAAATTTATCAAGAAGCGCCTTTTAAGAATCATCTAGATGAATGCAATATTTTGGATGATTTAAATCGAAATATTGCAGAAGTTAATGTTTCAGTTCATATAATTGGAGATTCAGCATTTAGGCAAAGGGAACATTTAATGAAATCTTATCCATTTTATGTCTCGCAAAACTACACACAAAAATGTTTCAACTATGCATTATCTAAATCGCGAAGAGTGCTACAAAATACATTTGGGCAGCTGAAAGCACGTTTTCGGCACATTGGGAAAGGAGTTGATAATCTCACGAAAAGTGCCAACTCAGTAGTTTTAGCTTATTGTGTTCTTCACAACGTCCTCAATGAAAATAATGACGACATAAATAAACGTTCAATGCTGGATTTAGGAGCTGCTGAATTAAGTCGTTCGAACCCTGAATTTGTAGCAAACCTAGTAGAGACCAGAAACAATTCATAAAATATTTACCATTACATAAAATATTTATGTAAATATATAATAATTATAGTTATTTGACCTTTTTAATATTTTTTAGTAGTTAATTATTAAGCACTAGGTTATTATTTAATAAAAAAATTTTAAAAAAACTTTATTTTTTTATTATTTTTAATATTTCGCCAAACCATTGGTTGGCATCATCAGGATAAACAAAAACAATAATATATAAATAATTAATCAAAATTGAAAAAAAATTTTTGGTTAACAAATTAAAAATAATCAAAAACTTTTTCAAAAAACAAAACAAGTCCGTGGTGTGCCCAAAGAAGTGCCATCACCGAAAGCCCTAAAGTAGAGCAATTTTCAGGATACAGAGCGAAAGCGCGTTAAAGCCCAAAGAGGACAAGACTCCGCAGAGAGTGTGGAAGGAAGACACCCAATAGCCGAAGCAAAAAGTCACCGCCACCATGGGACGAAGCTGATCATCGTAGCGTAAGAAATATTTTTAAGATATTTAAGATTATTTAAAATATAATATTGAATGAAAAGTGAGAATATTTAAATATCTAAGCACAAAGTTTGAGAAGAAACGTAAAAATTATTTAAAATGTAATATTAAATGAAAAGTAAGAATATTTTAATATCTAAGTACAAAATTTGAAAGGAAACGTAAAAATTATTTAAAATATAATATTAAATGAAAAGTGAGAATATCTAAATAACCAAAACCAAAATCTGAGAAAAAAGGTAAAAATAATTGTTTCTTTTCGTTTTTTTTTTCTGATTGTATAACAAATCTAATTAGACTGTTGTAACAAAGTGTCTTTTCACTGTAATAAATACAAAATTATTAAGCTTCAAATTCTTAATATTTGCTATGGCCTTCTAACTAAGCTCAAAAAATTTATTCACACATTGTTCACGCCTCGGGTTTCGACTTAACAAAAAAAAAACGGAAACAGCCGAGTCAACTGTATCTCTTGGCGGTGTTTTTACAACATCCATTCGCCCAACTTGCTAAATACTGCAATCCCAACAATCAGCTTTCGTACACATCTACATTTGACCGATTCGCGTGGCGTGAGCATTACCGCCCGCGTTGCAGTTTAGGGTCAAGAATACTGTATGGAACTCGTTGCAGCTGGAAGATCATGGCAATCCGGATTACAAATAAAATGCTTAACTTATAATCCAACAAGAATGGAAATTATGGCTGTGCACGGTACGCTACGTTTTAGAATAACATAGAATGGCAATAATACAAATGAATAAATGAAAAATATAGTTTCAAAAAACGTTAGTTTAGTTTGAGTAATTAGTTTTATAAAGACAGTAATAAATGAGTAAGGGCAAAATAATAAATTCGGCAAATTCAAATATATATATACATATTTAATTTGATATAATAAATGAACGGTTATAATATCCCAATTACGTTGTAGTAAATATAGTGTAGTGCTCTTGATTATACCGTACAGAGGCCATAAATCGTCCATCCAAATAAGGTGCTTTGTGTCTTTGGCAAATCGCCGTTACTATAATAGGAGATAGAATCTCCAATGGGTCGAATATTCTTGCAACGAATTATGTTACAGTTCGCGTGGGTTGACTTGTAAAATAATTAAGTGTACTCCAAGTCACCTTGGGGAATATTGAGAATTGCGGGTAGTTTGTACATATTTGTTGGATGGTTTTATTCTCTATAGCCCTTAATTAATATAAACAGCTGTTAGGGTACCAGCTAATAGCGAGGCGTTCAAAAGAACTGCCGAATTGCTGAGAATTAAAATGAAAGGTAGGCACGTTGATGCCGATTTGTATTCAGTGTTAAGTCTAATTTTATTTACTTGTGCTTACAAAATAATATCTTACATATGTCAGCAAAGTAAATTTAAACATTCTTGTAATTTGATAGATATTCCAATTTAAATTTACTTTGGTTGTTGAAGTTGGCATATACACGCTTAACATGTAGCATGCCGATATGGGTACACTACAACTCTTTAAAGCCGCCTTTTTGTATAATCTGCTCTGATAGCTGCCCAAGCTATTACCTTTTTAAAAAAGTTAGGAAGCAAGGGCACAGGTACGTTGTGCCCTCGAACAATAGACGCATCTATAAGGTATTCTTTATTTACTTTTCTTGCTACAATCAATTCTGATAGGGAGTTGTGGAGATAAATCTATTTTCCCAATTTCGAGCAGTTTGTGTTAGTTTTGTTTAACCAATTGAACGCTCGGTCAGATAAAATTTGGTTTTTCGATACTGAGCAATCGTCAATGTTGATAAAGTGTTCGGTAATCTAATTCACTTGTGCGCCAAAATCAAGCGACATTCAACCTCCATTGTATCAGTTTTGATTTTTACTAGAGCTTTGCTGAATAGAACGTATGAGCTAGATAACTGGTCGCTTGCTGCTGCTACTGAAAAGCGTTAGGTTGATCTAAAAAATGTTGCATTAACCTTGTTACAATATGCTTCATGCGGTTGCGAAGTTTCGCCTGCGGCTATAAGCCCACTAAGTTGAACTTCACGTACCACATCCTTTATGCCGCAGAAATACGTTGGTAATCTAGTAGTTATGTAAGCAAATCTTGAAAGCCTTCACTTTTAAATATTCCCATTGAATATTTGGATTGTAACTTTTGGCAGTGGTAGATCCTTGCATAGGTTCTCTAGTGTATTTGGCAAGTCGTAGTTACCATACCTTCTGCATGTAACACGAGCTTCACACTTTGTTGAAGCAATAATACACACACACTCTGGGAATGTGCTGACTTGCATATTCCCATCCCAATATTTATATGTTAGAATAAACAGAGTATCATATTTATGACTCTTTATTGTATTAGTCGCACAAGCGGCTGTTCATAAATAAACAAAATTAAAACAAAGTAAAGTGCTTGTATTCATTATTTTTTAATATGACATGGCGATCCTGGCAATTTCAAAATAACTAATTGTTGAACAAGTTTAAATTATTTAATTACAAATGGCTGGCTTAAAAATATATACATATTTAAAGCATAGATTATTTGTGATTTAAAGTGTCATCAAGGTGTGTGAAGGCGTCAAACATCCCTGAAACTGAATAGTTTTCGCAAATGTGTGCGAAAAAAACTAAACTAAACCTAAAAACGTTTCTTATCACATTTAAACAGGAGATCATTGTAAAAGTCCTCAAGGAAATTTACAAAGAGGAGTTTTAATGTATAAAATTATCCAAATTCTCATATAATTAAATAACATTAATTTAAAAATTATTATTTGATTATTATTTTTATTCGGCCTCTTTTTTATTAAATAAATAATTATTAATCTTAGTAATGGTCTTTTTTTTAATAAATTTAACTCTATATTTTCAATATTTCTTCAGGAAATTATTTTTTAAAAAAGCGGAAAGCGAAATATTGAAAATATAGAGTTAAATTTATTTAAAAAAAAAGACCATTACTAAGATTAATAATTATTTATTTATTAATTTAAAAAGAACAATTAATTATAAACTCATTGGCAATGCTTTAAAGACACACAGCCGTATGCATAAAAAGTTAAAGTAGGTTTAACTGCCGTTGTTAAGCACAATTTCCTAAAGTTGTATTCAAAAAACGTTTTTACCTTAACATACCTTTGTTAACTTTAAAGTAGGAAAAACCTACGTTAAACCTACAATAAATTGAGAGTTCAATTTTATTATTGAAAGTTCAAAAACAAAACAAATTGTGTTTACAATAAACTAAGCCGTTTATTTTAAAAGTGGCATAAGTTACTTTGTTATTGTCATCTTTTTATTTCAAATGGGCCAGTACACATTGGATTAATATTTGTTTTGCACAACTTTAGTTCTTTCCAAAACACACTAGACTAATTATTTTAGCACAAAATTCTATACGTATACACAGCTTTGTGTGTATTAGTGTGTTTTATTCATTTCATGTTTGTTTTTCGTTCGGTATACACCACAGTATACGCATTACAAAATAAATATGGCTGTAAGTGATGATGAAATGTTTGTTTCTAATTTTATTTTATGTAAAATTATTTTTATTCTTAATCGACCTTTTTTATTTTAATTAAATAAAAAAAATTTTTCAATTTGTTAATAATTTTTGTTATTAAAAATTAATTTTTCCTGAAGAATCTTTCCATAGGAAAGCGAAATATTGAAAAAATATGTATATCGTTAAAATTTAATTAAAAAGACGTTTAAAAGATTAACACATATTTAATTTTCTGTAAAATATAAAAATATTATAACAAAAACTAGAATTCAATAATAAAAAAGATAAAATAGTAAAAAAGATAAAAATAAATAGCATAAAATCTATTTATCTACTTTTCAATTCATATTCATATTTACACTACAATAGCCAACTGAAGACTAAAAATCGCTCTGCAAAAAAAAACACACAAGACCTGTGTTTTCATAAATGCATGTGTATTAGTTTTGTTTTCGTTGTGCGGCGTTGAAGCTGATAGAAAATGCCAATAAACTGCCAGCACAAATAATCCAATGTGAACTGGCTCAATTAGTTTATAAAAAAATTTAATTTTTAGCCATTTTAACTACTCTGTATTTAGTTTTTTTTTAATGATTGTGTTGAAATAAAATATTTTTTTCCATGTTGTGTACTGTGAAGAATTTTTTCGACAGGGAGCTATTACTACTAATACTATTTTGTCCTTTACATAACTTACTATGTGTAATAATATGCTTTTGAGTTGAGACATTCTTAGATATTTTATACAACACGAAGCAACCTTCTAAAAATAAAAAAATTACAAAATAATGCTAATTATGTGTAGTATATTAGATATCACTATAATATAGTTCAGTAAACTACACTATTCTTTCGTACTAATAAAAATAAGTCCAATAATCACAACAAAACTTCATACACACTTATTACATGTTTCCATTTCTTTCACACGAAGCTCCGTAATTAATTTCCTGAGTACAGCGACTTACGCCGCTTTCAAATAAACATTTTTGTTATGCCGTTAATTATCAATACTTCTCTCAAAGAAATCTCAATACTTTTCAATTTATTAATTTCAAATTTTTTAAAAATGAAAAAAACTGTTCAGTTGTGCCTTATGCCACTTTCAATGTAAACGGCTCAATTGGCAGTTTTACTTTGTTATTCCAAAAATGTTTATTAAAAACAAATTGTAGTATACAAATAATATTAAAAACTAAAATATAACATGCCATTCAATATAAAACATTTTTACATCATTATTTTATATTTTACAAAAATATAATTATAATTAATTATTATAAACAAAAGTTTTATTGATGTACAAATAATCAAAACAAAGATCGTTATCCGAATAACTATTTTTTTAATATGAACAAATTATTTGTAAGATCTTCGTAAGCCTTGAAAATGCACATTTTTTGGGTGCTTTGCTTTTTATTAAAAAGATTAATAAAAAAACAAAAACAAAATATGTTGATTTTGCTGAAAACAATAAAAACATTTTTTATGGATGTAAATACCCGGATAAATATATTCATTTTTATACATCGTTAACTACAACATGACAACTGAAAATAGTGACATTGCCAGAATCAAAATACTAATTTTACTAAAGCTAAAGTACTGTTTATGAATACCATTTTTTAAAAAACGTCTGTTAACTAAGTGTTTGTTAACTAAGACCCAGTTTACATTGTGCAACTTTTGTCGCTGCATCTCGTACTTTATTGTTGTAAATAATGTGAGTAAAGAGAATAGGGGAAGAGAGTAATTCTACCACTATTCTCTTTACACACCTTATTTACAACAACAAACTACGAGTTGCAGCGACAAAAGTTGCACAATGTAAACTGGGTCTAACGTGCACTTTAAAGCTCAAGTAAGCGTTTTTTATGCATACAGTCGACAAAGTCTTGGTCATATCACTGATACACGGTTCGGTATTGTTAACTCAACTTTTCTCATTTGAAAAGAACGCATTCAGTGCATATGCGGGCGTTGTTTGCGTTTTTTTTTTTAATTTTCTATTTTTAATCCTAGTTCGTGGAGTTCAGATACAGCATATTGTTTTTTAATGTGTTCATAAGATTTATTAGAGACTTCTAGATTTTTTTAGCAGACACAATAGGACTATTTATATATGTATGTATGTAAAGCTGCACTTTGCTTATGATATTTTTTTTTTTAATTTAATAAAAAAATTGCTTATTATAAAAAAAATTATATAGATTTTATGACCGTTTTTGGGCCAAGATGTATTACTTTTTGTTTTTATTGAAAATTATATTAAATACAAACTTAAATATTTGGCGCTACCTTAGCACACACCAATTTTAATGATATTTTTATAACTAGGTGAATAAAATTTTAGTTCGTTAAAAAGAAAGCGGAATATACAAAATGGCACGGCTTAAAATTTCTGGATTTTGTTCTGTTCTGTTGTTTGTACGTTATTTAAAATAACACAACAAATATATTTATGAATATCTGCATAAAGAACGCCCCAAGTACAACTATAAAATAATACACGCTTAAAAGAACAGATCTGCTGAAATCAATGTCAGTAGAAACTATCACATATTCGTTAAATATAATTTATAAATTTAATAATAATAAAATTAATATATTTTTAAATTCTTTCCATTTTAAAGGTAAATAAATGTTCAATGCCGTTTTTTTACAAATGTGTATGCTCAATTTCCTGAAATACGAAGGTAGAGAGTAACTATAATATTTATTCGATACATATGTGTATACGTAAGAAAATTATCTCTGGAGTTCAATTTGGCATAAGTATTTTGAGTGAATATTGCAGATTTTATACCAAGTCTAGCGCGCATGCAAAATATTTGATAAAAAAGACCCTGTTTACACAATTCAACTTTCATTGCTCCTTGTTTCCTAAGTTGAAAGTCCATACCACGCGTTCTACGCGTACACGCTTTATACGCGTCTGTCAAATAAGTAGAATTAGTGTAATTGTATCTGACAAGTTACACAGCACATCTCATAGAATGCTTATGACGCATAGAACGCATGAAGTAGGTTTACATTCTACTTTTCTACGCGTCGCAAGCGCCATGAAAAAATGTCAGCTGTTGTTGACGTTGTATCATTTCTGTTATTTTTATTTTTCAAACGTTGCTGCAAAAAAACACTCACTTCCCTTTCCAAAAACAAGGGACGCACCCAAAAGAGTCTTCTTTTCTCTTGAAGTTTTCCATAGGTCCTCATTACACAAAATATCATATGCACAAATTCAATAAATCCTTGAAAAATTTAAATTTCAGTTTTCATTTTTGCAAAAATTTGTTTTATTAGATAAAATTATTTACACCACAGCTAATCATAACAAAAATCTTGGCGCATAAAAAGCGTTGCATGTAACTTGAATTTTGAAACGCGTAGAACGCGTAAAGAGTATCAAACATATACAAAGCGTGTGCGCGTAGAACGCGTGATATAGACTTACAGTTTTATAATGATGTAATTTTTACATGCAGCAATTTGTGTCAACATTTTCGTGGTTTGTTTTGCCTCAATATACCTACTTTTTGACGTTTTATTTTATTCAAGTTGTGAAAAAATTAAATTGAAACAAAAGGTTTATTGAAAAAAATTCATGTAAAAGAAAAAACTTTCATACTGGAGTCTATAACTGATTGCTTTGGACAAGTCATTGAATGGGATTCTGATGACAGCGAAAAAAAAATTTGATTGTTTTGAATTTGTCAGTCAACAATTTTTTCTTTTTTTGATTAATTTTTTGTTTATCCTAAAGATTCCAACCAATGGTTTGAAGAAATATTGAAATATAATAAAAAATAAAGTTTTACAATTTTTTATAAAAAAAGACCTATTGGTTAATAATAAAAAACTACTAATTATTATTAACTACTTTTATTTTCCAAAATGTATCTCTTAAACGCTAACATAACATATAATAATTTCCTTATATAAATAAATTTTTAAATATTTTTGTCATTAATCGTAATTATTAGTAACAAACAAATGTGTGTTTAAAGATAAAAAAAGTTGTAAAGAATTTACTTAGTTTAAAAGAATATTAGAGAATATTTATTACAACAGAAAACAAGTTTATGCATGAGCATCGCTAAGTTCGGTAATTTTATGACGAAATTTGAACATTCCTTTTTAACAATGAAACACGGAATAAAGAGGAATGCCAAAAATAAAACTTTGTGTATATGATTACATATTTTTATGGAATATGGAAACATATTTAATTTTTATACCTTCTCGTTCTTTCTAGTGGAAAAATCAAAACTTGAGCAACAAAAGTTAAAGTGTGTAAACAGGGACAAAGTATAAAAAAATTTACCGTCGTATAAAACTCAAATATGTGCCATAATATCGTCGTTAACGATTTTTAAATAATCGGCGGCGTAGTTCAGAATATTTCGCGGCATCTCCTTAATTATTTCTAAAATTGTAACCATTAATTCTATTAGCTGTGCTTGTAAATCTGTATTATATTTCGATATGAAGCTTGTTAGGTAAGTTCGCACCAGTGATTTTGCAATGAATTGTCGGAGCTGTTCGTGCATGTAAATTCTATTATGTTGGCGGTGATGTTTGTGAAGAAAAAGACAATATTGTCCAGACGGTTCGAAATGTAATTCTAAACAAAAGAGTAATGCGAACAATTATATATGTCTGAGCCCTTAGTTTCGGCATACGACTTGTGGGTAACATAGGAACGGTAATTTGGAAGTGCTTCTTCCTTAAAAAAGAATTTAAGTAAACAAATTTTAAAAACTAATCATCAACGCTGATATCTCTAATAATTAATATTCTCCCTTTTCGTATGACTATTACGGACTACCAAGAATTTACTGCATTCCCGTAAGAGAAATGATAGTTTAATACATACATACAGTTAACAAAAAAACTTGTACACTTACCAACTCGGAATAAAAAAAGGCAAATTAATAAAAATATGCGAAGAAAGATTTATTAAATACAAGTTAAAGCTTGAGATTCATATTATAAACGTACATCGAAATTGTTTTTGTAATGCTTACATATAACGAGAAAAATAACAACAATAAAAATATGTCAATATTCTTGGACAAAAAAAACTTGTACAGTAAGAATAAAACTAAAAATTACAACAATAAATAAAGAAATATTACGTATTTTAGTATTTTTTGTTTTGTCAGCTTCTTTAACGGCTAAGAGTCTTTTCGTCATTGAATGGACTAGATTTTTTGTTACATCTCCAGGAATATAACTCCATATATCCTTTTAAGGCGATTTTTAGGGCTTTTTGCTAGAAATCCGGCAATCCTTTAGTTTAGTTCTCATATATGACCACAAATGCTTTATCTGGTTTAAATCTGGGCTTTGTGGATAATGAGGCAATACTTTTTTCGTATTATAAAGCAGCCATTCCTTTACTACAAGGGCTGAATGCTTTGGATCGTTATCTTGGACGAATGCAAAGCTGTCACATAAACCAATTTTTTGAGCAGATTGAGCCAAATTGTTTTTTAAAATATGTAAATAATACATTTTGTTCCTGTTTCCTTCTACAAAAAAGAGTGCATTTGCACTCATACATGTATGTGTTATATTACGTGGATTCAAAGCTTCTCCTTTTTTTCTCCATACAAATTATAGTCCGTCGCTGCCAAATATATATTGAATTTAGATTCGTCTGTAAAAATAAAGGTATCCCAGAAAACATTGTCTTTGCCAATAAACTCATTGGCATACATTAGGCTCTTTTGGGTATTTAATTTGGAAAGGAGGGGTTTCTTGCGAGCTGTATATCCATACAACTGTGTCAAATTGAGGAAATTTCTTACTGTCTGTGGAGTCACACCAGCTATTTTGTAGTTTTTAAGTTCTTTAGCAACATTTACAGCAGACGTTTTTGGATCTTCTCAATATAATATTTTTCGCTCAATCTGAGGAGTATTTATTTTTTTGGGGCGACCACTTCTACTAGGTCTTTTTAGAGAATTATTTTTTTGGAAGGTTTTTATTACGTAGTGTGCGGCACAGTGTGCTTTTTTAATTATTTTCCCGATTTCACGTATTGAATTATTTTCCTTTCATAGATTTATAATTTCTTTTAAATCTTTTGAAATTTGTTTTTTTTCTCCATTTTCTTTTTCAATATTCGGAAATGCATGGCCAATTAGTTAAATTGCCTAACTTCAAACTCGATTTTATTAATTCTTGAGTAAAAGATTTCTAACGAGACTTTTTGTGCATAGAAAATAAGAAGTGTACAAGTTTTTTCTTTGTCCAAGAAAATTGACATATTTTTGCTGTTGTTATTTTTCTCGTTATAAATAAGCATTACAAAACCAATTTTGATATACAGTTATAATATGGATCTCAAGCTTTACTTTGTGTTTAATACATCTTTCTTTCTTCCTATATTTTTATTAATTTGATTTTCTTTATTCTGAGTTGGTAAGTGTACAAGTTTTTTTCTTTGTTTACTGTATATTGTTTGAGCAACACCTGACTCGTTTACTGTAGATTTAATGCGGGCGGACGAAAGTACTTCTATCTTTATAATCAAAAGGAAATTTGTTCTAATTTAGTTTTCAAAATCACACTTTAAATTGTCTTTTACAGCATATGTATATCATCTAATAATAAATTTACATTTGAATTTGTGTTTTTTAGTACTCTGTAACCTTTTTCTAGAATATGAGTTACCTTCCATCGGCTATATCTCTTATTCGAATGCTTGACTGTCTACTTATATACATATATATGCTCAAATCTCTTCCGATTGGTTGTTGTTGTGTGAACTTTTGATTTCTTGTGTGATTCCTATGATGCCTATTCATAAAATTATTGTGAACTAAAATGCAAGATTAGGGTTGAGGTTCAAGTTTCTGTTTAACTACAGCTTGAATCAATCCCAGCTTAATTGAATTTCGATAATCGTGTACCATAACTTTTTGACGTCTTTTTTAAAAGATTAAATTCTGCAACGAGTTTTGAGTGTTCTGCTGAAATATTGCTGGTCATTCATCTGCAATGCTGTGGTTCATTTTGCGATAGTCAGCCAGAAATCGGTATATGTCGTCTAGTAGATGAATATGCAGGTACTGTTAATATATGATTGCGGACAACAATTGCTGAAACTTACTTGAAGATGTTTGGTGACCGCTATTACTTAGAAATTGTTTAATAATATTTAACGTTAACATTTCACTTAGCTACCTAATTATTAAAACCATTGTGATTTTTCTAGTTTTGAAAACTTTCATTAATCCATTACTTTCGTTAATCCACAACGATAAGAAAATAAAAGATTTTTACTAGCAAGCAGAAATGGATTCGAAGCAAACCTTACGGCATCCGGCTACTTTTTTCAGGATTGGACATACAATTTATGATATTCAATATCTTTGCGAAGTCCTCCCATCAAATGTACGATCTGGCAAAGATTTTTCTTTTTACTAATGCGAAATTCTAAATGTGATGTAATGCAATTCTTCTTTTCCTGATTCTATAGTGCAATAAAAAACATCCATGTTCAATAGTGATTTTGGTGCTTTTAGTGTAATACAAAGCAACTACCTCTCACGTAAATGGCCAATCACTTGTTTCCTTATATTCAAACTCTATTGCTATTTATGATATACATAAATGATATACATACATTAGATAAATTTTATTCTAATAACCTTACAAAAATATGTTATTCTTTTTTAGGATTCTTTAAAATCTTTATTAAATAAAATATTTTTAGTTCTGAATAAAAAATTGATTAAAATCATAGACCCAGAGCTTAGCACTAATGAAAAAATAAATATTGTAAGTAAAATTGTGTTTCGTCACATAAGTAAACGTTATTCGTTTTTAAAGAAAGATTTTTTTTCTGTACCAAATAAGTTTGGTGAAAATAATTATGACACCTTATTTTTCCAGATTAAGTGTGTTATAAGGCACAAGGTAATAGAGCCGAACAGATGGATCTATAAAAAACCAGACAAACCCCACAGGGGGTAATATATGGGAACAAAGTCTTATCAAACTGCTGTTGATGTTAGTAATAAATTGGTTGGTGGGGCCTGTAAGAAAAGTGTCTTTATAAAAAGTTGCTCGTCGGATGCTGTTACTATGATAAGGTGTGTTAATTTATTTGCCGAAATTGCTGATAGAGTGAAGTTGGGATACCGTTGGGTATCGAATTCTTTTAGTGTAGTGAGAAACCAATTTGTATGTATCTGTAACACATGAAAAACAATAATTAATTATTTTATAAACTATATATTTTTCTTCTCCTGCACCTCTGTGATTCTTATCCTATATGGTAATTTTCTATTATTTCTGAAAGGAGCCATCAAAACGGCTCTCACCAACCACCAGCATTAAAATAATTTCAGTTATTAATAAATTATTTGCTGTATTTGGAAAGTATTGTGCTATATTATGTTGAAATTTTTTAAATGTTTAATAAATTTCGCATAAAACTTGCTATAATTTTAAATAGCAATTTTTTTATTGTAATATGTCTTTTTTCCTATAAATCATTTTCTTTTCATCTTTAAAATTTTTCCCCAAAAGAAGATGAGAGTTTTAAGGCAGCATACGAATTTGGGTTGTCCCCCCTTCTTACTATAATACGTTTTATGAGCATATCTTAAATTGGGTTATGATTTGGATTTTGGTCCGTTAGGCAAAACAGTGAGAAAAATAAGGGAAATGAAGAAAAAAGAAACAAAAAAAAAACAAATTCAAGAAAAATATTTAGAACAAGGCCAACAAGGAGCATCGATCAGCCAAAGCAAGGGAAAGGGAACACAAATGATGGAACCCTGCAAGAAGTTTTTTTTTTCAGATCCAGAAGCTGCAGCATCTATCACAGGAGTAGATTTGGAACTAATAAGGAATATTTTACAGTATTATTTTACAAGTTCTAGCATGCGGTAGAAAGATAAATGCAAAAAACTTTGTAGAGTACGCCAAAAAAACAGCTATACTTTACAACTTGGAGATATATGCCATCAACAGTTCATAAAATTTTGTACCATGGGGAACAAAAAATTCCACACAATATATTACCGATAGGAGATCTATCTGAAGAGTCGCAAGAAAACCGAAACAAACAGGCATGTTCTTGAAATCACATACTTTCAAATCACATGCGGTTTTAAAATCACACTTGTGTTTTTATGCTGTTCTGTAAATCACACTGTTTTTGTAGTTTTCGATGTGATTTTACTTTCCTGAAAGCACAAGAAAACAGCTGATTTACCTGACAAACACAAAAATTGAAAACACAAAAGCAAAAAAAATGTTCAGTAAAAAAGGTGCCCTTACAATTTTCTAAATTTTAAAGTGTTTGTTTTCAATAAAAAGTAATTATCAGGCATGTTCTTGAAATCACATACTTTCAAATCACATGCGGTTTTAAAATCACACTTGTGTTTTTATGCTGTTCTGTAAATCACACTGTTTTTGTAGTTTTCGATGTGATTTTACTTTCCTGAAAGCACAAGAAAACAGCTGATTTACCTGACAAACACAAAAATTGAAAACACAAAAGCAAATAAAAAATGTTCAGTAAAAAAGGTGCCCTTACAATTTTCTAAATTTTAAAGTGTTTGTTTTCAATAAAAAGTAATTATGTAACAAAATTATTAAGAAAACATATTGGTTGAATTATTTCAGTAATTTATTTTACAGTTTTCATTGTGATAGTAGCAAAATTACCTAAGTGATTTCAAATTGCAAGTGGCAAACGTGAACGTTTTGAAAGCACATAAATTTGTGCACAGAACACATTTCTTGTGCTTTCAAATCACTTTCATGAAATGTGATTTTCAGAACAGGCCTGTATGTAACAAAATTAATAAGAAAACATATTGGTTGAATTATTTCAGTAATTTATTTTACAGTTTTCATTGTGATAGTAGCAAAATTACCCTAGTGATTTCAAATTGCAAGTGGCAAACGTGAACGTTTTAAAAGCACATAAATTTGTGCACAGAACACATTTCTTGTGCTTTCAAATCACTTTCATGAAATGTGATTTTCAGAACAGGCCTGAATGACTGTAGATTCTTTCGCGATGTATTAATGAAGACTTGATTGTTATTTTATTATGCACATCAGATCCCTATATCTCCAATATCCGGCAAAAATGGAAAACAACTTCTATTGAACTAGACGTAGAAGCTAAACTACTTCCAGAAGGTGAAAATCAAGGCTATTTTAGAAGAAAAATTTACTAAAATTGTTAAATTAATAGTAATTTATCGAAACACAAGAGTTGTCTGTATGTATTTCATGCTTTAAAAATTTTTTGTACATTAAGCATGGTACTCTGTTCATAATTTCGTGCGAAATACTGTCAAATCCCATATAAAAATAATTCATACGAAATAAATAAGAAATAATGTTGCTGAACTAGTACTCTGTTTATTTCTGAAAAAGTCACGAAATGTTTCTGGCAGCATGTTTTTCAAAATGAAAAACGTTTCAGGCAACATTTTTTTTTAACTACGAAACAATATGAGCAGCACTTTTTTCGCACGGAATTGTGAGCAACAACTGTATTTTTAATTTTAAATTTGTTGTGCCAAAAAGTAAAAGTATGGAGAAAAGCGTAAATTTATTAAAAAGTGAAAAAGAAAAAAGAAAATTTAGTGACGCAGAAAAGTGTATCCTTATTTCTGCAGTAAAAAAAAAGAAAAGTTATTTGGGATAAGTCCCAAATTATATATTCTAACCGCAGTGCCGCGCAATCATCGTGGATAGATATTGCTTAAGAGATTGGAAAACCTGGTAAGGATTGAAATATATGTATGTATATACATACATATGTATGATCTTTTTTAATTATTATTAGAAGAAGTATGTGAGAAAAACTAGAGGAGTATTTCGAGTAGCAAACGGTATTACAACCAAAAAAGAAAAGCATCAAAAAATCTGGTAGTGGATGCGACTTGCAGTTCTATTCAGACGAATCTCAGGATCCCTGGTAGTTTTCTGAGGATTTCACTGAGACGTCGAAATTGAGAACGTAAGTGTTATTATTCTAATTTATTGTTGCTTATTGTAGCTTTCGTAAGTGATGCAAATTTTGATTGTAGAACCAGTTGCTCACAGCTTTTAAGTACGCCAGATCGGCAGCTCACGCAAGATATATTATCTGATTCTGAAATGCTGCCTATTACGCCACCGGAGAAAACAACAACTTATTTATATGTAAGTAGACACCAAGTCTTATTATTCTAATTTAAAACGTAACTTTAATTAAAGTTTTACAGATTTTTATTTTAGAAAAACACAGCAGTTTCATCGAAAAACGTATATCGAAATGAAATGTGAGCAGGTGTCTCAAAAGTGGCAGATGTGATGACAACGTTGGTGGATATGGCAAAACAACAAAACCAAAATAATGTCAACACGCCTTTCCTCAATTATATATAATTAGATTAATTCCTTGTAGTTAAAATTGACTAATGAGATTGGCGAAAATGTACGATGAAAAATTATTGTTATGCTTTACGATGAGATCTCTGTTTTACTTATTTTTAATATTAATGCATAATTGTAATTTTTACATAGTAAAATAAGAGTTTTCACATTTTTTAAAGACTGGCCACACAAAACAAAAGGCTGAATAAGTATATGATTTTTTTTTTAAAATAGCCAAAGTTTTTCTTTAAATAATAGTATAGCTTATATTATTCTTTGCAATAAAATCTATTGCCTTATGTATCCACCTTATTAAAAGTTATTTAATAAAAAAAAAATTTTTTTTGTTTAAAAACAGATTTTAATTAATAAAAACAGAATTTTAATTATTTTTAAAGCCTCTTTAGTGATTATAATTTTTTTATTTCGTAAACATCTTGCCTGCCGTACTGCGCAACATTAATATTAGATAAAAAGAGAGAATCAGCTGGCAACATATTGTCAAAATTTTCAAGCGAAATATGTAATGTTGCTCAACACTTTTCGCAAGTTAGAACAGAGTACTAAGCTTTAATAAAGTATTAATCAATTTACAATAACAGTTTGCATATACGAATAGTATTTATGTTTATTTTGGACTTAAATACCTCCTTATCTAAAGTAAATTTGAACCAATGAATATATTTTTTATGTGTTTACTACTTAATCTGCTAATTTTTAACTCAAATTGTTTCAAAAAACCAACCTTTGGCCTTTGTACCAAAAACTTCACGGTGGTAAAGCTTGGCCCTACCTGACTAAATTTAAGTTTTAATAAGTATAAGTTCTAAACGTGACTCAAAACATAAGACTTTATGTAAAACTAACTCTTTGAACAAGTCTTAATACTTTACTTTCGTACCAAAAATCAGCTAAAATTTAGAATGTGTAAAATTACCAGAATGTGTGGGTATGTGTCCGTTGTAACAAGTGGAAAATTAGAAAATTGGAAATTAAGACTTTCATTGTAGGGTATGTAATTTGATGTATGTGAACTTTCTACCGTTGTAGTATAGACAGACCATTTAAGCTTAAACAGTGTGTATCACACTGACAGACGGGGTCAGCTTTAAAATGTTTTGTTGCAAGAACGACGCATATGTTTTACACCTGTTTATATATATATATATATTATTTTTTTCAGATTTTTAATGAAATTAAGCCACGAGACGGTTACAATTGAATTGAAAAATGGTACGCAGGTCCATGGTACAATTACTGGTGTCGATGTCGCTATGAATACGCACTTAAAATCCGTTAAAATGACGATAAAAAATAGAGATCCTGTTCAACTGGAAACACTTAGCATAAGAGGAAATAATATAAGATATTATATTTTACCTGACAGCCTTCCTCTCGAAACCCTACTCATTGATGATACTCCGAAATCCAAATCAAAGAAAAAGGAAAATAATCGAGCCGGAAATAGAGGCAGAGGCAGAGGAACGCGCGGAAGGGGTGGAACTCGTGGCAGAGGCAGGGGAAGAGCAAATAGCAGACGTTAACGCGATTTCCAACTTGTATCAATTAATTTTGCTAAAAGTGTTTGAAAGATATACATAAATATATCAGAATGAAAAATATTTTAAACAAAGATTCCAGTTCTTCATATTTTTGTACATAATTTATAGACAACTAAACTTCTTATTTAATACTTTAAAGATGAAATTTAAGCAAGTTTAGTTCTTTTTTAAAAAAAAAAAATCAGGATTTATTAAGCGTTTGTTTTTATGTAGTTCTGAATGAATTTCATATTACAATTTTTATACTTTCACTATACAAAGTTAACAGTATAGTTCATTACATTGCAATATAACAAATAATGTTTATTTGAAATGAAAACACAGGATAAGACTGATGAGATATGTTATTAAAAAAAATATGCATAAAAAGATATTGTTTCGTACAAGTTTTCACAAATAAATAGACCGAAATAAATAAAAATTAATAAAATTATCGCTTCGTAAAATATATAAAATTGATATGTTTATGTTTTGTTTTTTCTTAAAATAAAGTAGTATATAAAATTTTATATGACAATTTTCCAAGCAGAGATATCAAGGATGACAAAATAATACTAATTTTAATACAAAAAGTATTAAAATATTACGATTTTTCCCAAACTGAAATTATTATAAACTCTTACTGCACTCCCTATTTAATATATATACAAATTCATATATTTACTTATTGTTTCTTGCATTCTTATTTAACAAATTGACAAAATTCCTAACTGCTTGTTTTACTAAAACGAAATAACTATAATGTATGTATGCATCTACATGCACTTAAAACAATTACATAATGCAACAGGTAGAAAATGATAGGATGGTCTTGTTCAAGAGGCACTGAAAATAATTCTAAGTCAAATAAATTGGAATTAAAGTTTCAAATACAAAAAAGTTTCTGATCGTAGAGATCAGAGCAAATTAAAATCAAAAATTCTCCTACATTCTCGAATTAATTACAATTATTTTTTTTATTAACAATTTTTTTTTGGATTAATAAATTTAATATGGCGAAACATTTCGGTCCTTTGCAAGAACCGCAAAGTACTGATAATTTTAGGATTGGTCACCTCAAGACACCACTCGTAGTCTTCGCTTCTGCTGCCCGTCAGCCCTTGCTAACGGCGACGTTGTGCGTTACGTCGGACCGTCCGTACGTGCAGACTCAGGACGTAGTATCTCTCCCATTGCCAGAACATCTGTTTGAGTGCGGAAATATACTGTCGTCTCAAGTACGGTTGTTTGGCCGATTTTTTTACCAGAATAAGCTGGCTTCTCCGTCGTTGGATGGCTGATGGTGGGGCAAATTGGGCCTTCGATTTCTATTATCAATATCGCTAGGTCGTCCTCTTTCAAGAGTGCGCAATCAACGGTTTTCGGCGTTAAGCTCTTGGCTGACTTGACTGCAGCCTCCAACAGCCCGCTTAAGTGAGGTGTTCTGGGTGAAACAAATATGAATTTTATTCCTTTGTTGAACCCTCTGTCCTCGTATTTCCTATAAAGATATCGGGCCTGTGAATCGTATTGAGGAAATGAGCCTATCAACATTACAATCCCTCTATACCATTTCAGTAGGATTGTTCTCTGATGGAACATGACGCTGTAATTTGGACAAACAATTCCTGAAGTTCTGCGACGCGATTCATTCCGAATGTCGATAAAGTTGATGGATGAGTTTTTATCCAGTGAGGCGTAATTATGAAATCGGTCCAAAAAGTAATGCTTTCAATACCACATGTGATAACGGTTCTAACTTTATACCGTAACTTGGCTAACAAATGCGCATAAGTCAAGCCGCGGTAGCGACATAGTTTTCAAAGGAGCGACTTAAGATGTTATCAAATGACATGAAATGCTGTTATTCACTCTATAACTGGACAAAAAAGTCAAGGGGATCAAATATCACACAGCCAGGGATAAAGTAAGTGAAATGAATCATCTATTTGATATTTCAAAACATCTCATCTCGGTAGCAAATATATGCCTAACGCTTTTGTTGTATAGTCTGCTGTCTTATATGTATTGTTGTATATCTATTTTCTTTTGCATCCTTTGAAAGTTTTCGTTCAAGCCAAAGATATCGTCTCTTAGCTGTATGAAAAAAGGAACGTAAATTCTAGAGTCACACTTGAAATCTACCAAACGGTAACTGTGTTAATGCATTTTTGAAAATCTCTTCTCAACTGATGTTCAGACGATAAACTGTGAACTTTTTTAGAAACAAATTCCCAAAATCTCTGAACAATTTTATTTACTTATAGGATATGATGCGTTTCTAGTAATCTTACAATTTTCATATCTGCCGGACACAACCCAACCAAGAAGCGTTTTCTGAGGTGTTGGCATGTCGACTCCTTTTTATTTGACCAACGCATAACAACTCGGAGAATATCTCACCACCAACCAACATATTTTTTCCTGATCTTTGAAAAAATATGGGTCAGCCAATTCAATATCAATTCCAAGTAACAGTATTGGATAGCCAGAAATCGGACGGAGAACCCAAAAGTCTGAAAAGAATCACGGACCTCAGCGTGGCTTGAATCTTTAATTAAGCTGCGGAATTAGTTTTTCCTACACAGACTACCGGATATTGCTTTCGTCTTTAACGGCTGTGACAATTCCTCAGTTCCAAAATTTATTTTTAAACCAGAGTGCAATAATGCTCTAGCAAATACATCTTTGTCTCTTATTTTTACCAAAGCTGTAGTCAAGGTTATATCATTTTTAAAAGATGAAAAATTAACAGATTCATTCTGGCTTGTGTAACCTTTTCTTAAGCAATTTATGCAGGCAGGAGCACTTTAAACAAAATTTAAATCTGTGTTGGACCGGAATGTTCAAAAAGTTGACCTGTTTGACACATAATGCTCAATTGACCTGCAAAAAATGTTAATGTTGTCTTCATGGGGTTTAACCTGACAGAAAAACGATTTTCTATTTTTAACGGTGTTATTTTAAATTTTTTGTCGATAAGATTGATCTATCAGTCTTCGCATGCGTATTAGGTGGTTCTTCTGCTGACATATGCTGATATATAACTCTTCAACATGAAATATTTCAATATTATCAGGATACAGTTGGGGCTATTCTGCGTTTCGATTCGAATCGAAATTTTCTCCGTCTGTCAGATTTGGTATTCTACGTTTCGATTCCGCTCAGTTTCTTTCGATTGTATGTATTCTGCATTACGATCGGAGCTCCGTTTTTCTCAGTTGCTTTTTTGTTAACGGAGGGGTTTTCTTTATCTGTGTTTTTTTGTTAAAAAGTTTAAAATTGAAAAAAATGTAAGTAGAAAATGAGATAAAATGTTCAAAAACGATAAAAAAAAACAAAATTATTTTTAATTAATTTATTGAATTAAATTAATTTTTTTTGTTTTAAATTGTTAATTTTTGTACCCGAATATGATGTGTTTTAAAGGTTAAAAATAACAACACCGCAGCAGTATGAAAAATTGGCACATTTAATGGCATCGAAAGCAGACGTTGCATGTGGATACCACAAGCGATCAAAGTGTTCTGCCAATTCTTCCAGGAGTCCTCAGTGCACTAGGTCCTACAACAAAAATACAATATTAAAAGTTTTTTGTATTGTATTGAATTAAAATTAATTAAAAGATTTTTATATTGTATTGAATTAAAATTAATATTCCATTTGTTTTTATTTGAACCTTAAAAAATTAAAATAATATATTTGTATTCAATTTTACATTTGTTTATAAAAATGATAACAAACTTGCTTATTTTGCTATTTCATTTCCACATTCCACAGTGATGCTATTAATTTTGTAAACATTGTTGTCTTCTTCTTTTTCTTTCGATTCCGTTTTTCTACAGAATACCAATTTTCGATCGCAACGAAACTGAATGCGGAGACTTAATCGAAACGCAGAATAGGGGTGAGTATTTCTGACTGAAAATGTTTTCAATGTTCTGTCACCTGTTCGCTAGAACATTAAATATCAAGGCAAATTTAATTGGATTAAAAAAAATAAATTTTCTCTTAGCTATCGATGAACATGCTCTATATTATTTAAGACTCTAGTCTTTTGTGAGTTTCAAGTGTTTCAAGGGTTGGAATATTTCCTGCTGGTTTGCCTTGTTTTAAGTATAATCTATGTTCGACTAAAATGCAGTAATTTTTGAAAAAATTTCAAGAAAATCGTTTTTTTCTCTCATATAAGAAATTTTCGAGATCTAAACGACTTCTAAAAATATTTTTTGAAATATTGTTGCAATAATTAATATGTTTTGCAATACATTTTTGATTTGTGTATTTTAAATTTCACAACCGGAACATAAAATATTTATTTTTAAAAAATTGCTTATTTATGTAAACCTATGGCTTATACATGAGCATGGAATTATTCCTTTTACATCCAACTCTACTATTGATTTATGTATGTGCAGAGATTTAGATTGACTTGATTTATTTTTGAATGCATTTGAATAAAATTGAAGAATATTGCCGGCAATTTTTATCTTTTTGGTGTGAAAATAATATATACTTTCACTCAATTCTCTAGCGTTGTTAATATTTACCAGTACACTAAAATTCAAATTGTAAAATATAATGTCACTTCTAAAATTTTTCACTGAGTTGTCTACTTGTTTTTCTTGGGCTTCATAAAAACTAGGTTAAATGAATTAGAAGACACAATAATTATTAAGCGAATTTTAATAGAAAGAAAAACTGGTTGATGAGCAGCGGTAAGTATTTTTTATTTATTATTAATTTTGTTTATTCTTTGCAAAAAAATCTATAAAATAGAAGTAAATCTTCGTGGATAAATAAATCAACCGTGATCGTGCTTTGCGTTTTAAAGTAAACTGTGCACCACAAATAATCTATGCTGTGCACAAAATTTGTGAAAATAGAGGAAACATTTTCTATTTTTATGCTTCACTTTATTAGTAGAATGCAAATGAGTACGTTTAAGAGTACCCATAAGCATAATTGACAATTAAATTAAAAACTATTTAGGAATTGTGGATTCTCAATAATATTCTCAATCTAGCGGAATAATTTAGAGATTTCATAGTCAAGGTGGGAGACAACCTGCAATGCTGGATAAATTTAGATATTGACAAAATTCACGCTGCCGATAAATTTAATAAATTTGTATAAGTAACACGATCATTTAAAAACAAAATCTAATTTCAGCCACCTGAGTGCCCGTAAAGTTTGTATGTGTGTTCTCAAGAATTGTACAGATTATAAATATAAGCTGTGTTCCCGTACTTTTTGGGTAAATGAGAGTAATGAAAAAATACTCTCAATTAGAGACTAAAACGTTTTAAAGTACGGGAACTCTAAAAACCAAATTTTTAGCATGAAATAAAATGTCAAAATTGCTTACTTGTTTTATGTCCATGGAAATATGTACATATTTAGTTATCTATGCATGTATACATCTATATATATCTCATTAGCATGTTTTTATACATATATATATATATATATATATATAAGTACATACATACATAAATAAAAACTTCAAGCATTTAGACCCCTTTTACACAGACAAATTTTACTTTGACAAAGTTTTTTTAATTTTCTTTTAAACTTTCTTTGGTGTTCAAACACAAAAAGTTTTCTTTTACAAATTTTGTTTTAGTCACTTGGTGCTTTATGCAATCTGTGTATAAGTACAACTGTGTATAAGCGACGAAAGAAAAACAAAGCAACTTTGCGAGTATATCAAAGTCTGTACTCTCAATCATGCTTTCTCCCTCGCTCTCACATAAAATCAAAACTTTGCAAAGTAAAATTTGTCTGTGTGAAAGGGGTCTTACTTGCATTTTTCAACATTCTTCAACAAAGTTTTATTTCAACTCTAAACTTGTTTGCTGACAATTTTTATTGTTTATTTTGTGCAACAGCTGATCGATTTACAATCTTACCAAATCAGCCCGAAGAAAAAGTGCGGGCCGTTTTGGGAAGAAAGAAGAAGAATATTATTCTCTTTGTTAAGGTAATAGACCAGGGTAGTTTTCTTAATTCTTGTTGTATTGTCCTATTAACTCGGCTATACTGGCACAGACTACACACTCACGCGACACGACGCACTATATTTACCACAAACTACTATCTCTTTTTCGGTTTTTTGTAAACTTTACAAAATTTTTGAAAAATAATTAAATATTTATTAATTTATTTATAGGCACAGTCTAAGTTATATTCTATAGTTCGTGTTTATAGGATAAGGCTGTTAATTGTATAGTTTGTCCTGTTAATAAATTATTGGCAAATAACATGTAAGTATGCAACCTGCAAAAATGTTAATTAATGAGGTTATTAATGTTAACACTTTCTTTTAAATTTTAGGAATCACCGATGCATTAAAGAATGTCCGCCTGGAGAAAAGGTCCATAAATTTCCAATGCATTCTAAAAGGTAAGCTAATTATTTAAATTATGTAAATGTGTGTATGTGTATGTGCGTGTGTGTCTTAAGAGATTAATATTCTTTGGGATGGTGACTGAATTATTGAATAATTATAAAAAGTGGAATAAAAAATAAATGGGTGGTTATAAAAATGAATAATTTTTATAATCCCATTGTTTAATTAATAATTGTTTAATATTCCACGTTGTGTTTGTACGTTTCGTAAAAAAATTTTAACATGCAGATAATGTTTGTTTGGAAATATTTTGTTAAAATTTTTATTATTAAATATATTTTTGTAGACGTGCGCAGTGGTTAGAGCTCTTAGGAGTGAAATCGACAACAAGATCTTTATTTAAGCATGTTTCTTTTTTTAATTTTAGATCCATAAAAGGAACGTCTCCAGGTTGCAAAAAGTTGCTGTATATTTGTATTTAGAAGGAAAATTGTAACCTTTATAAAAATTATTTAATTTAAAGCAGATTTGATGTAATTTGTAAAAGAATGTATATTGTTATATAAAAGTATTAAAAATACTACTAATAAATAATAATAATTTACTCTTTATTATTTTTATCTTATAAAAATAAAAAACATTAAATAAAAATATTGACTTAACTGCTAAATTAAGTTTTCTAGTAGATGTTTGTCTTATTTAAGGACTAGTGGAAATTCTGGCGTAACTGTTAAGATTCAGTAGCATAATTTACATGAGCGTCCGGTAGAATCTTTTCTAAAATTAAAAATCAATAATTAGTTAATTATTTAATAGGCTTGATTTAGTTGTTTACCTGTAATACTGCTTGTGTTATTTAAGGACTAGTGGAAATTCTGGCGTAACTGTTAAGATTCATGTTTTAGGAATCATTATCCGCAACATTTAACATAGAGGTAGCATGCTCCCTTGCACACTTGGGTTTTCACTGATTCTTTGCCCAAATATAATCTTTTCTAAAATTAAAAATCAGTGAATTTCTTAATAAGTTCAATTTAGAAGAGAATTTACCACACTAACTTTTTATAATGTGTACGGCTGCTTAGGTTGAGGTGGTTGTAAACTACTAATTATTCCTAATGATTCCTGTTTTGAGAAAAGTAAAATTGCTTACACTTATCATTTGGAAGTTCCGCTTCAAACACATAATTATCAGCTTTCGTAAGATCAGCCAACTTTGAGCAGCCAATCTAATAGCGCAGGAGCAAACAAATTGTGTACTGCGCAATATTTAAGAATAATTTCACCAGATAAATACAACCTTTTTTCTAACATTTTCTTTTATGTTGTTTGTTAACAAACAATGGATTTCGTCACAGTGCACCATTTTTGCGTTCATAAAACACTGCATGTTTCATGATATTTTTACTTTACTCATGAAACCAATTAAAATAACATTTTCACTTCATTTATCATGTATTAATAAAAATTAAGGAAATAAAATTACTTTTTGCTGCAAAAATTGTTTAATACTTGTTGTTCTTCAAGTTTTTGTTTTGTTTATTTTCCCATTTTCTTATACTATATTTTTACTATCTGTCACTATATTTGTCTCTTTCTTGAGAACTCTGAGAAAACTTGATTTAATTTTTTCTATGTGCCAGTTTCTTCATGTCTGCTTAGCCTGTGATACTGGTCGATCATTAGAGAAAGATTAAAAAAAATTTAAATCTCTTTTCCTCCTACGTTTCGCCGGTATTTCCCGGCTTCTTCAGGGAGTATGTACTTTTATTTATTCTAAAAACATCATTAATCAATTATAATATTTAATTAAATATCTAATAAAATAATACACAAACCTTAGTACTATAAAATTAAATTATAACTATTGCTGATCTTGTCCATGTCCTCCTTAGTGTTCATTGTTCTGTTACCTTTCTGTCTTATTCTCAAACTTTCTAATATTAAGCGTCTGTTTTGTTTACTCTCTATGTCTGTTATTCGTGTTCTTTCAAAATCTGGTGTGTGTGTGTGTTCTAACATATGTTGTGCAATGCCCGTAGTGGTCTTCTTCTTTTTTATGTCTGTTTCGTGTTCATTTATTCTTGTCTGAAGTGATCGTTTCGTCTGTCCGATGTAAGCTTGGTAGCATTGTTGGTCAGCTGTGCCTTTACACGGAATTTCGTATACAACGTTAGACATGTCCCTCTTTTTAATTCTGTCCTTGGCGTTTTTGAAGAAGTGTTTTAGTGTGTTATTAGATTTGTGTGTAAAGGTAACGTTGTTGTCTGAAATTATTTTTCTAAGGGATTTGTTATCGGTAATGTTTTCAACGTAAGTTACGCTAATGTATTTTTTATCAATGTTAGAATTGTCTATTGTTGTCTTATTCATGTTTTTTATGGATCTGATGGAGTCAATTTTCTTATTTATAAGTGTTCTTATTGTTTTTAGAGGGTAGTTGTTTTGCTGTAATATTTCTTCTAATTTGTTAATGTTATTGTCCAAGAAATCTTTATCGCTAAGGTCTATTATTTTGTTGATTAGGCTATATGCCGTGTTAATTTTAGTTTTATATGGTTGGAATGAATTGTAATTGAGTATTCGGCCTGAAGATGTTGGTTTTGTGTACCAGTCAAAAAGGAGTTTGTTCTCTGATTTCCGTATTCTTAATTCTAAGAAAGGAATGTTATTATCTGTTTCTATTTCTACAGTAAACTGTAGTTTGTTGTGTTGGTTGTTCAGTTCACTCAAAATAGAGTCCACGTCCTGTTTTTTAACAATTGCAAAAATGTCATCAACGTATTTTGTCAAGAATTTGATTTGTATATCTCTAATCTTCAGATTGTCAATAGTCTGTTGTATTATGTTGTCTAATACAATGTCTGCCATGGAGGGTGCTAATGGGTTCCCCATTGGCATGCCAAATGTTTGTGTGTAAATATTGTTATTGTAAGTGAAGTAATTATTGTCCTTTAAACAAAATTGTAGCATTTTGAGGAATTGGGTTTTGGGTATGTTGGTATGTTGTGCAACTTTGTCCCACTGTGTCATGATTATTCTAATGGCTTAGTATGTAGGTATGTTGGTGAACAGTGAAATTGCGTCAAATGAGACTAGTATGTCGTTATCTTCCAGTGTGATGTGTTTTAATTTATTCTTCAGTTCGAAGGAATTCTTTATGTTCAGGTCTGGTGAGATTAAGTGTCGAATAATGTTCCCCAGGTATTTCGCCATTTTGTAACATGGTACACTCATTGACGAAGATATTGGTCTCATTGGCATGTCTTCTTTGTGAGTCTTTGGTAGTCCATATAACCTAGGTGCGATGGATGATGTACTGTACAGTTGAAGTTTCTGTCTGTAATCAATATGTCCTCGTTTGAATAATTCATTAACAATGTCATTGTTTGTCTTTTGGAGTTTTTTCGTCGGATCAATTCTACTTAATTTATATGTATTCTTATCCTCTAATAATTGGGACATTTTTTTGTGATATTTTGTCTTATATAAAATAACTGTTTTGTTGCCTTTATCTGCTGTTGTTATAAGAATTTTATCCTTGTTTTCTTTGATGCTATTATCCGTTGTAATATAGGTTTGTAGAATGAATTTTTCCAGGTTACTATTCCTTATGCCTCTTTTATGATTTAAAATCTTCTTCGTGAGATTCGTTCTAATGTAGTCTTTTTCTTTTTCTCCGTCAAGTGTTTGTATGTATTGCTCTATGTCTGCTATAAACTGTATGTATGGGATGTTCTTGTTAGTGTTTGGAAGAGTGTATTTTCTTCCCAATGATAACAACCATTGGCTTTCTATTGGAAGTTGAATGTTAGTTCTGTTGATTAGCCAACTTTCGTTAAATGTGAGATTAAATTTATCCAATGTTCTGATCTTTAATTCATTTATCTTGTTTTGGTGATTGGTTTTAATTTGTGTTGCTAATTTTTGTTTTTGGTAAGTTTGTCTTTTAATGAATTCTTCATAGTCTTTTAATTTCATCTGTTTCTTTAAATTGTTTTCTTGTTGTGATAGCTGTTTCTTAATGTTATTTATAGTTATATGAGTTTGTTTAATTTCTAGTTGTAGAATTTTATTATGGAAGTTTTGTTCAACTTTTCGGAGTTTATGTTTTACTGTATTTGTTGTAAAGTTATCTGATATTTTACTTTATGTACGGGAACGCTTTTGGGAACCCGCGGGCTCCGAAAGTAGAGTACGGGAACAAACCTATATTGTTACGTTTATTTTTTTAATAAACGTTTAGCTTATTATGTTCTTTTACTGGAAAATAATTATGCAAATCTTCTCGAGTTTTAATTAACTGCACGCTTCATTTAAACAATTTTCTTTTATATATATGTAAATATACACCATGGTGATTTCATCATCTTAACGGAGAAAAGCTGCTGTATAAACTTTACCATTAGACTGACTGAGTCATTAGTGAGGAAGCTTTTATATACCATTTTGAGGGGTTTTGGATAAGAATTAGAATAAGTAAAAAAAAAGGCGAACTTTTCACATTTGAAAAGTTTTATAATTGCATTTGCTACACATTCTGTTACCATTATTCCTTAAAAATGTTGTGCTTTTACGAATCTATAGTTGCATGTATTTGTTGTTTTGTATTCACAAGATTATTTAGAAACCTCTTCATTTGTTAACAAAAACAATACTTCACTTTACAGTTTTTAGTGATAATTATCTTTCTATAAAATAACACTGCCGCCAACTTAAGCCTTTTCGTCTGGAATAGGCTCAACATCATCTCGACCAGGGACTATAATATCCCTGTACACGATAAACCACTTATTTCAATTTCTTTACCACCTTCTATAGCCCCTCCCATTGGGCTTACAATTTAGGGGATAATAGTAACTTGCGTTGCAGTTTAAATTGTAGAACCATTTATACTTTCGTAAATCCCACCGTGTTTGATGCTCGATCATACCTGGCCGAGCGATAAAATGATCATGCAGGCCGTTTTGCCTGAAGAGTGTAGTTATTATCTTCTGTTGTAAACACGATTTTTGCTGGACTACGTGAGGTTGAAGTATAGCTGACCGCTATACCAGTAGACACTTGGCTGTATGCTCATTCTAATGCTTTTGGTGTGCATTGACCGCTGTTTGAGGTATTCCTTTAGGTAACGACGGAATCATTCAACCATGCCATCAGACCTTGGATGCAGCGGTATTTTAGTCTGCTTCCTAAAGGCATATGTGTTGCTTATCTTTCTGAAATATTCAGATTTGAAATTTCGCCCTTGTTGTAGTGTACCACGCGAGTATACAATGCACACCTACCATGTGTCGTTGCAAATGCAGTTAAACTAAGCGATAAACGTACACAAATTGAGTGACACATTTTGGAGTGTAATATTTATTTAAATGTTTTTATTCTTTCAAGCATTTTGATTCGCCACATGAAAAATAGAACACAAATGCATGTCATTCAAATGAAATGAATATACGGATGTACATATATTAGTAATAAGTTGTAATAAGATAAAAAGGCTAAGTTAGAAATGTAAACCGAATATAAAAAGGGCTGCATGCCAAGAATAAATGGGACTTGTTTGACACTACTTGGACGAGTTTTGTTGTTTAAGGCTCGAACATTTTTACAGTTCCTTTAACACCTAGTTATAAGCTGCAAAAAAGGGCTATAAGGCTAAATAACTAAACAACATAACATGGCCATCCTGCGAAACTAGGGACCATACAGACAGATCTGCCAAACTAGGGACTACTTGTGCTGTATATTCTTTGGTAAGGAAGTCGTCTATGAGGCTTCATACTGTTCCTAAGCAGGCACAATGTCGACCAAAGGACCACTATCCTCAGCTAGTCCAACAAACCACCCAACTTATTTCATACGCAGATATGCTTAAATACAATCATATTTAAGTACATAAAGAGTCATCGACAGATAACCGGAACCAATTTTTGAATCCGGAACTTAAGGAGAAGACAATGTCAATTAAACATAGTCGATTGGAAGAAACCATTGAGACACTAGTGCAGTTCTTAAACAGTTTTATGAGCTCTATGGGCAATATGATGCAAGAAATGTTAAAAATGCAATCTATGATATTGCAGGCAGTACTAAACAAACCATGAACTGTTTAAGAATATGTTTCTAGAACGCAAACGGTATAAGGAGTACTTTCTTACAAATCAACATTGATGTCATGATGATTTCAGAGACCCATTTAACAACAAATAGCTTTTTAAAATCAATGGCTATATATTATATGATACCGAAGACCCCCGCGGAAGATCATGTGGTGGAGCAGCAATACTTATAAAGGCCCGCATCAAATATTATTTATTCAGTGATTTTGGTGAGAATTACCTCCAAGCAACAAACATCTGTATTGAAGAATTTCATCAAAAATTAGTTATTTCTTCACTTCCTAGATTTCAAATAACAGAACGTAAGTTTAGCGACTTCTACAAATCACTAGGTCCCTGCTTCACAGCATCAGGCGAATACAACACCTAACATACGTCTACAACACCTAACATACGTCTTGGAAATCAAGACTTATTACTCCAAAAAGTCGTGTTTTCTTTGACACAATCTCAAAAATGCGTCTGATCGGCAAAAGATACCTGTGTTATTGATTTTGGTGTGACTAACGGCATTCCAAGAGAAATGATTAAAATTGTTGCGTCACTTGAATTATCCTCAGATCATTTACCCACTATTGTATTTTTATGGAATGAATATAGCACAAACACAAATTGGTTGAAATATAAAAAATACCTCATTACGCACTGTTCGGAAAGCATCCCGCTAAGACACCAGAAGAAGAACAGAGCCTTATATATTTTGATAAAAACCCCAAATTAGCTTTTCAAAATGCTTCAGAAACCCAGGAACTAAAAAGATGCAATCATATTCATTTTGTCGTTGTAGAGCGGCTTTTGTCTGAAAAAAGAAAAATTCGAAGGCAATCTAATAGATCTCCTTAACTCAAAATTAGACTTAAATATTGCACGAAGAGGCTAAGAGAGCTACTAGAATCACGAAGGGAAGAAACTTGAAAAATTACTTGGAAGACCTAGACCTACTAGAAGACCTAGTCCACAAATAGATTAATCACTATGGCGTGCAAACAAGAACCTTAAAAGTCCAGTCTTACGTAAGTCTCTCATACGAACTTCTTGTTGAGCCTGGGCAAGAAGTGACAACGAAAAAGGCGATTTATTTGTTGGTCATTTAAAAAATGTATTTACCCCAAATGTCTCCACTGAGCTGCCACTTGTCGATGATAATCCGGCAGCTAGCCTAAGGTTTAAGCTAAGAGAATTTGATAGGCAATATCTGATTTAAATACCAAGAAAGCTATTGGACTTGATAAAACCAGTAACAAGATGTGACGCCTTGAACAATTTCCCATAGAGTGGAAGAATTTCTTGATAACTATGATTCTTAAGGTAGGAAAAGACTAAAATTGAAGTGTTTTATATCCTTAGCCAAATTGATTACATGAGTGTTCTAATTTAAACAGTACGGCAAACAACAAAAAACAGAGCAAACATTTCGGAAACAAAAACACTTTCTGTTTACAATCTTCCTACATAAGGGTTTCCTTTCGAAGCCATTAATGCAATTTTTTGTTCTCTTTATTTTCAATATTAAAAAAAAAATATTAATGATTAAGATGAAATTGAAACTAATAAATCTATTGCAATAGAAATTATTCACCCCTATTCTGCGTTTCGATTAAGTCTCCGCATTCAGTTCCGTTGTGATCGAAAATTGGTATTTTGTAGAAAAACGGAATCGAAAGAAAAAGAAGAAGACAACAATGTTAACAAAATTAATAGCATCACTGTGGAATGTGGAAATGAATTAGCAAAATAAGCAAGTTTGTTATCATTTTTATAAACAAATGTAAAATTGAATACAAATATATTTATTTAATTTTTAATGGTTCAAATAAAAACAAATGAAATATTAATTTTAATTCAATACAATACAAAAAACTTTTAATTAATAAAAATAAAATAATCACACACAAATCATACCTAATTTTTCCAAGCACTGGCATTTTTTGTTGTAGGACCTAGTGCACTGAGGACTCCTGGAAGAAGTGGCAGAACACTTTGATCGCTTGTGGTATCCACATGCAACGTCTGCTTTAGATGCCATTAAATTTGCCAATTTTTCATACTGCTGCGGTGTTGTTTTTAACCTTTAAAACACATAAAAAACATATCATATTCGGGTACAAAAATTAAAAAAAAATAATTTAATTAAAAATAATTTTTAATTGTTTTTTATCGTTTCTGAACATTTTAACTCATTTTTAACAAAAAAACACAGATAAAGAAAACGCCTCCGTTAACAAAAAAGCAACTGAGAAAAACGGAGCTCCGATCGTAATGCAGAATAGAAAATTTCGATTCGAATCGAATCGCAGAATAGCCCCAATTATTGCTCTCATATTAATAATTATATACATATTGCACAAAATAATAAATACCTAAAAAATTATACTCTAAGATATCTATAAAAAAGAAATATGACAGAACTATAATAAATGAATCTATAAATGGAAAAATCTGTATCAGAATCAAAAGATAAATGGAAAAACCTATAGGAAAATCCAAGAAGAATTTACACGCAAAAAACTGTACAAAACAAATATGATTTTATAAATGACATAAAGAAAAACTTCTACACTATTTATACCAATCAGATTAAGTATAACTTAATAGCATTATATAAAAACATATCTACTGAAAAGCTCAAAAATAACACAAAGTGACCAGATGGCAGCATTCAATTAAGAATTAGCCCTAAGGACATTACGTTTATTTACTAGCAATTTTATAGACTTAGACTGTATTTACACCGTGAAATAAACGCGGCATTTCTTTCTCTATACTTTTTGAAAGTTGCGTTTACAGATTTCGCAGGATACAAGCGTAGATCTGGTCACTGATAATAAGAGTAAGGGAAGAAAAATTTCAAATACATCAGTTAATAAGCGAAATTGCTATCGGTGCGGAAGCAGTAAACATCTAGCAAATGAATGCAGACACAAAGATACCGTTTGCAGTTTCTGCAAAATAAAAGGGCATTTAAGAAGAGTATGCTTAAAAGAAAAACGTCAAGTAAACAATCTATAGGGGGAGTACAGTTGTGATGAGGGAGGAGAAGAGATGCTTCAGATTTATGAAGGCAAGGTGAACAGCGTAAACAATATAAGGGTTAATTCTAGGTCTAAAGTATTTTATGATTTGTATGTAAATAATATTCTTATTCATTTTGAAATAGATACAGGTGCACCAGTAACTATTGTAAATGCTGACGATGCAAGGAAGTGCTTCGGTGGGCCAGTCTTGGCCTACTATCCTACTCAGATAGATTAAGTTGAACTGGGAAAGCATTTTTAAAATTCGAAGCGAACCCGCACATAAATTACAAGCAAACAATAAATCAGATGATACTCAAAGCAAATTAAATTCAATTCTGGAGAAGTACTGTGTATTGTAGTCACCAACCGTTGGAAAAATAAGGGGTCACTAGGCCCGAATATTTCTGAGTGATTCAGCTATCCCTAAGTTTTTTAAGCCGAGACGAGTACCTTTCTCACTTAGGGAGGCAGTGGAAAAGGAAATAGAGAATCAGGTCAAAGAAGGATTACTTGAAAAGGTGAATTCGAGCGACTGGGCAACGCCCATAGTTGTAGTACCAAAAAGAGATAGAAAAGTTCGTATATGCGGTGATTTTAAAATTACAATCAATCCGGTTATGAAGGTGGATAAGCATCCTTTGTCTACCATTGAGGAATTGTTTAGCACCATGGCTAAAGGGCAGAAATTCTCAAAGATAGATTTATCGCAAGCCTACCTTCAGTTAGAGGTTCATCCAGACGACCGGCCGTTACTGACGATCAACACTCATAAAGGTTTGTTCCGGCCAACCCGTATGAGCAGTTATTAGAGACACACCCGGAGTTTCAGTTTTCTTGGATGATGTAAAAATAACTGCTGAAAATGATACGTTACATTTGCAGAGATAAGAAGAGGTACTTAAACGATTAGCAAAGCATGACATGCGTATTAATGTAAACAAATCCGAGTTTCTGTAACCTTCAATTGAATATTGCGGATACGTTATAACCGAAGCTGGAATTGGTAAAATACAACAGAAAGTAAGTGCGATTGCAAACATGAAAAGGCCAACCAGCGCCGCCGAAGTTCGGGCTTTTGTAGGTATGGTAAATTACTACGTATGGTATGGTAAATTATTACAGAATTTAAGTACGTTGTTATATCCTATTAATAATTTGTTAAAGAAAAAGGTAGCATTTGATTGGAATAATAATTGCGAACGATCTTTTCAAAAAGTTAAGGCTCAAATACAATCTGATAAGATTTTAGTGCATTACAACCCTAAAATGGATGTGGTGCTAGCGGTCGACGCCAGTCCATATGGAGTAGGAGCTGTGCTGAGCCATCGATATCCTGATGGAAATGAGCGCCCTAAACAATTTGCATTACAAATGTTGTCGGAGATGCAACAGAAATATAGTCAAATCGATAAGGAAGCTTATGCCATTATGTTTGAAATAAAAAATTTTTATCAATATCTTTTCAGCAGGAATTTTATTTTGATAACGGATTTCCCAAATATTTTCTCCCACCAAAGGGTTACCCCAACTATCGGCTACAAGATTGCAGCATTATGCAATTTACTTACAATCTTTTTATTATAAAATAGAAGTAAGAAAGTCGAAGGACAATGCCAACGCCGACGCAGTATCACGCTTACCTGAGGAGGGGGTTACAAATGAATTTGACGAAGTCAATAATATTGAGGTAGACGCAATTCAGAATTTACCAGTAACGGTGAGCGAATTATGTAAAGAAACAGGAAAAGAAAAAGAGGTTTAATTATTAATTGATTGCATAAAATATGGTAGAAATTGTCCAGTGGCAGACCGTTTCGGAATACAGCAAACCGAGTTTTCAGTACAGCAGGGGTGTTTACTTTGTGGGATTCGTGTCTACATACCCTCCTTATTATGCGAACGAGTAATTAAGGAATAACATTCTGCGCATTTTGGCATAAATAAAATGAAGGCACTGGCTCGAGGATACTGTTGGTGGCCAAAACTATCCGGGGACATTGAGAATTTAGTAAAAAATTGTGTGCAGTGTCAACTTACTAAAGCTGAACCAGTAAAAGCAATGCCAGTGCACAGTTGGAATCCGGCGAAAAAACCTTTTGAACGAGTTCACGCAGATTTCGCAGGTCCAATTTTGAATCAGTATCTATTCATTATGGTAGATGCATACTTGAAATGGCCGGAAGTTTACGCTATACCAGGAATCACGTCAGAAATTAAAATAGAAGTGTGTCGGGAAATTTTTGGTAGATTTGGTATTCCCAATGTCTTTGTGAGCGACCATGGAACACAATTTCAGTCTTAAATATTTCAGAAGTTCCTAAAAGACAATGGAATTATGCGTAAACAAGGAGCGCCATATCACTCTGCTACAAAAGGATTAGCAGAAAGATTTTTCCAAACGATTAAAAATAAGCTAAAGACTGCAAAAAGTACTGTTCAAACCATAAAATCAGACATATCAAAAATATTACTTGCTTATAGACGTTCGATTCATTCTTATATAAAGCTCGCCAGTTATGCTAGTATTTGGAAGACAAATTCAAAACCGACTGGATTTGCTATTACCTCAAGGCATGGAAGGCGGATCTGGAGATGTGAAAAACACTTAAAAGTCTTTTGAAAAGGAGGAGAGAGTGGCGGCTCGTGATTACCTATCCAAGGATAAATGGATGTTTGTACGTGTTAATAAAAGGATTGGTGAATTAAATTACGAAATTTTATTGGATGATTCGTCGGACTTGGCAAAGACATGTGGATCAGATGAGGAGAGTTGGTAATGATATAGAAGCCGGCAATACCGGATCACCAGAGAAGGTCTTAATATCCGAACCAGTTTCTACCGACCAAACTGAACAGCAACCAGATAGTAGCATAGTATCACCCAGCAGGCAGAAAATTTGTCTTGAGTTGCCGGAGCATTCCTCAGCAGCGACAGCAGTTGAAGACACCAGTATTAGAAAGGAGATTACAAACCAAAACAATGAATTAAGACGTTCTTCTAGAATAGGAAAAAAACCAAGTTGTTTAGATGATTATGTTCAAGGGTAATTAGTAAACTTTATTTTATATAGGGGGGGAAAGTTGTGGGGTTTTATATATATTATATTGGTAAAACAAAGTGGCAACTCTTAAGAGTGTGCCATAAGAAAGTTGTAAAAATGAAATATTATAAATATGTATAGAACATTGTTTAATGTATAAAAGGCACTTGGAAAATAAATGTGAAATAGAACAGAAGCAAGTGTTTTATATTAAATGTGACAAATATAATTTTTTAAGCATTTTTTCTTTTCTGGATATATGCCACCACAGCTTCTCTTAAAATGTCCTGAATTTTCCACGCAGTTTCTCGCCGTATTTCTTCGTCTTGTTTTCCCCTGAAGTCGAACTCGACCTGCTTACTCAGCCCTTCGTACTCACTCTTTTCTTCCATACGTTTGCATAGTAAGCTCTTGACTCCACTAATTTGGTCAGTCAGAACTGATTTCTGTAATGGAAGAAAATATTATTCGTTACTACATTTTGATTTACATAATATAAAATTTTATATAGACTTCACCCTTTTCTTTGCTGACGTAGTTATTGGAGTTCCATATGAGTAAGGAATTTTTGATTTTCCACTTGATGGCCCTGGTGTACCGACTGCTTCCACTTCACTTCGCATACAGCTGTCGTTGTCGGCATCTGCTTCAATTTTTGTCGTGTCACTGGTATTTGTTTCTTAAAAAATATATATAAGTATAAGCATACATAAGATGCATGTACATAAATACATTTTAATAAAATTAATACATACCTTCATTACTCCTGCTTGATGAAGATGGTCTGGAATGAAGGTGCGTCTTTGAAAAGTGCAGTTGGTCGTAGCACAACAGTTTTGGAAGATAGATATCTTCCTGCCCTATCCCACTTTTTTGCTTTGTGCAACTTTCCGCGATTCATTAATATACTGCGTCCGTAAGCTATGAATTTTCTGCTTAATACTGTCGACGGTTACAGTTGGATCCATTTCTTTTAAGCGCTCAAAAATTTCAAAAAGCGACTTTGAGCACTTAACGCTATAGCAGGAGTACCTTAACCAGTTGCCTGTCCCACATTTTTCACTTATTAATTTTTGAACCTACATATTTCAATTGTAGATGCTAGTGAGGAGATTGTAACACTGAAAATATTCCATGTTCTTCACTTACCCTTTATGTACTTGATTAATAAATTAAGTTATTTTGAATTATATGTAAGTTTTCCGTAATACTTTTTATTTTATTTATTTATTTATAATTATTTGTCTACGGAATTTAACATCCTTGCAGACATTTTAATTAAAATATTGCGAATATATTTGAAAATAGAACAACTTAACTAAATTAATTTGCTTTTAACACTTTTTTACAATTTTTACCTACACTCAAATAAATAAATAATACAATAAAACTGTGTCGGCAACTAAGCGTTTTCTACCATTATGGAGCGATTAAATTTTTTTTTATACATGTGCAATTGTAGGAGCAAAACACAATAACGAACGAAAGTCATTACATGTATGTAATTATCATACAAAATAAATGTAACGCTTTCAAAAAGTAGCATCTGTGAAGAGTAAGCAAATACCTTCTGCAAAACATATGATTTTTTAAGACATACCTATTTCCGAAATATCCTTTCTTAAAACGTATTTCTTTAAGATAGTTTATTAAAACTACTTTTTGAAAACTTTCATTCTGGAAATGGTACTTCTTGGAATTGCACTTTCGAAGCTACTGTAGTTATTATATGAAAAGAAATGGTACATTTTCGATACAAAACAGTTTTCGTAATTTCCGTTTTTGCTTCAATTAGAAAAGTTGACAGCACTTACATTACAATCAATTTTGACATATTGCTATGCCAATTTAAAAAACGAAAACGAAGCTAAAAAAATGCTTCAACAGGCGTCGCTGTGCAACTTTTTCAACCCCTCTTTCTTCCCTACTTCCAGTACTCATAAGCAAAAGGTTGCATGCAAAAGTTGCGACGTTTATTTCAAGGTGTAAATACAGTATTATAAAGTTTCGTAAATTTTTTAGAATTAAGCAATAAAACTTTATCACATGCAGGCAAAGATGATTTTCTTTCGTATGTTTATAATGCTAAATTGACTTCAAACGTCAGAACGGTAATAGCGACGTGAAACCTGAAAATTCTGAATCCTTAAAAAACCTGCTACAACAAAGGCATAAGAAGAGTAGAACAATTCCAAAATTGCAGCACAGACTAAGCTTATTATTACAAGCAAACATTTCAATAACTTGTTCGAAACAACATTTTTTCAATAATAAACAAGTAAACAAATTAGAAATAGAGGAACTGGAAAATACAGTTTCAGAGGCAGAGAAAATTGCGATTATTAGACTGAATAATAAGTTAGTATTAGAGACGTTAACGATTAAATGAAACTTTAAATCGGCAATATATGCGGCTGACCAACTACTTTGCAGGAAGCACCTAGACTCACATTAGATTTGGAAAATAGACAAAAGTAACTTACAACTCAATTTTGCATCTAAATAGGTAAAACCATCGGCAACAATATTGTAGTATTTTTAATAACACAAATGTTCGTAAAATACAGCATACTTATTTCAATCCAAAAAGACAAAACAATTTTCATAATAATACAATCAACAACAACCATAACCACAACGGTTTGAATCCAGAACAGATTCAACAGTTACTCTAACAGAAACAATAATACCAATAACCACTTTAACACATATAGAAACAATAACAACAATAAAATAGACGGATAAGTAACTAACATTTTATATTGACAAAGGCGCCGAAAAGAAATCAAGGCATTTGAAACTCTTAAAGAAAAGCTTACGAACCCACCATTGCTACAAATTTTGAGAAGTAATTCATTTCAATTACTGACGCTTCAAACTATGCGTTAGGAGCAGTTTTGTCACAAGGTGAAAGAGGCAAAGATTACAAAATTCATACGCAAGTTATGCATTACAAATATAATATTGTTACGGATGTATCTTGCTTAAGTTTTAAAAGCAAACAACTAAGCAATAAAGTAAACTACTGGGTATGTTGTTTACTAACTGAATGGCTTGCTAAGAAAACTTATGCACAACAACAAAATTTTTGGTTACAAACTGCGTAGAAATTTTATACACGCAAACAACAACAATTTGGTATGTTATTTACCATCTGCGTAATTTTCTAAGAAAACTTATCTACACAAGACATCAACAAATATCTTAAAACAAATTCCAAGAACAAACTTTATCAGTATAAGAACAAAAAATCACACAGCCATGCAGGCGCCTATACATTGAATAAACAACATACAACAACAAAATGTGATACAAAGGAAGTAGCAGATTCTTAATTTTTCTAGAGTTTTGTTGGGCAAATAAAAAAGGACAGCGTCTGAGTGGATAGTAAGTTAGTGTAAAAATAAACCTCGTGGAGTAAAGACGTGCATCTTAAGTAAAGTGTCAAATTTTCAAATTTTTCCTTTGAAAAATCAGAAAAATTGATACAATATCATCATCAGCTTTTAAGCATGATGACGACCCTAATTGCAAAATTATGCAATTAAATTTGAATATTGCAGTATGGAATGCTAACGAGCTTTCTAACCATACTTGTGTATGTCGAATTATTTCTTAAAATACATCATAACGATATATTGTTTGTGTCTGAAACACACTTCACAAGTAAAATCTTTTTTAAAATAAAAGGTTATGAGTTGATATCAGCTAACCATCCAAATGACAGATATCATACGGGAGCGGCAATATTGATCAAATCTACAATAAAATATGAACTTTTAGATGAAGTAAGAGAAACTTATCTACAAGCGGCCTGTGTTAAAGTTAAATGTGATTTAAGTCTTATATCAACATGTGCTATGTATTTTCCACCTAGATATCCTGTCAAATGTCAACAGTTTCATACTTTTTTCAATAGTTTGGGATCCAGATTTTTGGTTGCTGGCGCTTTTAACGCAAAGCATAATTGGTGGGCATCAAGATTAGTTAACCCTAAAGGAAGTGAGCTGTACAAATGCATAACTAATAACAACTATTCTGTTTTATCAACGGGCGTTCTAACATATTGGCCAACAGACCCAAGGAAAATACCTGATATTTTAGACCTTGATGTTTATTCTGGAATTTCAAGTCATATATTACAAATTGCGCACGTTGATGAACTTAGTTCAGACCACACTCCTCTAGTTGTATGTTTTAACACAATTTTTGAATCTCATATAGTAAAGCAAAAAATTATAAATAACAAAACTGATTTAAACTCGTTTGCCGCGTTGATTGAAAGAAAGGTTAATTTAAATATGTCCTTGAAATCCCCAATTGAGATAGATGAAGCAGTTGAACAATTTAATAATCTTATTCATGAAGCTGGATTTTTGTCAACTCCAAATAACCCTATACAAAGAAACCCTAATCAAATATTTCTTATATCTGAAATTAGAGAACTTTTGAGAAACAAAAGGAGGTTGAGGAGATTATGGCAGAACAGCCGAAACTTGTATGACAAGCAAATGCTTAATAAAGCTGTCAAAGACCTAAAAATAGCTCTTCGTAAATTTAAAAATCAACAGCTTGGTAAGTTCTTATGCAATCCTTATCCAAACAACAATAAAAACCAAGAATTTTCCATTTGGAAAGCGACTAAATACCTAAAGCGCTCCGATAAAAGATAGTTATGGGGAATGGTGTACTACAGACAAATCAAAAGCACAAGCGTTTGCAAACCATCTTAAAGATACTTTTCAACCTTACTCAAATTTTAATTCTGATTTCCTAAGCTGTCCTTGTCCTATGGTTTGGCCAATAAAACACATCTCTCCTCGTGAAGTTGAAGAAGAAATTAAAAACTAAACTGTGAAAAGTCACCAGGTTTTGACAGAATTGATGGTAAAGTGGTTCAAGCACTGCCGAAAAAGCGAATTTTGTTTCTTACATTTCTATACAATTCATTCTTAAGGTTGAATTATTTTCCTATACAATGGAAGTGTTCGGAGATTGTCATGATTAATTAACCAAACAAGTCAGAGATTAAGGTAACATCGTATAGGCCTATAAGTCTACTAGTCATATTTGCCAAAATATATGAACGAATATTTTTGAAAAGGTTATTACCAGTTTTGGATACTTTAAGCATCATTCCTGAAAATCAGTTTGGATTCAGAAATAAAAACATGGTACTCCTGAGCAATGCCATCGCATTATAGCTTATATAAGAGATAGTTTGGAAAATAAAAAATATTGTTCTGCAGTGTTCCTAGATGTACAGCAAGCGTTTGAAAAACTGTGGCACGATGGTTTATGTTTCAAAGCATACTTGACTGATAGAACCTTTTAAAGGTAATTCTGATTATTCGCAAATATATGATATTAAAGCTGGAATCCCACAAGGCAGTGTACTTGGACCTATTTTATACATCATCTTCACATCAGATATGCCTATTACCGAACAAGTTTTAGTGGCAACTTATGCAGATGATATAGCTGTTTTAGCAAAAGACAATTGTCCAAATAATGCTTCAATTTTATTGCAAGCTGAATTGAGAGCACTTGATACGTGGTTAAACAAATGGAAGATTAAAGTTAACACTGAAAAATCCTTACACGTTACTTTTTCTTTAAGACGCGGTAATTGTCCTGCGGTTACTTTAAATAATAATCCAATTCCACAAAGTGACTCTGTAAAATACTTAGGAATTCATATAGATAGAAGATTAACATGGAAGTCGCATATAAGAGCAAAGAAACTGCAATTAAATATAAAAACTAAGAGACTTTTTTTGGCTTTTAGGACCTAAATCTCGTTTAACTTTAAAGAAGAAAGTCTTAATTTATAAAAAAATATTAAAACCCATTTGGACTTATAGTATACAGCTATGGGGAACAGCCAGCGATTCAAACATAGAGATATTACAAAGATATCAATCCAAAACCCTGCGGTTAATTGTTAACGCTCCATGGTTTGTGTCAAATAATTCTACTCACTCTGATCTTTGTATCCCCAAGATAAAAGGTGAAATAAAAAGGCTTAGCAGCAGTTATTTAGAAAGGTTACGCCTTCATATCAATCCATTAGCAATAGCCCTACTTGATGAAACTGTTGAAGCTAGAAGGCTTAAATATATACATATATATTGTTACGTTTATACCTTTTATAAACGTTTTTGTTGTGAGTTCTTTATTGCAAAATAATTAACACCAGTTTTGAGAGTTTTTAAATTTATAACAATTCTATTTACTATAACTACACAAAGTTAACACAGAACAATTTACTTAACAATGCACGTCTTTACTGTAGAGGTTTAATTTACAATATGTGCTTGGCTTTTCCGACGGGGTTATAATTAATTTTTTTTGGGTACGGTTTTCCGTCGACCCTCGTCAAATTTGGTTTGTGAACAAACCGGTTTCGGCTGTTTGCCATCTTCAGTGTTCTTTTCGTACTAGTTGCGTTCTATTGTCAGTTGTGTTTATATAGTTCGTGTCTCCCTTCGTGTTATTGCGTTCGTTCCTTTCTGTCTTTTTTGCTTGCATCTCTCCTTTTTCGTTTGTCTCTTTTTACCTAATTTGTCGAAATCTTTTTCATTCGTCTTTTTTTTTTTCTTCTAACTAAATCCTTTTACGGTCATGCTTGCTGTCCGTTTTTTTTATGTGTGAACCTATTGGGGTTTTTCCTTTTCTTCTCTTTTTATGTGACATAATAATCTGTAATTATACGTTTATGATGTTCTTTATTGCTTTGGTCTTGTGCACCTGCGTAACGTTTTTGTGTTGGTGTAGTGTTTGTTTTCCTGTAAAAATGTTTCAACGGTTCAAATATTGTGTCCGAAGCAGTGTTTATTTGTTCATTTATTATTCGTCCGTCAAATGTTTTTTGTTTGTATATTTCCATGTTTTCTAATACATTTAGTCTCCTTCCTTTGTGCTGGGTATGAAGCAGTTTAACCGTTGTCTTTATATGTCCTGGTGTACATTTGTTGTTAAATATATGGTTCGCAAAGTTCGATTCTGGAGTTGATTTTGGTTCTCGTAGTTTTTTGTTATAGTCTCTAATGTGTTCCCTAAATCTGGTCTTAATTTTTTCGTCCTGTTTGCCCGATGTAGCTATAATGGCATGTACAAGTTAATTTGTACACTCCTTGCTTGTCTAGTATATTTGCCTCGGTTGTTTTATTCCGTAGTATTCTGCCTAGGTTGTTTCTTGTTCTGAATGCGGTATTGATGTTGTGTTTTCCAAAGAATTTCGCCAGTTTGTACGTTGATTTTCCCATATATGTTAATGTAGCCCATTTTTTTCTTTTCCTTCTCCTGTTCTTTGTTCGTTCCAAATTGTTTCTTGATGTTATCTACGAGGCGCTTTTTGTATCCATTGTTTTCACTATGGTGTATATTGTTTCCATTTCCTTCATATACATTTGCCGTGTTAGTGGTGTTCTCTCGAGCCTTGTTATTAACTGCCTGATTGCTGCGTTTTTGTGTTGCTGGGGATGATTTGATGAGTTGTGTATTATTGTGTCCGTTGCTGTTGGTTTCCTGTATATTTCATATTCGATTCTGTTCGAGATTAAGTTCCTCTTGATCGTTAGGTCCAGATAATTAATTCTCCCCTCCTCTTCCTTTTCCATTGTAAATTTTATGTCCTTTTGTCTTCCATTCAAGTAATCTAGAATTTGCTCATCGTTATTTCCTTCTAGTATACATATGATGTCGTCGACATATACATAACAATGCACGTCTTCACTGTAGAGGTTTAATTTACTGATTCATTATCCACTCAGACGCTTCTCCTATTTATACTTGTCCAATAAGAATCTAGAAGATGTAAGAATCTTTTACACTCTTTGTGTGTATTTTGTTGTTGTAGGTTGTTTATTCGTTTTATAGGTGCCTGCTAGCCTGTGTGTATAGTTGTTTTTATGCTGATAAGGTTTCTGCTTGGGATTTATTTCAATACATTTGTTGTTGCTTTTGTAAAAAAAGGTTTCTTAGAAACTACGCAGGTGATAAACACTGTATATTTGTTGTTGTAAAATTAGTTTTTGTCTTGCGCGTTTAAATGATAAGCAGCATGCCAGGCAGTTAGTAAACAGCCTATCAATTGTAATTGTGTGTGTGTGTGTGCGTGTATAAACTTCTACGCAGTTTGTAACCAGTAGTTTTCCTTATTGCTTAATTGTTTTATTTTAAACTTAAGCAAGACATATTCTTAAAAAAATATATATATATATATATATATATATATATATATATATATATATATATATATAGCAAACCCCGTTCGACACGTTTGTCATCAGATGGCTTCGTTTTTTGTAACATTTCGTTTGGGGATTAAAAGATACAGAAAAATTATTTTTTTTGTTTTATATTTGAAAAGGAAAAATTTTATTTCATTGCACAACAGTAATGAATTCATTTCGATTATAAAAATGAAGTGGAATTTATTTGAACTTCTCTAAGTAAAAAATGAAAGTTAATCCAAAGTAAATACTGAATCGAAGCGTTATGGGTGTCCGCAAATTAATCGTTTCATTGAAGTGCTTTTTGGTAAACCACATTTTTTGTTTTTTGATCTGACGTTAACACAAATAAAGCGGATGGTTTCCCCAACTCGTGAGCACGCCACGTATAGCTGCCTATGTGAAAAACAGTGATTTTCTAAATTAATGCCGCAAACACTAAGCGATTGGCCTTGCGACTAGTTAATTTTCATTGCTTACGCAAGGCGAACCGGAAATTGCAATCGTTCACCTGCGTACTTTCCGATAATAATAATGGTTGCCTCAATCAAATTCTTTTTTTTTAACTCTCAATAAGTATTTATTGTATCTTCACGAAAAGAACTAACAATAAGTATTAAAATCTTAAATTCTAAAAAAAGTTACATTAGTCCTGACCATGGCAGGCCTAACCTTTTGGGTAAAAAAGAAAATTGTCATAAAAAAAAACAAAGCAAATATTTCTAAGATGTATCGTCTGTAGCATTGAGGATTAAGGCTGCGCTATCCCTCTTTTTTAATCAGCTATGTCCACTATAATCCAAGATATTGCGAGCAAGGGGGTTAGGATGGCTTCAAGCTTCATCAAGTATTTGCCTGCGTATTTGATGATTTCTGTAGTCACCAGCGGTATGTCTAAATCACAATGTATGTTTGAATTTTTGATGTACCATGGGGCGGAAGTTATCAACCGTAAAATTTTATTCTTCATACGTTGGATTCTATCCACGTTTGAAGCTGAGGCAGTGCCCCAAAGTTGGATTCCGTAAGACCATATCAATTTTAAAATAGTCTTGTAAATTAGAAGCTTACAATCTAGGCTAAGTTTTGAGTTCCTGCCAATGAGCCAATGTAGTTGTGTTAGTTTAAGTTTCATTTGTGTTAGCTTTGAGTCAATACGATGTTTCCATGTAAGGCGACGGTCAAGATGTATACCAAGATATCTCATATAAGTATGGTGAGAAACAATGTGATTATTGATTCGAACGGGTGAACAATTATCTCTTCGCAGGGTGAAGGTCACATGAATGCATTTTTGAACGTTCACTTTAATTCTCCACAATTTTAACCACAACTCTTACTGAGTTATATGTTGCTGAAGATTTATGGATGCTTGATGGGAGTTTTCATGCGAACTTCGACACGCTGTATCTTCAGCAAACGTAGAAGTGTGGACAATTTCACTTACAGGCATATCGCAGTATAAAACTGGTCCAAGAATGCTACCTTGTGGTACGCCTGAGGAAATTGGTTTGGATACACTAATGAAGTCTCCTTCAACAACAGAAAATTTCCGTCCAATTATGTAGCTTTTTAATAGGTTGCTTATATTACAAGGCAAGTGAGCGGTCAGTTTCAGAAATAGACCTGCATGCCAAACTTTGTCAAAAGCCTGAGAAACATCAATAAAAATAGCTGAACAATACTTCTTTTCTTCAAAAGTGCTTCTTATCACCTGAACCAATCTATGGGTATGTTCAATTGTGCTATGTCTACTTCTAAAACCAAATTCATCAATTTTGGGATACACCCACTATCCCTTAGCATTGGAGACAATTTATCCATAAGCAACTTTTCGAAGACCTTTGAAATAGTTGGTAATAGACTTATGGGCCTATATGACTCGGTTTTGGTTAGGTCTTTTCCCGGTTTTGGAATCATTCTAACTTTACAAATCTTCCAGTGGTCAGGATAGTATTCAAGCCGTAAAATGGCATTAAAAATTAATAGCATGATTCTGACTGCAATATTGGGGAGCTCCTTCAACATTTTGTTACTTATGCCGTCTATACCAGGAGCTTTTTTCGGATTTACTTCAGAGATTAACTTTTGTACCTCAAGCAACCTAAACTTTAAGGGTCGAGGGGGTAATCCAACTACGCTCGGCAAATTAACATCATCAGTACATATGTGTGGGGTGAATACATCTTTCAAGTAATCGACAAATAAGTCGCGTTTTTCAGCGTCCCTTCTTGCCCAATCTCCACTGATATTACGAAGAGGTGGCATGTACTCAACGGGCCTTTTAAGGATTTTTGTAGCACGCCATAAAGAATAACTGGAGTTTGGTGTAACATCGAGGCCCTCCAAATATTTCTCAAAAGATGCAGTTTTTTCAAATGCTAGTAAGTCTCTAAGTAGCTTTGTGCATTCTCTAAGTCTCTGCCTCTGCAGGGGCGATCTGTGTTGTTGCCAATCTCTCCTAGCTCTTCGGTTTTCCGCTTCGAGACGTTCAATGTCTGAAGAATAGATGTGACCTGAAGTAGTCTGCGGATGTTTAGTTGTTGCAAGCTGTGCTGCTTGTTTAATATTTTCACTAAAAGTTGCAAGGCTATACTCCACGTCCCCCTATGTTTCTAGCAAAATATTCTCCGAACAATGGCTGCTGAGATATTTTTTAAAACTCAACCAGTTGATGCGACTGATCATATTTGTATCAGGAAAAAACAAATGTCTTCTAATCGGGTTGCAAATAGTTACAATGGTTGGAGAATAAACCGAGAATAAATCCATGGAAGATTCTACTGTGACTAAATTTCTTGAAATATTTTTTGTGACAGCAAAATCTATTACATCCGGAATTTTTTGTCTGTCAGTAGGCCAGTATGTAGGCTGACCACTCGAAGTAACATCTAAATCATTACTGCTAATAGCGTTGAACAATGCTCGGGCCTTAGGTGTAATTAAGCGCAAACCCCAGTAATTGTGTTTCGCATTATAATCGCCAGCTGCCAGAAAACATGGTCCATGACCTTTAAAAAATTGTTCATACTGCTCCACGGTTATTGAAAACCTGGGAGGAGAGTACACTGATGATATTACTATATCATTAAAAAGATTTTCAACACAAATAGTTGTGGCTTGCAAATAGTCTTCATGCTTGCTGTCCAAAAAAATGGTGTTTCAGTCTTGACTTTATTAAAATTGCTGAGCCGCCGCATGCTCTTCCTCTCGGATCCTTTGTATCATAAAATGTGAATCCATTAATTTTAAAAATAGCTCTTGTAGTCAAATGCGTTTCAGAGACCAGCATGATGTCAATGTTATTTTCCGTGAGGAAGTGTTCGAGTTCGTTTTTATGTTGGCGAATGCCATTTGCATTCCAGAAACATACTTTCAACGAATTCATTTTTTATTTAATTTTGCTTGAAGCAAAGTAGTCTGCATTTGCAGTATTTGTTGCATCATGCTAGTCATACTAGTTGTGAAATTGTTTATTGCTTGCACAAGGTTGTAGATAGTAGCTTCAAGACGAGTAAAATTGAAATTTGAGTTAGCGTCTGCATTGGTATTTCATGATGGAACATTTTTGGTGGAACAGTGTTGATTTTTACGGCGTCGGCATACGATACATGAGTATTAATTGGTCGGACCATTTGGGGATACGAAGTAGATAAAATATGATGTTTTTGGGCTGATGTAACTTTAGGTGCCGGGGTTGCACCCTGTCTTACGAAAGAATAAACGGTGCAACCTTTGTAGTTTGCAGTGTGATTACCGCCACAATTACTGCATTTTTTAAGGTTTGTTTCCCCTTTAGGTTAATTGCAACTAGCAGTAGCATGCAATTCTCCGCATATAACGCAAACAGATGGCAGTTTACAGTATGTTTTTGTGTGCCCAAACTCTTGACAGTTGTGACACTGTACGGGCCCTGAACGTTTGCGTGGTTCTTCTACCATGATTTTTCTATGCAGAAGATATTGCAAATTGTAAATTGGGTGCGTTTCATTTTTCTTCAGTTTTACGTCGTTGGGCTCCAATTCTACTCGGAACAGAGGTTGTGGTATCAATGAGGGCACCTTTGATTTTGTCTGGTTCAACACTTGGATCTACACCCTTTACTATAACTTGTATGTGTAAAAGCTTAATTTACTCTTTTCAAGTTCATTTACCACTTTACAGAAATTCGCATCTTCGTGAACTTGTGTTTTGGTTTCATCAATTTTGCCACGTTTTATTGGCATGACATAGAACGCTTTATCACCAATAGTCGAAATTAATTTCTTAACAAGGGCGTTTGAATTTTTTCCCCTCAAATAGATCGGTGGAGGTTTAGAGCATTTGGTCGTGCAGACAGATTTCTCGTTGTTTTCTTGTAACAAAGAAAATCGATTTTGAGAAATTACTGAGGCGGTATCACTATTTCTCGATAACTTTCGAATTGATGCGACCTGGGACGATTTGGGACTTCGCCCACGCTTGGTAACCGTTAGGTATCTGTCCATTCCCACTTGGATCTTAGGTTTTTCGATGTCGATAGCAGTTGTAGCAGCTTCGTTAACTGAAGAGTAGGAACCCGACGCGGATGAAGTTGCCGATTTGAGTGGCACTGGAACCGATAATAATTCACTAGTTTGCGGTAGTGAACTTGTACGATCGCGAAAGTGTTGCTTTGGTGTTAGATACATACTGTCATCAATTTTTTTCGTTGTGTTGTTTTCGTTTACGTTTTCAGCGCTAAAGGTTAAATAAGCATTTCTGCCGTTAGTGCTTACTTGACAGTTTTTTGCTTTTGAGGTACTCATAAGAGTATCTCTCAGCTTTCCTTGTTTATTTGAATATTTTTGTTTAACAAGTTTTCTAGTACAAAATTTTTTTTTTTTTGTATTCTATTTTAAATAATAAATTTTTTTTTTTGGCTGCTTTTATTTTAAATTTCACATCAGCTTTGGCCTTTAGCCGGAAATACCAAAATTTTATGTTAACTTTAAATTCGGCATAAGTCTTTTCACCGCAAGTCAAGTACCGTTGCAAAGTCGCGGTGGTGTTATGTGTTGGATATCCTGGTTACTCCAGAGAGTTCAAAAACTCCGTTGGATAATTTACTGCATCATCGGGATTTGTTATGGAGTCAACGGATTTGTAAGTCATCTAATCGCCATCGATTTTTTATTGAATGGTGAAACTTAGTGCATGTACAAAATCATTATTCTTCGCGGCGAGAATTGCTCGTTTACTTCACCAAGCATAGTTCTGATAATTCTCACTAATGTTTGGGAAAACATTTTCAATGAGCTAATTGAGAGTCTACAAATCGGCAAAAGTCGTTGGTAAGAGTAATTAATCCAGCTGTCGCATCAACTGGGACTCTTCCATTTCCAACAGCTTGTTTGGAAAATTTTGCAGCTCTTTGATCATTTTGAAGTTGAACTCTCATATTAGTGGTTAACGTTTTTAATGTTAATGTTTTTACTTTAATGTTAATGTTTTTACTTTTATTTGGGTACGGTTTTCCGTCGACTCTCGTCAAATTTGGTTTGTAAACAAACCGGTTTCGGCTGTTTGCCATCTTCAGTGTTCCTTTCGTAATGTTTTTACGTTATTTCACAAAGGTGATGCTTTCAGGCAAGCATTAAATTCATCTGCAGGCGTTGCATGGGGAACGTCTGCCTGAAATCGCCTGTCAACAATATTATCAAGCCGCCAAAGATGTTGTTATTGCGCTGAAGATCCTTCAGTGTGAAATTAAGTGCTTCAAGTGATTTCTTATCTACCATTGTGCACTCATCCCAAGAAATGAGCTTGCATTGCATCAACAATTTTCCCATTGTACTGGATCGGAAAATATTGCATGTTAGAGTAGCAATTGTGTTTAAATTGAGTGGCAACTTAAGTGCAGAATGTGCAGTACGGCCGCCATCTAGAAAAGTCGCCGCTATTCCAGATGATGCTAACGCCAAAGCTATGTCATATATTGATCGAATAGTGGCCAAAATCAATGAAATGACAAAAGTTTTCCCTGTTCCTCCAGGTGCGTCCAGGAAGAATAAACCACCAGTATTATTGTCCACCGCTTGCATAAGTGTTTCGTGTATTTGTTTTTGATTTTCATTCAGCAAAGGCAAATTATTTCAAACGAGTTCCTGCAATGTATCAACACTGTATTGCAGCTCTCGATTTAATTCTTGGTGCATCGATCGATTTGGCGCAATCATTCCTACTTCAATCAGTAGCTTGTTTGCAATAGTCAATTGATGGTCATTGATCCTCAATCAGAATCAATTCGTCATTGTATATTTCATCGGTTATTTGCATGTTGAACGTACTTGATTTCGTGAGGGATACTCATACACCACGTACTGGTGCCGTTGTAGTACATGCAATATATTAGAGATGGCGCTGTATGTGAAAAATGATTTTGCCTGTTTTCCTGCTTTTCTCTTGAAATTTGTCCTGAATTTTCTTTGCTATAAACCTCACGGAGCCCGAGATCTTTCCACCGAATGCAAAACCGTGGAAATCGGTTGGTGCGTTCTGAAGTTATAGCGTCAGGAAGGAAAACCCGACTTATTTTTATATTATAGATATATATATATATATATATATATATATATATATATATATATATATATATATATATATATATATATATATATATATATATATATATATATATATATATATATATATATATATATATATATATATATATATATATATATATATATATATATATATATATATATATATATATTATATATATTATATTATATTATATATTATATTTGTATATATATGAATATTTGTTAACTGTATTACTTAATTTAATTAATTTTTTGTTATCAATACAATGCTGTTCTCAATGGAGTTCAACATTTTATGTGTTTTTTATTGTATCAAATTTGCTTATTATTATTAAATGGATAGATTGTAAATAAAAATACAAGTACAAACAAAAATTGCATTTTAATCAAAAATTTAGAAAATCGATCAAAAGATTAGAAAAATAAAAATAACAAAAGTTTAGCAAAAATAACAAAACGAATGAAAACATAATTACCAAAATAAAAATGTATATTGAAAATCACTTAACATTAACTTAGAAACTGACAAACTATATTTCTTTTGAAATGATGTGCGTTACTAATGATTTGAGAGCTATGGGGAATCTCGTTCTAGTCGTTTTGCATAAATATAGAATTGGAATTGAGATATAAGAGAGATGTATCTTAAACAAAGTAGTTGTTTACCTCTGTTAAGGGTTAAAAAGTTCAATTGCTCATATAAATACTCGGGTTGACGCATGTATATAATTTTATGCATTAGGATTAAAACCCTTAAACAAGTATTATTAACACCTGATCAACCTAAAACACTTGGTTCAATTAAAAGAAATCATAAAGTACTTAACGAGTTCTTATTACGGGACCTCACATGGGCACAGGCTTTTCACTATTTAAATTAGATAATGGTAGATTACCTACCCTGCCATCTGAACAAAAGAAATGACTATTAAAACGAAGAATAAAAGAATATTAAACAATAAACATATTAATTTAATATAAACGTAGGAGATTTAGACTTAGTAAAAATAGAAAATAGAAATAATAATACAAAGGACCATATAGAATTACAAGAAGAAATAATGATAATACTATAATAGATTATAATGGAATAGAAAAAGAATACTACAATAATAATTTAAAAGCTTAAAAATCACTTTAAAATATATTTTTGTTATTAACAAAATTTTTATCATAATTTTTAAGATAATGTAAAAAGATTTTATGAATAATGTAACAATGATATGTATGTTGGAAGAAAAATCATTTTTATAATTTTTCTTAAGCTGTGCACCACACAGCTATACAATGCACATATAATCAAATAGTAACATGTGTCATATTAAATGCAGTTGATCTAAACGATGAATGTACACAAATTGAGTGATTTATTTTGGGTGCCATATTTGTTTAAGTACTTTTATTTTTTCAAGCATTTTGATTCGCCACATGGAAAGTAGAACACAAATGCATGTCATTGAAATGAATTGCACAGAAACAAGAAAGAATGGCGAAATTAAAAGGTAAAAAAAATAGAGGGAAAATATCTATTAACGCTGTTGGTTCAGATCGCATAATGGAATGGGTTGATTGTCTTATTGGTCACGTTTTCTTATTTTAATTTTCTTTATTTTTGTTTAATCTCTAATATTTTATTTCTAATTTTTGCTTGCGCCCTAATGATAATTATATTACATGTAAATTAAATTTAATATAAAATCAAGATCCTCACATCATCCATGGTGTGGTTTTCTACCTGTTGTATTATATGTAATTGTTTGTAAGAACATGCGTATACAGGATCTTTTCTGCTTGATAAGTACATACTAACAAACAGTTAGGAATTTTGTCAATTTGGTAAACAAATAAGAATGTAAACCAAGGGAACAAATAAAGTTTTTAATCTACCTTCAGAACTAAATGAATGCAGTTGCATCAGATAAAATAAATAATATATTTAAATAAATTTAAATCCATAAACAACTAACTCTATTCTATGTGTCTCAATAACTTTAATACTAAAGTGTTATTATTTATTATCATTTTTAACCTTTTAAATACCATAATGAAAGTGACAAAATTGCATTATTATAATATCATTAAATTATTGTAATAGAAGAAACCATTGAACCACGGATTTATTGTGCGACAAACGTTTTAAAAACTGAAAATACAATAATTACAAACCACAATGAGCAATATAAATAAACACACAGCTTTTGAATGAGACTATTCTCCAGAGGACTAATAAACTAGTTTCCACAATGATTTATTGTGCGACATTAAAATTTGGCGACCGTGACAGGACAGCAGTTATAAAGTGCATAATTTTTCATTGAAATTGCTGAATTTCTCAAACATTTTTTATTATTACTCTGTGGTTTTGAATATCGAACCGTGAAAATAGTTTTACGTCCTAATAAATCTATTGTGGTTGCTGGTTCTAGTCACTAAAACAATATGGGAAAATACGAATACGAAATTGAAGTTCAAGGTAGTTCAGAGTTATCGGCGCTCAAATAAGAGGGTGCTAATATGAAAAAAACATCACAAACTTGAGAAAAAAGGTTGAGAAAGATGGTGACAAAATGGATGCTACGATTCTCGAATGTCGTTTAGAAATTCTAGAATCGTACTTTAGGCAATTGGGCCACACCCAAACAAAAATTGAAAACATTTTTTCGATCGACAATGCACGGGGAGACAATGAAGATTTATTCATCGGCACTAAAGCAAAATTATTGGAGTTTTTAAGGCCACATCGTAGCTCAGTATCAATGGAAGCCAGTTGCATAAATGCAAATATTTCCACCCCACCACATTTTTCACGTCTTCCCACACTGAAGTTACGAAAATTTGATGGCAAGTGTGCAGAGTATAAACGATTTATTACCAGCTTTAACAATATGGTCGAGGAAACTACTTTATCAAACATTGACAAGTTCAACTATTTGCTCAACTGTTTATCCGGTCCTGCTCTTGCTGTAGTGGAACGATATCAGGTAACTGAAGAAAACTATCCAAAAGCTCTCAACAGATTAAAGGAAAGGTATGACAATAAAGTACTTATATTTTTGGAGCATATTAATTCTTTGTTTAATATTACTAATATGGCAAAGGGGGATAGTGAATCTTTAAGGAAAATTATAGATACCGTTTCGGCAATTCGTGGTTCCCTGTTGTCGATCGGTTCGGAAATGGAAGTGCTAAATGGGGTTCTTATTCATATCGTGTTGTCAAGATTAGATTCCGATTCTAAATTAAGCTACGATGAGAAACAAGATTTTAGATCCTTGCCCTCGTGGGATACATTTTATGAGCTTTTAAGCAATCGGTGTCAATTTTTGCAAAGCCATGCAAAAAAGGTTGATACTTTTGAAAAATCAAAGGGCGCAAGGCCAAAATACAACATTAGTCGTTCTTCACATACGTTCGTTCAATCTAGCTCAAATTGCTATTATTGTGGTTCATCAGACCATACTATAAAAACCTGTTCTTCGTTTTCAAACCTTCTTGTTTCGGAACGCTTTAATTTCGTAAAGCGTGATGGGTTTTGTATTAATTGTCTGAATAAAGGGCACCTGGTGTCGAAATGCCCTTCCAAGTCTCGATGCAGACTATGTAAGTCGTCACATCATACCCTGCTACATATTTATAATCATTCGAAATACGTCGGTTCACTACCACTACCTAGTGGTTCTTCAGCAAACAACGCAAGCATCAAAAGCGAGTTAGTAAGCAGTAATTCCGCTTCGTTTATAATTAGAGCTTTTAAAAGAGCATTAATTCCAACGGCAGTTGTTTTAGTGAAAGACTCTTTCGGCGGATTTCTACTCGTTAGAGCTCTACTTGATTCATGCTCTGAAATAAATTTCATCTCGGAGGAAACCGCTAAGAGGCTAAATTTAAAATGGTATCCTTCCACTGAGGAGGTATCCGGCATTGGTGAAGTTCGAACAAAAATAAAGTCTTTTGTTGACGTGACTGTAAAATCTCGTTTAAACAATTTTGAATGGTCGTCTCAGTTCGCAGTCACAAAATCAATCTCGTCTCGACAACCTGGTGAAAACATTGATACCTCTCAATGGGAAAAATTGAAAACATTGCAGCTAGCCGATGCGTTGTTCTATAAGCCTCAACGTATTGATTTGCTTATAAGCAGAGAAATCTTTTTGGACTTGTTAATCGATGGCCAAATTTCGTTAGGAGATGACAAGCCCACTTTAAAGAATACTGTTTTTGGTTGGATAGTGGGTGGAAATTTTACATCCAAATCTACTTCAGCTCCACTTTCGTGCAATTTGGCTATTGGACGTGCTGAAAATTCCCTTGACTCCACGTTACGAAAATTTTGGGAAGTTAAAGACTTTGTCAACATGCCTTCAAAATTTACTGAAGAAGAAGCATGTGAAAAGCATTTTATCGAAAATGTCGTCCTTAAAACTAATGGCAAAATCCAATTTCGATTACCCTTCAAACATTCGCCTGATCTACTAGGCAATTCATTCGAAATGGCTCGAAAGCGTTTTCTATCTGTAGAAAGGCGCTTGGATCGCGATACACAGCTGAAAAATATGTATGTTCAGTTTACGGATGAGTACTTGTCGCTCAGTCATATGTCGCTCTACAAGAAGCCACTAGTTGGCTCGCACTTCATCATACCACATCATTGTGTGCTTCGACCTCAGAATGCAACCACAAAACTTCGTGTTGTCTTTGATGGATCTGCTTGTAGCTCATCAAAAAAGTCTTTGAATGACATTTTAATTTTCATTTCGCCTTCAGAAAATCGCTCTCACAGCAGATATTTCAAAAATGTACCGGCAGTTCGAAATTGATGATCGTGATCGCAAATACCAGCTGATTCTATGGAGAACCAATAAAGAGCAACCTTTAAATGTGTTTCAGCTCAACACTGTTACTTATGGTTTGTTATCCGCTCCATTTCTAGCCATTCGTAGTTTGTTTTTCATCTCAGATAAACATTGTTTGAGATTTCCCCTAGGGTCGCAAACTTTACGTGAGGATATATATGTAGACGATATTCTCACTGGAGCTGATGATGCTGAGTCCCTATTAGAAAGGAGATCACAATTGATTCAAATATTAAAATTTCATGTACTTGAATTAGCAAAATGGAACAGTAATTATGCCGACATCATAACAAACTCTACAAAGGAGGTCAGTATAAAAAGTTCTAATAACGAAGTAACCAAAGCTTTAGGTATGTCTTGGAAAACGAATCAAGATATATTCTGTTATCGCTTTGAGCTACCAGAAATCTAAGAGCCAACAAAACGATCGATTTTATCACTTGTTTCAAAAATATATGACCTTCAAGGCCTTTTGAGTCCAATTGTTATAAGGTGCAAAATTATACTTCAAGAAATATGGTTGCAAAATCTAGACTGAGATGAAGTTATTCAGACAACTTGAAATCTTTGCGGTCCGAAATACAAGAGGACTTTTCTTATATTAAAACAATTGAAATCCCTCGATATGTGCTCACAACGTCAGAAATACGCGGAGAAATTCATAAGTTTGCTGACGCATCCCAACGAGCGTATGGTTGCTGTATTTATTTTCGAATTTTGAACCACGGTAAATACAAAGCAAATTTGTTGATTGCTAAATCGAAAATTGCACCAATTAAGGCGCAGTCGCTACCGCGACTTGAACTATGTGTAGCAGTATTACTAAGCAAAACATGGAATAAACTAAAACTTAAAATGGAACCTTATGTTATTTTAATTTATTTTTGGACTGATTCGAAAATTGTTCTTCAGTGCCTCAAACTTCACTCGTCCACTTTAAATTGTTTCGTCGCCAATCGAGTATCCGAACTTCAGGATAGCACGAGAGGTATTCACTGGAGACATATTTCGTCAAAAAACAATCCCGCAGATATCGTGTCACGTGGTTGCAGCGCTCGAGAATTATCTTATATGGTTTAATGGTCCTGTTTTTCGTCAAAGTCATCACTCCACGTGGCCTCACGCTGATGACGAAATTCAATACAAAATTTTAGAACATGGAAAACCAACATTTAAATGCACTAAAGCTCCTTCATTTATATTGGACGAGATAATCGGGAGATATTCCTCCTATTACCGAATTATGCGCATCACATCTTACTTTTATCGTATTTTCAACACATGTCCATCCAAACCTGGTTTAAAAGTGGAAGATGTTTTACAAATCGGTTGACCAGTCTTTTTGGCGCATAATATCACATATACAACAACTCCACTTCAAGGAATACATCGATTTAATATCTAAGGGAAGTACTTTAAAGCCCTCTGTCCAAAAATTAACTCCGTTTTTACATTACATCGAAATAAATTCAACTCCTATTCAAATAATTCGCGTTGGTGGAAGACTAGCCAAAGCTCCCATCCCATATGAGGCCCGTTTTCCCGCATTGGTGCCAAAAAATCATCGCTTCATATTATTGTATGTAGAACACATACATCGGCTTAATTTACATGCTGGAGCAAAAGTTTTACTGGGTCTTATTCGTTAGAAAATCTGGATTATTAATGCTCGAGGTGTGGTTCGAAAAGTCGTGCGTAATTGTGTTCACTGCTTTCGATATAAGCCCAAATTAATGGAACAAATAATGGGAAATTTGCCTGCTGATAGACTCCGGGCACATCGCCCTTTTTTGGTTACAGGCGTTGATTTTTGTGGCCCATTTTTTACCACATATCGGATTCGTGGTAAAACTCCTTATAAAACTTATATCGCTGTATTTATTTGTTTCAGCTCGAAAGCTACGCATTTAGAACTCGTGTCAGAGCTTTCCACAAACAACTTTCTTTTGTGTCTCAAAAGATTTGTTGGCAGAAGGGGAATACCACAAAAAATGTATTGTGACAACGCAACTAATTGGGGGCGCATGTAACAAACTGGCGGAATTGAAAAAGTCGTTATTCACCGAAGACGCCATCAATGACATAATAAGTCATTCTGCGAAAAAAGGCATGACATTTTGTTTTATACCCCCGCGAGCACCACAATTTGGTGGATTATGGGAAGCTGCAATGAAGTCAGCTAAACGTTTGCTGCTAAAAAAATTAAGGCCCCCTTACCATACATTCGAAGAATTGCAGACGCTAGTAATAGAAGTAGAAGCATTCAGGCCGATCGCTCCGTTGACAGATGTTCCAACTGATGGTGAAGCTCTGACACCAGGCCACTTGCTAATTGACTCAGCGTTAGTAGCTCTTCCTGATATAACATTCAATATCAACAAACCAGGATCTCTCAACCAGTGGCAGCGCATTACATTTTTGAAGCAACAATTTTGGAAAAACTGGTCTAGAGACTATCTCTTGTCACTGCAGCAACGCATAAAATTGTTAAAATCAGAAAATCAGAAGGCCAATTGGTTATTGTTTATGAAAACAATACTCCACCCCAAAGGTGGCAACTGCTCGTGTAATAAAAGCTATAACTGGCTCAGATGGAAAGGTACGAGTAGTAGAGCTCAAATCAAACGACACCATATTTCGTCGTCCTATTCATAAAGTAACTCCTTTACCTCCTCGTAATCAATTTTGAAAGTAAGAGCTTTCAACGGGCGGAGTATGTTGGTTGAGATCGCATAATGGAATGGGTTGATTGTCTTATTGGTCACGTTTTATTATTTTGATTTTCTTTATTTTTGTTTAATCTCTGATATTTTATTTCTAATTTTTGGTTGCGCCCTAATGAGGTTCTCCAGAGGACTAATGAACTAGTTTTCACAATGAATGAAATATGTAAAGTGAATAAGGCCGACCGAATTGGACAGGGAATGATAAATCAGGTACTTGTTTTAAAGGATAAAGGTTAAACGAAATTACGAGAGCATGTCAGATGATAAAAAGTGGAATCGTCAATACAAAATTGCTAGACCGAGCAGGAGTTGAGAAGATTATTACAGAAATGGAAATCTTGCCGTACACTAACGCTGTCGAAGCAGTCAAATACGGGAAACCGTCGATTTATACGAATAAAACCTTGTTGCTATATGTTATTTCAAACCCAAAGTGAGAAAGGACTTTTATCATTGTCTCATAGTCAGATGTATCTATTAATAACATAACTGTATGTCGGCAGTCCTCTCTCAAACAGTTAGAAGAAAGAAGTTGTGTACCACGTCTACTAAAAGGCGGAAGAGCGGATTGTCAATACAAAAAAATAAATTCTCAAATTGTCGATATGATTACACCTGATATGTTATTCCTTACAAATTTCATTGGTTTGTTTAAGTCATGAGATCGTACTGAATTGCTCAATGATACCTACCTGATTCAATTGTTCAATGAAACAATTTAGCTAGGCAACGAAACGTTCTCTAATACATCCATGTCTAGGATTCAGTTACCTCTTGTTCTAACGAGTATAACAAGCGAAAGATTGTTGGTGGACATCGATCAGATCCACAACATCAGCATACGGAATATCGAAAAAATGCAACACCTTAGAATTAGAAAAAATCTGTCTCTAAGTGGCCATATTGGCATGGCAATTCTATTGATTATCTGCTAAGTATTATTGTGGTATAAAATAACCAGACGGCTTAATCTCCCAAAAATACTGTTCCAATTATCACCCCTCCGGGGGCACATTTATCAGTCTTTATGGGTTACTTAACCCATAATTTGGCAGCGTAAGCACTTTTAACTTAAGCAATTGTCACACACCTATCCAGTCAATTCGGTTTCGTGAGCAATATCAATAATTTGGCCGCGTCAGCGTCTGCATCACCGTACATGGTAGTGCAACGTGACAAGAGGAGCTTACGAGCCAACCAAAATGAAGTTGAAGAGGCAGTAATGGCTACGCGTGAAAACAATCATATTCTTTGATATTTGTGTTTGCTTCAAATTGTTTTTAATAATCTTTGGTAATTAATTAATATTTAAAATGTTGCATAATTCATATTTAAAGTGTTATTACAAAGATAAGTAATAAAAACTTAAAGCAGGTGTAACTGCCGTTGTTAAGCAAAATTTTTTAAAGTTGTATTCAACAATCTTTTTCCTCCATGTTGTGCACGGTGAAGAATTTTTTGACAGTCGGTAATCTCGGTAATCATTTAGAATTTACAAAACATTCGTTTCCCCAATATTTTTTCCCATTCAATATAAATCATTTTCACATGTTTGTTTATTTTTACAACAACATAATTTTAATTAATTATAGATATCTGTTATTCTTTTTAACGGTCTTTTTTAATTAATTTAACAGTATATATATATTGTTAAAAAAAATATATATATTGTTAAATTAATTGAAAAAGACCGTTAAAAAAATTAAAGGATATTTATTTAAGATATAAAAAGGTCGATTAAAAAATAATCAAAATTAATTAATTATTTTAAACAAAAGTTTTTTATTGATGTACATATAATCAAAACAAAGCTCGTTGTCAGAATACTTAGTTTTTGATATGAATAAATTCTTTGTAAGTTCTTCGTAAGCCTTGCAAATTAACCTTGTTTGCGTATTTTGTTTTTTATTAAAAAGGTAAATAAAATTTTTTTTTTTTTTGATTTTACTGAAAACAATAAAAACATTTTTTATGGATCTAATTATGTTTATACATCATTAACTACAAAGTGACAACTGAAAACAGTGCCATTACCAGAATCAAAATACTAATTTTACTAAAGCATACATTAGTTAAAGTACTGTTTTTGCATACTATTTTTGTTGACTAACGTGTCTTTAACGCTCAAATTAGACGTTTTTATGCGTACGACCGTTAATCTTCAAAAAATTAAATAAAATAAATGTTTCTTTGCCGGCGTTGTTTGTCGCATATTGTTGCTTTATTGTTCTATAAGATTTCCTAGGATGTTTAACTTGTTAACAGATACAATACGTCATTTCACTTTGCTTTTTTATAGTACATATTTATGGACATACGAGTATATGCACATGAGTACCTATGTATATATATACATGCATATGTATATTTATTATAGTCTCACAAATTAAACACAAACGGTCGAATATATAACATATTGTTACGAATGTGTCTTGCTTAAGTTTAAAATAAAACAATTAAGCAATAAAGGAAACTACTGGTTATAAACTGGGTAGAGTTTATACACACAAAAACAATTTTATATGCTGTTTTCTACTGCCTGGCACACAAGAAAAAAAATACAAGTGTGCTGCTTATCATCTAAACGCGCAAGACAAAAACTAATTTTACAACAACAAAATACAGTTGTTTATCATCTGCATAGTTTTCTAAGAAACCCTTTTTTTACAAAAGCAACAACAAATGTATTGAAATAAATCCCAAGCAGAAACCTTATCAGCATAAAAATAAAAACAACTATACACATATACATACAGGCGCCTATACAACGAATAAACAGCATACAACAACACAAATTCGATACAAAGGGAGTAGGGAATCTTCTAGATTCTAATTGGACAAGTGTAAATAGGGGAAGCGTCTGAGTGGATAATCAATCAGTGTAAAATTAAACCTCACAAGTGAAGACGTGCATTTTAAGTAAATTGTTCTGTGTCAACTTTGTGTAGTTAAAAGTAAATAATAAAATTGTTATTAATTTAAAAATTCTAATAACTGGTGTTACTTATTTTGCAATAAAGAACTCACAATAAAACGTTTATAAAAGGTATAAGCGTAACAACTGGTGTCAGAAGTGAAATTGGAAAAAAAAATTAAATAAATCAACTACAATGAAGTTGGAAGAGCTGAAAGTTGAGCAGCTAAAGAAGGAACTGAATAAGTTGAATCTGCCAACAACGGAAAGTAAAGCGGAATTGCAACGGAGGTTGATTGATGAATTCAAACAGCGAAACATCGATATTGGGACATATGAATTCGAAGACAAAGAAGCGGTTGAGTTATGTTATCCATCAGCAAACTCCAATGTAAGCTTGGATTCAATTCAAGAAAGTTCTAGAGCCAGCAGTGCGAAAATGGATGCAATTCAAGAAAGCTCTAGAGCCAACGGAGAAAAACTCGTTACTGAGGTAAGTAAGAAATTTCAGAAATATTTGGCAAACGAGTGGAAGCTGTGGAACAGAAAGTCAGCGAATTTTACCAAAAATTGTCAGGCCTGGAGAAAAAAGTGGACGGAGAATTGCACGAACTAATAACGAAAATGAACGACCTCCATATTCGAGAAGGACCGGTGAGAGTAGTCTCTGAGCACTCCAGCAGGATAAACACCCCGACCTATGACGGTAGCGCACCGTTTAATGTATTCAAGTTCCAGTTCGAAACAGTGGCTAGCAAAAATAATTGGTACAATGAAAAAAAAGCTATTGAGCTAATTCTGGCCTTAAAAGGAGCCTGCAGGAATAATTATGCGGACATAATGGTGGCCTTATAACACAAGTACGGCGGAGAGCATAAGAGAGAACTATAGAGAATGGAGTTACGAGGCAGGTTGCAGAAGGCAAATGAGATGCTGCAAGATTTTGCCATGGAGATTGAACGTTTGGTGCAGCTTACTTATCCAGGTGAACATCATCCATTCCTGGATCAGTTTAAAATAGAAGCATTTGTGAGTGGCATAAGAAATCTAGATATTAAATATGCAGTTTGTGCAGCACAGAAAGCATCCTTCACCGATACAATCTCGTACGCGCTGGCCCAGGAGACCGCCAAAGTTATCTCAAAGCCACAAGTCTACAAGGTACGACGTCTCGAGGCTGATACGGAAAGTTACGGAGACACGAGAAGCGAGAAGAAAGACATGATTGAGCAAATACTGAAAGAAAGAAGTAAGTCGCGTAGGTCTGTTAAGAATAGATCAAGATCTGCTTCACTTCCAAGGGACAACAAACAATACCAAATCGCACGAGTTACTGTTAAACTAAAACGAGCTAACACTGAGGGGCAAGAGCTAGCTCCCCCAACCGATGGCCCCGCAATCTACATTTCCATCATGCAACAGAAAAATAATAACCTTACTGTCACCATAGACACAGGAGCATCTCAGTCCGTAATAAGGCCCGATTTAGTTAAGGGGGCAGTGGAACCGCTAAAGAATGTACAACTACGCACCGCAACTGGGGATTCAGCCATCGTCTATGGACGAGCCAGGGTACGATTGACTATCGGAAACATCAGCGCAGATCACGTGCTTGTTGTCGCTGATATAGTGGATGAAGTTATTATCGGTGCAGACTTTATGATAGCTCATGGTATTAATCTGGACATGGGGCAGCAGATAATGATCTGGCGCAATGTGGAGATCCCCTTAAATGTTGGATATGAGAGGAAAAAAATTACCACCTCTGGTGGAAACTATAGTTTGGGCACGTGCAGAGGCAGATTGTGTGGACAACCGGTTGTGGGTGGTAGAACCAGAAGACGAAAGGAATAATGTGATATCAGCTAAAGCTCTCGTGAAAAGCTGCAAAGTTGGGAAAGTTCCTGTGAGACTACTAAATCTGTCCAACAGCGAAGAGACAATTGGCGAAAATACTTAAGTTGGTCGATGTGAGCCGTAATTAATTGTGCGACATATCTAGAATGCCCCAAAAGGACAACTAAAGAGCGGGATTTGCTAACAGAGCAGGTAAATAAATGGGTAGCGGAACTAAAAGCTCCCGACAGAAATAAAGCGAAGCAGTTGCTAAGAAAACATACCGCCGTCTTTGCCCTAAATAACAAAAGCCAAGGTAGAACAGCAGTTGTGAAACATGAAATAAATACTGGCGAAGCGAAGCCCATAAAACAAGCACCCAGGAGTGTTCCCCTTGCAAAACGGAACGAGGTCAAAGAACTGATTAACGAAATGGAACGGAGTGATCGAGCCATCTTCAAGTCCATGGAGCTCGCCGATAGTGCTAGTAAAGAAGAAAGATGGCAGCACTAAATTTTGCGTCGACTATAGAAAACTTAATGATGTTACTAAGAAAGACAGTTATTCGCTACCCAGAATTGACGACACCTAAGACAGGTTGTCCGAAACGAAATGGTTCTCTACCTTGGACTTGAAGAGTGGTTACTGGCAAGTTGAGATAGTCGATAAAGACAAGGAGAAAACTGCCTTCAGCGCGAGCAATGGGTTGTGGCAGTTTAAAGTAATGCCATTTGGGCTTTGCAATGCTCCAGCTACTTTTGAGCGCTTAATTTAACGTGTGCTCAAGGGGCTTAACTGGAAGACCTGTTTAGTGTATCTGGATGATATAATCGTGATGGGAAAGACTTTTGATGAACACCTCAAAAACCTTTGTGAAGTTCTCAAGCAAATAGCGGCTGCAGGACTTAAATTAAGTGTTTAGAAATGTGCGCTGTTTCAAAAAGAGGTTAAATACTTGGGGCATCGTGTAACAGCAGAGGGCGTATTAACTGACGAGGATAAAATATTGGCAGTAAAGAATTGGCCTCGTCCACAAAATATTCATGAGCTACGTAGTTTCTTAGGGCTTTGCACATACTACAGGCGATTCGTGCCGAACTTTGCTCAAGTGGCTGCCAGCTTGCATGAGTTGACCCGAAAATCGCAACCATACTACTGGAGTGGGGCAGCTGAAGAGGCGTTTCAAAGGCTAAAGGATCTTTTGTGTACAGCACCAGTCCTCGCCTATCCGATAGCTGGACACGAATTTATATTGGATACAGACGCAAGCGGCTACGGAATAGGAGGAGTGCTTTCTCAGGCGATTAATGGGACGGAAAAAGTTATTGGTTACTATAGCAGAGTATTGTCAAAGCCCGACAAAAATTATTGCGCAACACGATGGGAGCTGTTGGCCGTACTGGAGTTACGAGGCAACAACAGTTTACCATCAGGACGGATCACTCCGCATTACGGTGGTTGCTGCAGTTTAAAAACCCAGAAGGACAGCTTGCACGCTGGATTGAACGTCTGCAGAGCTATGACTTCAGCATTGTGCACAGGAAAGGCGGAAAACACAATAATGCAGATGCCCTTTCAAGACGCCCATGTAACGTAGAGTGCAGGCCTGTACAAAAGTCGAGGGAAAGGAGTCCATCATTGATGTGAGGTGAATCCAAATTGGCGCAGGAGAAGATTGATCTAGGGCCCAAAAGGGTGATCCCATTTTGTCAAAAATTTTATCGGCCAAGCTAGAGAACATAAGACCGGGTCGTAACGAAATATCGGCAGAAAGCCCGCTGGCAAAATCATACTGGGCTCAGTGGAATAGCCTTAAAGTGGTAAATGGTTACTTATATCGAAATTGGGAAAGTTCAGATGGAAAAACTACAACGGATTTAATCGTCGTGCCGAGTTTCCGGATAAAAGATGTAATGCAGCAGTTTCATAATGGTCCCAGCGGCGGCCATCTGGGTGTAACAAAAACACTAGAAAAGAAAACAGCGATTTTACTGGGTAGGCTGTCCACAATCTTTAGCCGAATTGATAGCTACTTGCGAGCAGTGTATCTGCTAGTAGTAATGGATTATTTCAACAAATGGCCCAAAGCGTATCCCATTCCAAACCAAGAGTCCAAAACGGTTGTAGATAAATTTGTGAACAATTGGGTGTGTCGATACGGTGTTCTAACAGAACTTCATTCCGATCAGGGACGAAATTTTGAGTCGGCCATATTCAAGGAAATGTGCGGCATTTATGGGATCAGAAAGACGAGAACAACACCAGAGCATCCACAGTCTGATGGCATGGTAGAAAGATTAAACCGCATCCTGGAAGATTGGGACGAGCATGTACCAAAGTTTCTTCTGGCATACCGATCAGCTATCCACGATTCAACATCATGTAGTCCAGCAAAAGTCGTGTTTGGGAGAGAGCTAAAACTACAAGCCGACTTAGAATTTGGCGTTAAACCGATTTCTGCACACGACGACAATGAAAATGTTCCTCAGATACAAGAAGACCTGCACGAGGTCCATGAGTTTATCCGCAATTGCATCAAAATGTCCGAGACAAAATGAAAGCCAGATATGATTGAGCAGCAAATACGGAAGGTTTTACAGAAGGACAACTGGTTCTACTATATAACCCACAACGAAGAAAAGGACTGTCTCCCAAACTGCAAACCCACTAGGAAGGACCATATAAGGTGATCAAGAAATTGAATGACGTGGTTTATCGGATACAGAAATATCAAAGTCCGAGGTCTAAGATGAAGGTGGTCCAGCTGGAGCGACTGGCCAAGTACGGGCGAGGGAATATTGAGCCTATTCGGGACGAAAAGGCTTAAGTGGGTGGCAGTGTTACGAATGTGTCTTGCTTAAGTTTAAAATAAAACAATTAAGCAATAAAGCAAACTATGGTTACAAACTGGGTAGAAGTTTATACACACAACTACAATTTGATATGCTGTTTACTAACTGCATGGCATGCAAGAAAAAAAATACAAGTGTGCTGTTTATCATCTAAACGCTCAAGACAAAAACTAATTTTACAACAACAAAACACAGTTGTTTATCATCTGCATAGTTTTCTAAGAAACCCTTTTTTACAAAAGCAACAACAAGTGTATTAGAATAAATCCCAAGCAGAAACCTTATCAGCATAAAAACAAAAACAACTATACGCATAGACAAACAGGCGCCTATACAACGAATAAACAGCATACAACAAAAATTCGATACAAAGGGAGTAGAAGATTCTTAAATCTTCTAGATTCTAATAATAATAATAATAATAATAAAAAACTATAGAATAAAAAAACTAAAACAACAGTGATGGCACAAGGGGCCATTTTGAAGGCGAAAAAAACCAGATGAGGGCTTTTATGGCTCCTTTGATGAAATTTGTGCCTTTTTCCATCCCTCTTTTTACCAGACATTACTAATGCTTTACTGTTGCCATTGATTTACTTTTGCTGAACTATTTGTGATGAAGGCCTAGCACTGATCACTAAGTAGTCCAAAAAGTGAAGGTCAATGCATTGGTCGCAGTATAGCAGTTAGAAGAGACAAATTTGAATTTCTTTCATTGTCATGGCGGGAAAATTCAGAATTGACTTCTGCAACATTCGTGGGCTGAGAGCGAATTTTTTCTCTGTGTATGCTCACATTTGTCTCCATAGGCCGGATATTTTAGCCTTTTGTGAGACTCAGGTGTCCGAGGACGCTGATCCACAGAGTTTTCAGTTACCTGGGTATCACCTACTATCGCTATTTAATTTTCACCGGGGTCTTGCAATTTATATTTGCAATGAAGTTGTGTACCAATGCCAGCAATCATTGGCTATGAATGATCCTGAATTTAGCTGTCTCTGGGTTAAATTCAGAATCAGGACACACCCCTTGCATTTCGGGTTTCTTTATAAAGTCCAAATACCGGAAACGATAAAACCCTAGCGGGCTTCGATTTTCTTTCTGACTCCATAACGAAGATTCTAGATAGTTGCCCAAACAGTGAAATTGTTGTTGCTGGTGATTTCAATGTTCACAACTGTTCTTGGCTTCACCATTCAGACCATACAACTACAGAGGGCCAGTATGCTGAGCTATTTGCCGCGCAAAATCACCTTGCGCAATTAGTGAATGAGCCAACACACATTCCATGTGTTGATGGGCACCATAGCAATACACTCGACCTTTTTCTTACTTCACACCCCCAAAAGTATGAAGTTAATGTTTGTGCACCTCTCGGCAACTCCGATCACTGTACCATATCCACCTCCTTTTCATATTCGAAGCTTCGCGATGCTTCGAAATCAGCTACCAAACGTCTAAACTATATCTATGAGAAGGCTCGTTGGGCTGAGCTTAACGAATTTTTTAGACAATTTAATTGGAAACTATGTTTCTTGGATAATAATGTCAATGCCATGGCGGAAATGGTTGTAAACATGATTTTGTTTGGAATGAAAACCTTTATTCCATCCAAAACAATTTCGATTAAAACCAGATCAAAGTCTTGGTTTAATCAGACGTGCAAAAATGCAGTCAGATCAAGAGAGGAAGCATTCAATATCTGGCGTAAAAATAAAAACGCAGATACTGATTTGCTACGCAAAAGGGAGAGATCTTCGTGTGCAAAAGTTCTAAGGCGCGAAAAGCATCTGTACGATGAGCGCCTTCGTGCTAAAGTTCTTGCTACTTCTAGGGGTAGTAAGAACTTTTGGTCATTTGTTAAAAGAATACGTGATAATGCTACTTCTTCAATTCCGACTCTTTTTAAAAATGATCAAATATTCACTGACCCGGTTGATAAAGCTAACCTTTTAGCTGGTATATTTGCAAATAATTCTTTTTTGCCGGAAAGCAGTCAACCACCGTCAGATCTCGACAGAGTATCAGTTACTATGCCGAGGACATTTATTGAGCTCGAGCGGTTAAAAGGGTTCTTACATATCACAACATAAACAAGTTTCCTGGGCCTGATGGGATACCAGCACTGGTCTTGAAGCAGTGCTCGTCCACGCTAGCGCGTCCATTAGCAGCCCTTTTCAGTTCATTGTACCATGTCGGAGAATTTCCGAAGTGCTGGAAAGTTGCTAATGTAACGCCTATCCCCTAAAAGGGGGAGGCTAACAACCCTGATAATTACCGCCCAATCGCAATTTGTTCTGCACTTTCTAAGGTATTTGAAAGTATGATTAATTTCCATCTAGTGAGATACCTGGAGTCTAGCAGCTTGCTTAGCGACCAACAATATGGTTTTCGTAGGGGGCGCTCTACGGGTGACTTGTTAGCATTCTTGTCGGAACAATGGTGTAACTCCATACATCATTTTGGAGAAAGCAAGGTGGTGGCTCTAGATATTTCCAAAGCATTTGATAGAGTGTGGCATGATGCACTTCTGTCAAAACTTGTTGCTTTTGGTGTCAGTGATAATATTTCAAGATTTATATCGAGTTTTCTCAGAAATCGCACTATACGAGTTGTTATAGATGGGATTTCATCAGACGAGTTCATGATAAATTCAGGGGTACCGCAAGGCTCCGTTATTTCTCCTACTTTATTCCTTATCTTTCTAAATGACCTTCTTTGTCGAACTTTCAACCCTATATATTCTTTTGCAGATGACAGCGCCATTTGTCACTCATATTCATTTGATAATAGACCAGGCCATTTGGAGGTTACTTCCAAAAGGCAAAACATGAATGATACGCTTAATCACGATCTTGTGACAATCTTGGAATGGGGTCGTGTGAATAGAGTAGAATTCAATGCTGGTAAGACACAATGTTGCATGCTTACGCATAGATCTTCGTTTGGTAGTGGTGCTGCATCTGTTACTATGGGTGATGTTCTCGGTATGAAAATTCAGTGTGATGTTCGTTGGACTAAACACATTTTTCAGGTTTCTAAGGAAGCTTTCAAGTGCCTCGGTTTTCTAAAGCGGTGTAGAAGATACTTCACCCCATCCGATCTCCGTACTATCTATACCACCTACATCCGTCCGAAAATGGAATACAACTCTCATGTATGGGCCGGTGCTCCAAAGTCTATTTTGGGGTTACTCGACCGCGTACAGGAGAGGGCCAAGAGGCTCATTGCTGACAGTAGGGTATCCAACTCTATTGATTCTCTAGAGCATCGATGCAATGTGGGATGCATTTCACTGTTCTATCGTTACTACAATGGTAAGTGCTCTAATGAGATTAGGTAACTTGCTCCTGATACTCGCACGTTTTCACGTTTAACTCGATTTTCGATGAGAGCACATCATTTTGTGGTTGATTGGCCAATGAATCGCACTACGCATTACAGGGAAAATTCGTTTTTCAGCAGAACAGTCCGTATGTGGAATAAGATCCCTCCGGAGGTCTTTCCTGTCACTTTCAATCTGAGAAAGTTCAAATCGAATGTCCACAGACACTACTCCCTCTTTCCCCCTTCCCTTAACCTAATTTCCTAGTTCTGGCACAGTGCATTGCATACGTAGGGGTCATCCCCTGAGTGCTGGTCCTATTAATAAAAAAACAAAAAAAAAATTGGACAAGTATAAATAGGGGAAGCGTCTGCGTGGATAATCAATCAGTGTAAAATTAAACCTCAGCTAGTGAGCACGTGCATTTTAAGTAAATTGTTCTGTGTCAACTTTGTGTAGTTAAAAGTAAATAATAAAATTGTTATTATTTAAAAACTCTAAAAACTGGTGTTAATCATTTTGCAATAAAGAACTCACAATAAAACGTTTATAAAAGGTATAAACGTAACAATATATTGTAATTAATTAAATAAGGCTAACTTATATACCATTTTGAAAAGCTATTTCTTTAATAAATCAATTTGTGGTAATAATAATAATAATAAAAACATAGTAAAATTAAGTATAATTTCAGTTATAATATAAATTGAGACAAAATGACAAAACAAGAACAGACAAATTTTGTTGGTAATATGTGTGCATCTATAACGAGCGATAATTGTGATGAAAATCCGTTAGCTCTTTAATAATTTTTAGACAAGCTAGGGTTGACTGAAAACGTCAGTGAGAAAACCGACTCTAAAGCCTAGGGAAGTATTTGCTGAAAACAAAACCACAGTCAACGATATTAAACAAAAGAAAAATGTAGAATTGATTATGCGACTATGACAATTTCAAGGATTAAATTGTCATTCTTTCATGATACCACCAAGGTATGAACATTTTCGTATGCTCCAATGTTTATTGACTCTAGATGCAAGTAAGTTTATAGAAAAAAGCATTAGTCACTGAAAGGAGTTTGTGAAATGCATAAGGAATAACGACATTAAAACACAGACTCTGAAGGATTATTAAATTTACACTATTAAAAATGAGTCAATAAATATCCAGAAGAAAAACGGTACTCGCTGGATTGATTCAAAATAAGGTTAGATCTGCTTCCACTTTGCCAGCAGCTTGCAGATATATTTGCAGTGGAGAATGAAAAAATTACAGTAACTAAAGTTACTACCTACTAGCCTACGGGGGGTAGTGTACTAGCTTGTCATTATGGGGGTTGTGGGTTCGATTTCCAACGAAGACCTTGGTTCTTTTTCACTACAAAAATAAAAATTAAATGTCGGTGGCAGTTAATTTCCGACTATCCTTCTACTTCCACCACCTGTTTCATCTATTCTCTGTCCCTTTCCTAAAGAATATAGCACGTTACTTGACTAAATAGGTATTGTTGCCTAAAGTGCTACTTCTCTTTATAAAAAAAGAAAAAATTAACTGATTGAATACCAGTTAAAAAAAAATATGGACTTACACATTCTCAAAAGCAATAGTAAACATGGATAAATAACTGATTGAACTTAGGTCCTCAAAAGTAGTGCAGATAATAGTATAGAGTGTGTGTTAACTGTCGATGTGTGAACATAAAATTAATGTTGTCGATTTCTCCTCTTAAAATCTTTCTTCGCTGTTTAATCGGCTATAAGTTTCCACTACTAAGAATAGAAAAACTGTTAACGTTCGTTTGATCAGTCAAAACAGGCTTTATTGTCTCTAAGAGTTTTGCAGTATCTAGATTTCACTAAACCTTTTGTAATAACTGTAACGGTTTACCAATTTCACTTGCTTCTAAATCTCTGAATCAAGTGGATTAGAAAAAACCCACTGGGCTTGAAATTTTAGTGCTTTATTCTTCCATTTGCCATTTCTGGCCATAGTACTTCTTTTTAAGTAAGATCGCATCATAGACCTCTTGTTTATTTATTTACTAAAACAGACCCAAAATCTAAGTTATGTAGAAATGATTGAAAATAAACAATGTTTTTTGTTGTTTTGAAATGTTTTGTAGTGTTTGTATGGAAGTGTCTTTGAGTCTTGATGTCTATGCTATGTTGATTTTATGAAAAATTCTCATAGAATCAGTTTGGCTTTGGATATAAGACTCTTAGGTTTTTCTATACAATATTGGGGCAAAATTCACTGATGAGCTACTTGAGCAATAGTGAAATTGCAATATGGATGTGCTCTCCTCCATTACAATACATTTCAAATATTTTTATTTTGATTTTTATTTGAATAAATGTTTTATGAGAATATCATAAGATGTTTATTTTTAAACAAAAACTTTTGTAATAAATATTTTGTGAGAATATCATGAAATATTTATTAAAAGGAATCAAGCACGAAATAAAATTGCTTATACACTAATTATATTTTATTTGATCAAAAGATTTGTTAACACCAAGGTGTCAAATTTCTCATGAATTAAACGAATAACACTCTCTTCCAATTTCTGGTTTAAACATCAATCTGATAATTCAATATTATCACCATTCTGTAACTAAAATCATCGCGATTCTACAATGTTTGTGTTGGTCTACCTATCTCATATCTATCTATCTCTCATCAGATTAAGCAACTATTTATTTAATATTTGAATAACAAAATTTTTTTGGAGTTTTAAGTAAATGCTGCACATTTACATGATCCATTTGCATAGTAGTGAATGTTGTATTGAACAATTATACTTGTTCGGTCACAATTTAGATGTCACATACTGTAATACAATTTCTTAGTTATCAAATTTTTCTTTGTTTTCATGTTTCTTATAAGATATAACTTTTTTTCTTATAAGATATAACCGTTCATTTTTCTTTTGTAGCTTGTAATTAAAAATTCTATGCGGTATTAATCAGTTAAACAGTGTAGACGTGTACAGTGTGTTACTGCAATTGTGTTTTATACCATATACTTAAAAATAAATAAATTACAATTTCCTTACCTTCTCTATACAATTTTAAACGAAACTTTTTTTTTCAAATAAATAAATAAAAACAAATAAAAAATTAAAAATACAAAAAAAGTTTAAGTTAACATTTGGCGACCGTGACAAGACGGTGAAACTTATAAGAAAGCCATTGAAATAGAAACCAAAAACTTTGTTAATAAATTAACATTGTTGAGTTAAATCAAATGAAGCGATTAAAAGCTACAAATTGGGAGTGTAATAAAATTTAAAAAAAAGCAAGTGTAATAAGTTTAATTAACATAAAAACTAATATTCCAGAAGCTTAGTAGAGTGCGATCATTGTAGAAAATGTGCGGTTTGTACAAAATACCTTCCCTAAAATATAGCTAACTACAATTTAGAAACTTGTGTAGAAATTTGAAATTGATTATCAAAATTTTGATAAACTCAAACGGTAAATGTGTCACAAATCGAATTTACATTTTCAAGTTTGTATGTGCCGCCGTATTGCTTTTCTTGTCTTTTTATCGAAAATCAGTGTATTAAAGGACAATGAAAAACGAAACAAAGTAATTGTTGTTGTCGTTCACTCGTTCGTTACTTTGGCAAAACTGAATTCCTCTCTTTCATTTGCCGTGCATCTCATATGTGGTGCATATGTTCAATTAGAATTGTCAGAACAAGAAAAACCAATAATAAAAGTTTATAAAAGTGTTAAAAACAAAACCCAAAATAAAGCTGCTAATAACAAAAACAACCATCATAGTAATAAAAGCATACCGGAATTTTTTCTTTAATAAAATAGACTGCAAGAAACAAATTCGAATTATTGCGTAAACATATACAGTTCATTAAGATATAACAAAAAGAAAAAACAAAATATAACAATTACAAAGGCTTTAGTAACAATCTTTTAATATTTGAAACCATAAACTGTAAACAATAAAACATACATATGTACATACAGTTGCACATATAGCGTATTAGTGTTGGGCAAGTTAAATCAACTCAATAGTGCTGGGTAAGTAGCAAACACATGGGGTACTTTTTTTTACATAACGTGGTACAATCATACGGTACGAGTTACTTTGCAAGTTACTAAATTTTTTTGAACTTCGCAACTTAACTGGTGGAACATCAACATGATGAGTGACGAGGACAACGGATCCAAGCTAAAAGGCGATCTTTCGGCGTTAAAATCGCAAAGAAACGTGCGATAAGCAAACTAAAGGGTAAAGTGGAAAAAGAAGGTGAGTCGGCAAATTATACTATAATTGAATGTCGCCGTCAAATGTTAGAATCGTATTTTAAACAAGCAAGTCAGAGTCAAATTGAGCGCATAGAAGCGTCCGATGAAGGTCGCACCGACTTGGAAGAGCTTTTTATTTCAGGTAAAGGGTTATTGGTGGACTTATTGAATAAGAAGCGTGCAAGTGATATTGATCAAAGCTTCTTAAATACCTCCACATTTTCGCATCATAATCGTCTAACTACATTAAAGCTTCCGAAATTTGATGGAAAGTACTCCGAGTATCATCGTTTCATTACCACTTTTAAAATGCTAGTTCATGATGAGACCTGGGTTCCTACTATTGATAAATTCAGTTATTTGATTAATTGCCTCAGTGGACAAGCGTTGGCCTTGGTCGAGCCTTTCCAAGTTGTAGAAGAAAATTATCAAAAGGCTTTAGACTGCCTCAAGGCTCGATATGACAATAAGTCTCTCATTTTTATTGATAATGTAAACTCCTTGTTTGCAATTTCGCCTAGTCACAAAACAAGCGCGTTAGTCTTACAGTCGATCATAGACAGTGTAGCTGCACTCCGAAGCTCTATGTTATCATTAGGGTCTGAGCAGCAAGTAATGGACGCAATAATTATTCATATCGTTTTATCGAAAATTGATTCAGAATCGAAGGCCGTGTACGATGAAAAACAAAAGTTTGACCAATTACCATCATGGGATGAATGTTATGGAATTCAAGTCGTCGCTGTCAATTTCTGGAAAGTAGATCGGCAGAAAATCATTCAATTACCAGGTCGAAACTTAAACTTCCCGGGCTTTCGTTCATGACATCTTCCATTTCATGTGAATACTGCAGCGGGAAAGATCATTTCACCGGAAGCTGCTCTCGATATTTAGCTCCGCCAATCCCTCGTCGTTTTAACTTTGTTAAGTCGGCTAAGCTGTGCATTAATTGTTTGCGCAAGGGTCACATCGTTTCAAATTGTCAGTCCAAGTCCCGATGCCGTACTTGTCGTATCTCACACCACACTTCTTTGCATCATTCAAGTTCCAATTCAGCGACAGATCAATTACAATCTGGCAAGCCATCCTCAACAGCGTTCATCGTTTATAAATTCTTCGGTCTAGTCGTCCATCTTCATCGCCTTCTCAGGCTGTGCCATCGTTCCAATCGTCCCCATCTTCGCAGCCATCGCTGTCCTTTATCCTTCGACTTCATCAAGTAAAAATTCATCGTTTACAAATTCTTCGTCTAGTCGTCCATCTTCATCGCCTTCTCAGGCTGTGCCATCGTTACAATCGTCGTCATCGTCGCAGCCATCGCTGTCCTTTCATCCTTCGACTTCATCAAGTAAAAATTCGTCAGCTAATCAAATAAATAGTTCAGCAGCAATCCACGTAACCACAAAGTCAACGTGTCTTACGTATAATCATCGTCGAGTTTTACTAACAACGGCTATCGTATTAGTAACAGATAGTTTTGGAGTATTACAACCTTGTCGTGCTCTGTTAGATTCATGCTCAGAAATCACCCTGATTACGCACGAAGCTGTAAGCCAGCTGCGCCTTCGGCAGTATACCTCATTTCAAGACATTGCAGGCGTTTCAGACATTCGTACGCAACTTAAATCCAAGGTTACTGCAACAATTAGATCTCGCGTGTCAACATGTGAATTCACAACAACATTTTTTGTATGCAAATCAATATCGTCACACCAGCCATCAGAACGCTTCAATTCAGACGGGTGCATTCCGTCGGATATCCAACTTGCAGATCCGCAGTTCAACATACCTCAGCGTATTGATTTACTTTAAGGCTCCGCAGTTTTTTTTGATCTTTTGCTAGACGGCAACATTTGCCTCGGAAACGACCTACCTTCATTGATAAATACTTCTTTGGGTTGGATAATTGGAGGAAAAGTAAATCTTCAATCATCACATGCGGTTTCGTCGTATCATTCAACCACTCTAAATGATCTGGATGCATCGATAAGAGCTTTTTGGGAAATCGAAGAGTTTCCTCGCAGTAAACTCGCAAGGTCAAAGGAAGAGATTCAGTGTGAAAACCATTTTGTCGAAAATACCATTTTTAACGCCAATGGTAGGTTCAAAGTTCGTCTGCCACTTAGAGGCTCAGTTAATCAACTTGGAAATTAATTTGAACCAGCTCGTCATCGTTTTTTGGCCCAGGAGAAACGTGTTCAAAGTAATGAAGCAATAAAGGGTATGTACATTGATTTCATGCGTGAATATATTGAACTTAATCATATGTCAATGGCTAATTGTGAAACTTTAAATCGACCGCACTTCGTCATACCCCGTCATTCAGTATTACGTCTTCAAAGTTCGTCTACAAAGTTACGGGTGGTGTTCGACGCATCTGCTTGTACTTCTTCGAACATATCCCTAAATGACCTTCTCATGGTTGGGCCAACTATCCAAAAGGAACTAGTTCTCACAATTCTCTGTTTTCGATTTAATAAGTACGCGTTATCGGCCGACATTTGTAAGATGTATCGCCAGTTTCTAGTGGACGAGAGGGATCGAGTCTGTCAACTGGTTCTTTGGAGAGAGAACTCAAATAAGCCTCTTAATCTTTATCAACTTAACACGGTGACATACGGCACTTCCGCAGCCCCTTTCTCGCTATTCGAAGCCTTTCATTAATCGCGGACAAATATAGTAAGCAATTTTCTCTTGGGTCCCAAATTCTAAAACATGATTTGTACGTGGACGATCTTCTTACAGGAGCATTTACTATCACTGAGCTTGATGTCAAGAAAACAATTGAAAGAAAAGCTCCTTCATATAAATCAAATCGAAGTACCCAGATATGTTTGCTTGAGGCCCGATGAAATATTTGAAATTCATGGCTTCGCAGACGCATCGCAACTGGCTTACGGATGCTGCATTTATGTAAGAAGTTTCACATCAAGGGGAGTTCAAGTGAATTTACTTATCGCAAAATCAAGAGTAGCGCCAGTATTGCAACAGTCGTTACCCAGACTGGAGTTATGTGCTGCATTATTATTGAGTCGGACTTGGAATAAAATCAGAGAACAATTTCAAACTAAGTATACGTATCGTGTATTGTTTTGGACCGATTCAAAATCTCGTTTTAAATTGGCTGAAAAATCATTCTTCGACATATGTTAGTTTCGTCGCGAACAGAGTTTCAGAAATCCAGGACACAACTAACAACATACCATGTCGGCATGTGCCATCCAAAGAAAACCCGGCAGATATCGTATCACTATATGGTTCTCAGGCCCACAGTTTCTTAAAAAAGATGAAACCCATTGGCCCAATAGCTCCGTCACTACAACGCAACTTCCTTCAGCGGAGTTTAGAAAGTCAACCTTCAAAACAACGAGCACTCAATTCTTTGGCAATTAATTCAGAACCAATCTTCCTATCTTCGAATTCTCCACATCATAACATATCTTTATCGTTTTCGTTACAAACAGAAAGGCAAGTCATACTTCACAGCTTATGAGTTAAAACTAGAAGTGGAAGGTAATACACGATATTCAACAATCATCATTCAAAGAAGAAATTGAACGCCTTGAAAAAGGTAAAATCCTACAACCTTCACTCCAAAAATTATCGCCGTTTATACAAAAAATCCAAATTTATCGCACTTCATTACCGATTATTAGAGTAGGTGGCAGATTAGCAAATGCAGATGTGCCGTATAACACAAAGTTTCCAGCTCTTCTTCCAAAGGATCATCGATTTACGCACCTGTACGTAAAATATCTTCATTTGAAACACTTACATGCAGAACCCAAGCACTCATCGGAATTTTGCGCCAACAAGTTTGGGTCATCAACGCCAGAGATATTGTACGAAAAGTTGTGCGAAGTTGCGTGCACTGCTTTAAGTACAAAACTCGTCTTTTGCAACAGGTCATGGGTGACCTACCTGCGGACCGTGTTACTGGACATCGCCCATTTTTCATTAGCGGCGTCGACTTTTGTGGCCCATTCTACACATCATATCGAATCAGGGGCAAACCTCCATATAAAACCTACGTAGCCATCTTTGTGTGCTTCGCCTCTAAGGCCGTTCATATAGAATTAGTGTCGGACTTATCGTCTAATTCATTCCTTTTATGCTTGAAAAGATTTATCGGAAGACGCGGAATTCCTCAGCGCTTGTATTGTGACAACGCCTCAAATTTTGTGGGCGCTTAGTCAAGGCTTAATGACTTTAAACAAAAGTTTTTTGAGAAGGATAAAATCAAGGTCCTAATGGAGTATAGCGAAGTAACTGGCCTTCAATTCATGTTTATTCCACCCCGATCTCCTCATTTTGGGGGTCTGTGGGAGTCGGCAGTAAAGTCCACAAAAACAATACTGGTGAAATATGCATCTAACGCTGGTGTTATTTACGAAGAGCTTCAAACTCTTCTCATTGAAGTTGAGGCGATTTTAAACTAGCGTCCGCTGTCACCATGATGGTGAAGCATTGACACCTGCTCACTTAATTATTGGCTCATCGCTCTTGGCATTACCTGATGAAACTTTACGGCAACCGCAAAATATCCAACATCTAAAGCATTGGCAACGCATAACTTACTTGAAGCAACAGTTTTGGTTACAATGGTCTCGAGACTACATATTAAGTCTTCAACAAAAGTCGAAGTGGTTAAGCCCAAATGCCAATATCAAAGAGGGACAATTGGGTATCATCCACGACGACAATGTACTTCCTCACCAGTGGATCCTCGCTCGTATCGCAAATGTCATCCCTGGAAGAGACGGCAGAGTTCGAGTCGTCGATGTTCAGACGTCAAAAAGGATTCTTCGAAGATCTATCCATAAGATTGCTCCCTTACCGATTGATGAAGCTGATTGAAAGGCCCTTTCAATGGGGCGTAGTATGTTCGGTCACAATTTAGATGTCACATACTGTAATACAATTTCTTAGTTATCAAGTTTTTCTTTGTTTTCATTTTTCTTAGTATACACATTTTGTTTCTTTTTGATCATTGTACTTTTTTTCTTATAAGATATAACCGTTCATTATCTTTTGTTGCTTGTAATTAAAAATTATATTCGGTGTTAATCAGTTCAACAGTGTAGACGTGTACAGTGTGTTACTGCAGTTGTGTTTTATACCATATACTTAAAAATAAATAAATTACAATTTCCTTACGTTCTCTATACAATTCTAAACGAAACGTTTTTTTTCCAAATAAATAAATAAAAACAAATAAAAAATTAAAAATACAAAAAAGGTTTAAGTTAACAATACTTTTTTCAAAACTGTGACAATTGCACTCTGCACCGGAAGTGGATTTTGAAAAGAAATTTACGGGGTGAAACTTTCCATAGTTTACCGTTGCAGTACGAGAGCACCAAATCAGAGTGCAGTAGCATCACAATGTAACCTTGCCATACGTTGGATTATAAATTGTTATTGCTTTCATTAATCCTTCTCTTAATTCGTTAAAAGAATTCATACAATTGCTTGAAAAGGTAAAGAACTATTTCTTTTTTCCATTAATAAATCTAATAAGGATTTTGATATTTTAGAAAATGAGGAAACAAATCTTTTAAAATATGAAAATAGTCCAATGCAAAGTTGCAATTCTTTCGATTCGTGGGTATTGAAAAGGTTTTAATTGCAGATAAATGTCTATCAGTTAGCCTTGTTTCATGACAATTGACTGCTAAGCTTTTTTCATATGAACGAAAATGAACCATTATCATTTTGTAAATATCTTAAAGTTTATGCATTAAAGTAAATAATAAATTAAAGTTGTTAAAAATAAATATTACTAATGAAAACCATTTATAAAATTATATTTACAATAGTTAATATATATAAGCCAATAGGCTTATATATATATCAGATCATATTACACGCCTACTGCATGTCTTGTTCGTTACTTTTTTATCTGTAATTGTAGAATTTTACGTATTTATTTTCTAAACTTTACTTCAGAAAATTAAAACTTTGCCATTGCTAAAGACTGCCCAGGATTAAAATATTCTCGCTTAAGGATTTAAATTAATGAGTACAGTTGAAGCCCGATATATAGAATGATTTTGTTATTTTATATTTTTTAATAAACGTTTTGTTTTTATTGCAAAATAACTGCACACAATACTGTAGAGTTTTGATTTGGACGAGTTGTTTCCACACAATGGTAACTGTAACACTAACGTCTAAAAGCTGCTTTTTTATCTTTATGTCTATAATGGACGACGATCACAATTTAACTACCTTTATTACTCAACAGCTGGAGCATATATTCTGTTTTAAGCGGTTCTCGCGTTTACAAAAAAGTTATTTAATATTATAGCATATAGTTGTAATCATTATTCAGTGTAAGTGCCTGTTTGTATGTGTTTCTTCTTTTTCTGTGTTAGTTGTTTTTATTTCCGGATTGTTAAATTTAGTTCGTGGAATTTATATCCTGTGTGATTTTTTTAGAAACTTCTTAATTTGTAGACACAATAGGTCATTTCTTTAACCTATTTAGTGATAATAAATTTCTTTTATAACTTAAAGTAAGCATCTTTGTAACACTGACACCTTTGTTCAATCATTACACGTGTAGAGCTAAGACAATAATTAAACTTTTTTGTTCTCCCGTAAAATCACTGTTGTCCCTATATGGAGTCAGCAAGAATTTTGATATTAGATAAGCGGAGTCCCCGAGGATTATAACATTGGGAGCAAGTTATATTTTTCCGCTAATAATCGCCTTATAAATAGGACTACCGCTTCATACATTAGCATCATGACAACTACCAGGATAGCCGATAAAAACGTCTATGAAGCGAAATTTATTGTCACATATAGCCTAAAATAAAAAACTTATGAACTTGTCTTATCGTTTAGAGCTAATATAAAATTTTATTGTACTACTTATATGCATATAAGTAGAAAAGAAACCTTTTCTATAACAAAAACTTACTGGATCTCTTCTTGGCATTGGTATTTTCAAGTGTGGACTACACCCTTTGCAACGTTAAAACGATGACTTAATTGCCAAAATGTTACATCACATTGCCTAATTTCCAAATGGTAATGTACAAACATTTTTCAAAATTTTAAGACAAACGTCCTTTTCTAAAAGTATGCCACAACGGTTTCAACTCACGCATTATTGGCTGGAACTAATAATGTAGAATTATTCAAATATTTATTTAAAACAATGAATTTTTATGTACATACTTTAAATGTTGAACGATTCATCTGAAAATGTTTAAAGAAGACATCAGCCGGATACTTCTTAACGACAGAAAAATAATCCAACACTTTTGGAATTTGTTTTTTTTTGTTTCATAATTTGTTCAGAATGAAATTTAGTTTTCTATTCTTTAATCATCTTTTTTTAGTATGTTACACAAATTTTCCTCATTTTTTATATCATATAGTTTATTATTAATTTTTCCATTTTCACAGTACAATTTCTTCGTTCGTAAATGCAAACACTAAAATAAGCACAACAAAGCATATGCAACAGCTGATTAGCAGTGGCAGTGCAGAATAATCATATCATGCAGCGCAGTGATGCATTTACGAACAGGCCCCACATTCATAAATAGGCTACTTTTTGCACACAACAGAGTGCGCCGTTATATACTGTTTTGAGCACTTCTAGATTTTACTAGAAAACTCTAAATCATCGCATTTACTGCAGTTGCCGCAGTAGGTGTTTCTTTTGTTGGGCATCTTCCTTTTCTGGTTGATAATATTAGTTCATGGAATTCGCTTGCAGTATGTTGTTTTATGTTTATAAGATTCTTAGAAATTTCTTGATTTGTTAACGGATAACATATTTCTTAATTTTTTTAGTTATATTTAATTTTTTATAACTTCAGCACTTATCTTCGTTATAATATTAACTACCTCATATAAAATAAGGGTTTTAAGAAAGTCGAACATGTCGTTGTAACTATGCAAATGACATTTTGGTCCATGGGCTGAGTTAAAAATGTAACGTTAAGTGGTAAATAGGAGCCATCTTTAAGATGCTGTCAAGGATTAGTAATGTTTAATTTAGTGTAGTTTCATTCGATAGTTTCTCACCAGACAGTTTTATAAGGGCCATATCTCTTTCTAAAAAGTGGTAGCTAACCATCACTTGCATGAGATCCGGAGTCATTAATGCGTTGCTGAATTTCTAAAACTTCAGTTTTAAAAACAGTCCTATTCCCGAGAATATGGATGTTTCCTTGGCTTAGAAATCGACAGTATAATTCTTCTCGTTTTTTCTTGGGATATTCTCCTTTCAAAGTCCTTTCATTTGTGGTTTTTAAATTTTAGGGTCCATTCTTTCTGATATGCATAATACGTCTGATATATTACAGCTAAAACAATTTTTTTTATTCACCATCCTGCTTTGGTAACACGCCAAACAAGACTATTTTATTATGCTTAAAAATAATTTAGAAGATCTCTCACAGCAATAGGCACAAAAATCATGCTAGTGGTAAATATATTCCGTTCAGAATATGTAAGCGCTAATATCTTCATATGAGGAATTGGAATATTGCAAAGGCACTACAGTTTTAAAATAGAATAATAAAAGACATTATTAATATAAATTAATAGAAAAATGTCGAAATTGTGCAGACTTTACGAGAAAGGCCTATTCGTTTGTTAAATAAAAGAATGATTTCATTTGACTATTTAATATGAAGATATTTCAGTTAAACGGGATTTTAGTTTTACTTTAAATAATTTATTAATAACAAAATTTATGTTTTTGAAATAAAATATAGGTATAAAACAGGTTACACATATGTATGTTTGCTTTAAATAATAAAAAACCTAAATGGTTTTCCTTTTAATGACGATTTGAAACTATATGTAAACCCTTAATAAACTTGATAAACATCTGAAAATACCATCCATAAAAACCAAAAACGTGAATATATATTTTTATATTGAATAATTATTTTTAACGCCATTGAAAACAGGCTATTGTTTTTTATTTTTGTCATATTTATAAGTAGAAGTAATGAACAAGATAACAAGTTTGTGATATGATTTGATAATAAGTCCATAGTATATGTTATTAAATAAAATGTTTTTAAGTAATTTATTCATCGGAATCATTTTCAATCTAAGCAATTTTATTATTCGAATATCATAAAATGTTTATTTTTTAATAAAAAATTTTTGTAATAAATATTTCGTGAGAATATCATGAAATATTTATTTAAAGAAATTAAGCACGAATAATAAAATTGCTTAGATTGAAAATGATTCCGATGAATAAATTACTTATTTCCATTGCACGTGCCCGTTGCTTTCTTAGAAATTTTGTAAAATTATTTCCAAATATTTTTTATTTTCTGAATTTTCAAATTACATATGAATGGTTTCAAATGGCAACCCTTATGTAGAAATGATTGAAAATAAACAATGTTTTTTGTTGCTTTGAAATGTTTTGCTGTGTTTGTATAGAAGTGTTTTTGATTTTTTTTTTTGTCTATGCTATGTTGATTTTATGAAAAAATTCTCATGGAATCAGTTTGGCTTTAGATATAATACTTTTAGGTTTTTCTATACAATATTGGGGTAAAATTCACTGATGAGCTATGTGAGCAATAGTGAAATTGCAATATGGATATGCTCTCCCCCGCAGTAATACATTTCAAATATTTTTTATTTTTATTGAAATAAATGTTTTATGAGAATATCATAAAATGTTTATTTTTTAATAAAAAATTTTTGTAATAAATATTTCGTGAGAATATCATGAAATATTTATTTAAAGGAATTAAGCACGAATAATAAAATTGCTTAAAATATTTTTATAAATAGTTATTAGTTTTTTATTATTAAGCACCAGGTCTTTATTTTATAAAAAATTTGTAAACTTTATTTTTTATTTTATTTCAATATTTCGCCACACCATTGGTTGGCGTCTTCATGATAAACAAAAAAAAATTAAATTAATTAAAATTGAAAAAATTTGTTTATTAACAAATTCAAAATAATCAAAAACTTTTTCGTTTTCTCAGTATTTTTCTTATTCATTAACTTTTCTATGTATTAATTTTTATATGTAAATAAGCAAAGTTAACTGCGAATAATTTTCATACATGTATGTACAGTGGGGAGCAAAGGTGAGTACAAGTTTATATTTTCTGCATTGCTAGGTGCATAAAAATAGTAATAATGGAGCAATTTTAAAATTTCTCTTTATGTATTCTTTCTTATTTTGTTCTTAACAAAGCTGGTTTCAAAACAAATTAAAAAACAATAAGCAATGAGAGATAATTTAGTAACAACGTAATAACTCTTATGTACTCAATTTTGCACATAATTGTTCTCAACTAAATGAGTAAAATATTACGAAATTACCGTTATTTTGGTTGTTGAAATCTTGACATTTATTAGTGTACGCTATAGTTTTGAATTGTATTTGAATAACTTCGCATCATAAAAAGTGTAATTTTTTAATTTAAAACATAAAGTTGTTATTTTACTAAAACAATGAATAAACTATCGTGTACCGCCGAAAATTTGATAGTGAATATGACACTAAATGGCTCTTCATCACGCATGATAGCTAAAGAACTTAATTTAAGCCAGTCGGTAGTTATTCGAGTGCTAAAACGGCGAAATGTAGCTCCCCAAGTGCTGCCTAGAGGTCGCCGAAAACTACTTAGTGACGGGGATGCTCGTCTTATGATGAGAAAATGCGAGCGGACACGTCTTTAACCCCAAAAGAGGCTTCCCTAGCAATAAATAAAAATGTTAGCCGATGGACAGCAAGAAGAGCGCTACACAACATTGGATACCTCGCAGCTGTGAAGAAGCCTAAACCTGCATTGTCACAAAAAAATGTTGCGGCTAAAATTCGCTAAGCAACACAAAGATTGGACTGTAGATGACTGGAAGCGCGTAAAATATCCGACTGGACCTGCAGTGGCCTCCGCAAAGTCCCGACCTCAACCCAATTGAGAATTTGTGGTCAATTGTGAAAAGACGGTTGGGACAATATCGAACAGCTCCATCTAGCTTAAATGAGTTGTGGCAACGTGTGCAGCTGGAGTGGCAGAAAATTCCAGATGAAATTATTCAAAAATTGGTTGAAAGTATGCCTAAACGCATAAATAGTGTGTTAAAAAATAAAGGGCTATGGACTAAGTATTAAAAATACAACATACTTTAAATGTTGCCAGAAAGTGCAAATTTGAGTACATAAGAGTTATTTTTATTTTATTAATTTTTTTCACTGTATACGCAATTTGTTTGTTTCGTTTTTTAAAAATTCTGTTAACAACTTAATAATAAATGAAATAAAATATTCAAATGTTAAATATCTTCATTATTACTATTTTTATACACTATCAAATGCAGAAAATGCAAACATGTACTCACCTCTGCTCCCCACTGTATGTGGGGTGAAAGCAAACATGCAATGCTCAACTTAGTTCATGAGCAATAATATGTATATGTGCAAAGCCAAATGGCAGATTAGACTATAAACAAAAATATACAATGACTAATAATCATTTTAATAAATGTGGTTATATGGGTCTTATTGAGTAACTGATAAAAACTCTTTATAAGAAGTAAATAATATTCAGTAAGAACTTGCTTACGCTGAAAAATCATGACACTGATTTTATTAAAAATGACATACAACTTACTATTACCAAAAAAATATAAATCATGTACAAGCAAAATTTCTTCTGGCGAGTTGTATCATTACACAACTCATATAATTTGGTCACGGGATTTTGCAAAGACAATTTCTTTTGGTTTATTCACCATTACAACCCGCTCTCATATTATTCGTTGTTGGCTTGTTTATAATAATTCTTTGTAATGCTCTAAGATTAAAAAAAAATATAATAAAACATTGTTATTCCTTCTGGGAGAATTTCTTTTAATTTTTGTGTCGTAATATGTCGGCAAATATTTTTTTGTAGTGAATTTTTATAATAATTTACTCGCTACTACGATTTTTGCACTGTTTGAATTGGAATATTTCTCCCCTCTCATAGTAAAAGGAAACGAGATTACAACAGTGTAAATTTTGTTAATTACAATCCTTTTTTTGTTTCATTACTATTTCGTTGACTTGATTTAAAACTTTTTCCATCATGTATATCGAATTGCATGATATTTTTAGTTGTTTCTTTTTGCTTCACATTTTAAGTGAATGAACGAAGAAAGCTTTTAAAAGCTGTCTTAGTCGGTATTCTAGATCAGGAGGTTTGATGAATTTTGAAAAGCAATAAAAAGTTGTTTTTAAATTTACCTGCTGCAGAAGCCACAAGTAAAAGAGTGCGTTTTTGCTATATGTGCATACATATATATGTACACTAGCCCGTCCCTTATATGGGTTTTTTTTTTTCAAATATGATACGCATACCCTCTAATCTTGTTCGAAGTGGTCTAGAAGAGCTAAATTAAAAATATTAAACCTTTTGGACAATGTTAACCCATGCCAAGACTCGGTCAAATTTTACATTTGAGGTCATATAAGGCTATATATGGAGTTTCTAAAAAAAAAACTTTTGATAGACAAATTTAATAACAACATTATGAAATATGATAATTATTATAAAAATTACCCATCTGTAGCCAATACTAACCCTTTCTGGCCCACGTATATTTGAATAATACAACAAAGAAAGCAAACTTCATACGCTTATCATGTGCATGATTTAATTTGGTTTAAAATTGTTTTAAAATTTCTCATCTTTTATTCTACATAAACTTAAAGTAAATATTATGCAACAGCAGCAGTGGCGACAGAAATAAGTACAAACTAACGGTTGTTTGCTCAGTTGAGCAAATTGTTATTGGTGTATTTGTGCATAATTTGTTTTTAATGCTATTGCTTTTGCCTTTTTTTATTAAGAACTCAAAGCGTCTACAAAATTGCTTGCAATTTACAGCTACTAAAGTACAGATTTCTTTTCTACAACGTTTATTTATAAATGATTTGGATTTATTAGTAATTTATATGATATAAATAAACATTTTTCGCCTGAAAAAATTAAAGATCTTTTAATTTTTTATTCAGCTCAATTAAAAAAAAAACAAACAAGAAATGATTATAGAGAGTTAATAGAGTTGTGCATTATATTTATGGGTGGAAATACCGACAACAAACTAACAATCAGACCACCAGGAGCAATGCACCACGCACGTTGGATGGCCAAGGCGATATATTCGATAAAAATGTGTCTGCTTCAACCAGAGTTCAATTTAACAGACCAAGAAAAAGACGGATTACTTGCTTTGAGTTTGTTTATAGTCACAACATATGTGAAGCCGTGGATAACCTGTCCGTCAGCATTAAAAGCGCCGTACCAGGATTTATGTTTCCTCAAAACATTGAAACAATATGAAAACATCGATAAAGAAATATCGAAATCAGCTTTCGGGAAGTTTTGTCAACACTTGTGGTATTTGTCGCCAGAATGTGCTATATTTTCTTTATTTGACAATGATGTGGAATTGGAAACAAAGGCAAAGATGGTGGCAAACTTTAGTAAAGATAATGTTTCCAATAATATAAAACGCTACATTCTAGATGAGGACAGCACTGATTTTTTATTAAGTAAGCACATGTTACTATTTTTCATTGTATGTCTTTTATTAACTTTATTTGTCTTGCAGAAAAACAAATGTGCGACTTTATCAACAACAAAAGCAAAGATACTCTTATAAATTTGAGAATACCGGATGATTTTTTAACAGTTTCTCCCATTTTATGGAATGAAAACGCATCATATATAAAGGCCAGAGAATTTATTTCTGATCTGAAGCCAATAAATGATGTTGCTGAGAGATCGGTAAAGCTCATGCAAGATTTTCACGGTTTGATCACTGCAGATGAAGAACAAAAACAATATTTACTATAATGCGTGCAGGAGCACAGAAAGTTGTATCCGGATTGCAAGAAAGACACTCTCAAGAGAAAATATCCAAACGAATAATTAATACATAACTTTGTTCCATTATAACCATAACAAACCCCCACGTGAGCGTATATCAAAATTTTAAGTTCTGGCATAAATTAACGGTAATCATTTTGTTTATATTTCGTATTTACTTATGTGTAAGAAAGCATTAGAACACAATAAAAAACCCTAAATGTTATATGTTTAATAGCAGTTTAAAAAAAATAATGTACAATAAATAAAAAACTGTATGTGTATGTAAACTGACAGTTTCTAAAATATGGGAAGTTTGCCTTCTTTGTTGTATTATTCAAATATACGTGGGCCAGAAAGGGTTAGTATTGGCTACAGATGGGTAATTTTTATAATAATTATCATATTTCATAATGTTGTTATTAAATTTGTCTATCAAAAGTTTTTTTTTTTAGAAACTCCATATATAGCCTTATATGACCCCAAATGTAAAATTTGACCGAGTCTTGGCATGGGTTAACATTGTCCAAAAGGTTTAATATTTTTAATTTAGCTCTTCTAGACCATTTCGAACAATATTAGAGGGTATGCATTAGAAAAATTAAATTTTCATATATAAGGGACGGGACACGTTAAAGAGGTAGCAAGGCTGCTGGAGAAAACGACAGGTCGACGAATTCTTTTTGCAGGGAGGGCTCGCCTGTGAGATAATAGTAAAATTTACAAGGTAAATATAGATAAGTACAAAGTATCCTGTTCTTCATATAATGTAAATGCTTTTATGGAATAGCACCCGTAAAACTCACGAGGGGCAGCAGCTTGCTGGGCATAACAGTTGCGTCCACATGGCCTGTTACACACACGAGCTATAGATTTTTGGCCACTTATTGGGCGGGGAATGATCCATTTTTCACGGCCCAGTAATAACTCCGCATCAACACCTTCCTATCTGTGTCTATAATGCCCTTTTAGTTCTTTCTCTTAAATAAATTTTATTAACGCTTTCTTTCATATTAAATTTTTTTGTGTTAGTCTAATATTATATAATATTAAGAAAAGATAAGAAAAAAGCTTGACTTAATAGTTTGCGGAACGATCACAAATTTAATTTTATAATATTTACATACTCAATAAAAAAATAAAAAACTAATTTATGTTTTTACATAAAAAAGAAACAATTTATGTTTTTACTGATTTAATTTTTTCCCTAATTAAAAATAACCTTTATATTAATTAATTATTAAAACTACCTTAATTTTCTAAATATATAATAAATCTTGCCTAAAATAATATATAAATGTAAAAATTATCTTTAAACGAAATGTAATTTTGCTTGCATCAAATTTAATACTAAACCAAAATGTTAATCGGCTCCTCCAAGTACAACAAGCTGAAGGTCTTCGGCATTATTGGAAGCGAGACTCGAGTGTCAGTTACCTTTACATTTTTATATTTCTTACTACTAATTATATGTTACAACGCTCATTTATACTTTTGTTTTTTTTATTCATATTCTTATTTTTAACAGAGAGAATGTATATTTATCCCAAAGGGAAAAAATTACCTTTTCAGCTTTGTTATGGTAAGAAATAATATTTTTTGCATATGTAAGAAATCATAAAGATTTAATGAGAAAAATAAGCAAAGTTATACATTTTAATAAATTAAATTTTGTATTTATCATCCTTTTTTATAGACCAAAAGCAATGTCTTCAAAGGAGTACCAATAGTAGAAAGTCCAAAACTTCTACATTGAGAACTACCAATCTGGGGTCAAGCGTATATACAACTTAATAATAAAATATTTTATGCTAACTTTGACGCTCAGATTTAAAGATCTTATGAAACATTAATATATTACATTGACTGATAAAAATATCTGTGGTCATTCGAAAACATTGATTTTAAAGATACCTCCAATAAAATACAATTGCTTGAAAAAATGTTTTCACTTATATTACATTTTATTGTACCTTAATTTTCTTAAGACGAGTAAAACTTAAATGAACATAAACATTTTCCCTAAGAAAGCCACATGAAATTCGGTCTTAACTGATGCATTTTCGTTCGTACAATAACAAAATACGTATTCTTCCGTTATTTAAAAAAAAGTCGATCATATTTTTTTAATATAGAATTTACTCATATCATTATTTGAATACTCAAGCCCCAGCAAAACGAAGCTGTCATTAAAGTACGTTCGTAGTTTAACAATAACATCGTATTTAACAAGCGTCTGGTAGAGCTAGGATTTAAACATATCCTAATTTTTGCTGAGTAGTTTAAGAAAATCGATATTCAAAGGTATGGCATCTATCCCACGTGTTTGGTGGAAAGTATAATTTACAATATTAACTTACGTGCTTGTATAAACGACGTACATATGCTTGCACTTATTTATTTATTTAAGAATTAATAAGAGATCGTAAGTTGACGAAAAGAAAAGAATAAACAATAATTTTATGTATTCTTTTAAGACTCTTTTTTGATTAATAAAGTTTTAGTTGCAGTCAAGTACTTAAAAATAAAACATAGTTTCATTTAACTTATAGAAACATATAACTAAACTATACGTACAAGAGACCAATGCATTGTTATGCTCTCAATTTTTATTTCATCTTTTTTTGTCTTCCATCCCGCATCGACAAATTTTTATAAAGCATATTTAACTTTTTCTTGAGATGCACATTCTGTACGATTATGCAAATCCTTTGCTATCATTGAGAAACTGATGACCTTGTCATAAAAATGGTATAGTAGTAACAATAACAATTACTGATTTCAGTAACAGTGCCTGATGTCGGTGGTATTTGGTATTTATTCCAGCCGCTTTTAATATCTGTATGCTGGTAGGTATTCCGTCTTAAATATCGATTTATTTTTAGCTATATGCAAATATATCTGGCTCTTTATAGTTGTTGACTTGATTTCTCTTATTTTAGATTTATAAATTTATTTAGATGGAAGAATAATGATATGATATTTTAATACTAATTATATACGACTAATTACTAATTATAACTATATTAAAAAAAACTCCTTATTCAGTAGCCGCTCAATATCTTTTATTATGGACTTTTCACATTTAATCTCATTTTAATATAATTTTTAACTTTAGCTGGTTTGCTTAAATCAATGATTATATTAAATCAAACAAATGCAGAAACTAGAATTGCGATTAACCAAAGGGGACAAATTTCGTGGCGTTAACCATTTTTTTCCCTAAAAAAAGACTGAAAACAATTGAATTAAAAATTTGTAAAAAGGCTGCTTCAAGCTAAATGAGTCCGAAAAGCAAATAATAAAAAATTTAATGGGAAATAAAAATTTCAACCTAAAAATTGTTAGGCTGATAATCCGTTCTTAAAATGAGCAGTCTTCACAAATTTTGCAATAGTCATGGCGTTGAATCTCCATCATCGACAGGATTTTCCAAAATGACTGTCTTCATTTTTTTCAATTTACATGGCATAGAATGCAACAGTTGCTATTACCACGAATGTCTAAAATATTGAAAGGAAATTTAAGTGTGGAATCGTCATAGCGTGGGGAGCATTTTACTTTTCTTTAAGAAGAAAACTAATTCTGGAATGTATTCTAAGCTTTTGTTGCCTTTATTCAGGTTTTGAATAAAATTAAGAACTGGTTTGCATTCAAAAACATAAATTTATTTCCATTTTCGGTGCGCAGTACGAATTGCAGGTAAATTTTCAACAATTAAAGAGCTTAAAAGTAAAAACAAAGAATGCTTTTCTAACATCGAAAATGAAATGCTACAAACAGTAAATTCAATGTCTAACATAATTTTTTCAGTTACACACAAATTATATTTATTCACAAAACAATTTACTTTTGCTCAACTATTTTGTTCTTGAAATAAATATTCAATTATCTGCATTATAAAGTTAGCATACATCAACAAATTACTAAATTAAATCCATTACAGAAATATTCTTATATTGTTTAGTATTTAGTAAAAATAAATATCTACATACCAGTGTATAAGTAAAAATCAAAAGTTGCACAGTAAACTAATAATAATGATATTTTAATAATAAAAATATGTATTGGGCAAAAAGTTGTTCAATACTTTAAAAGATTGCTTAGAAATCAGAATCAGAAATCTAATTTTTGTCGCAAACATTACTTGAGATCCGGTAAAACTATCGATTTAGGGTTTTTCGTGGAAATATATTAATAGTATATTTTATTTATTTTTTTATTTGTAATTACATATTATAAGCGACATAAATAGGATCTAATTGATCTGCTAAAAATCCATCTCGAAGGTGCATTCGTTGCTTTTCTCCTCTGCTATTAATGGGTACAACACCTAAAAAAGAAAAACAAATTATTTAAAGTTTATTTAATAATATAAGTGTAAAACAAAAACGCGTAAGTAAAAACAGAGCCTTTATAACGCACTAGAGGAGTTTTTTAGGAAAAATCGGCATTAAGTATTCATATCTACTCCCTATAATAATAATTTGTAGTTGTGCAAACTATTTCGTGGTGATTTTCACGGATCTGTTGGACCGCGATATATTAAAAAATCAATAGAATATACCGCGACGCAAAGGTTATAAAATTGGTGTGCTAATTGTTCGGTGTTCAAAAATATAGTAGTTTATTAATAAAAATGGAGTCTTAACATGCTATAATATAAAAAAATTATCAATAATATATAATACATAAATTATCAAATTTTAATATATAAATTACCAAATTAATACTCTAAAAAAATTTCACTTTCATATACCTTTAACGAAAAATCAAAACCTTTTTCGCTTTTACTAAAAATTAAAAGATTTGAGTTAATGCTTACTGAAAAAATAATAATTTTGAGTTAATACACTAGTGCTGCTCAAGTGCGGAATATGCAATTGCGTTCATGTCGTTAAACCATGAAAAGTTTCTGCAGATTTTAAAACACTCTATCAAAACCATTAACAGCATAATTTTTTTATTTTGTGATTTTAATATTAAAAATCTTTTCAAATTCACAATATGCTGTAATTAAAAATCAATTCACAAAAAATCAAAATTTACTTTATCAAGATAATAGAAAAGTAAAAAACAAAAAGATAATGCTGTTCATATTGTAAAAACAAAGCTACCATAGTTTAATTTTCAACACTTTTCAATATGAACTACATTTTATATGTTTCTTTTGCTAATTATTTCAATGACCTTCATAATTAATTAATAATTTGAAAATAATTGTGCTTTGTTTTTGCCAGATTTTTTTATAATGATATCCGAACCCATTTTATGGTTTTTTGTTCTTTTATGATAAACCGAGTAAGATGCCAGTTTTTCTGTCTCTTAGTTATCCGCGTTTTAGAACAACTGATTCACCTAATGTGCACTCCATTTCTTCTAAAATGCATTTAAAAAAATTGCATATTTTGCTATTTGCAACATTTCCATATATACGGCTATGATATTTTGCAGCAAAAAATATCAAACCGGTGTACGCTTTTAGATCGGGACACCCTGCACAACCATTTGCGTACACATTAGTTTTGACAGTTAATATTTGGCAGTCGTGAAGTAGACACGTGACAAATTTATTATAGATAAATATTCGATAAACCAACGTGTTTTAATATTTAAAATTTTTATCAAAATCAATCAGTGATCGATGACGGTGAGAAAGTTACGTGAAATTTTCGGGAGAAACAACGTGCTAGCAACACGTACTATTACGTAGAAAGAGGGTCTGTAGGTGATAGGGCCAAGTATATGGACCACAACGTACTGCAAGATCGGCTGAAAACATTACTGCTTCTCAATAAAGTAGTGAAAGCAATTTATCAACCTCAATTCGATGCCGTACACTAAGGAGCTTGATCTTCAAAGAACAACATTGGCCACAATTTTACACAAGGATTTGCATTTGTTTCCATATAAGATTCACTTAACACAAGAGCTTCTTGCACAAGACCATTTACGTCGGCGTACATATGCCACAGCTTGTTTATGACAACCCCGATTTTCATGAAAAAATCATAATGAGTGACGAGGCACATTTTCATTTCTGGGGAATGGGACGGTTTCCCTTGTATCCATTAAAAGTGATAGTCTGGTATGCAATTTGGTCAGAAGTATTTATTGGATCTTAATTCTTTAAAAATAAAAACGGCGTAACAGGTAATTGTGATTGTGGAGTAATATCGAGATAGGATTGAAATCTTTTTAACGCCACAACACCATGCATTGGGCTTGATTAACATGTGGTATTATCAGACGGTGCAACATCGCATGCAGCCAGGATCACAATAGAATTACTGCGAGATCTCTTTCTACAACAAGTTATTTCAAGAAATGGTGATGTTGATTGGGATCCACGGTCGTCTGATTTGACAGCTCCGGACTTCATGGCTTACGTAAAGAAACCAGAAACGCTTGAGCAACTCAGATGAAAATATTGAAATACCGCGCGAAATGTGTGAGAATGTAATGAAAAATGAGGCGGGCATTTATCTGATATTGTATTGCATACATAAATGCCGACATTAAATAAAACATTTATCAATATAAGATACATTTTTATTTCTTCTCTCATTAATCTATTTTCCTAGTTTTGGAATAATGCACTGCATGAGTACTAGGGGTCATCCCCTGAATACTGGTCCAAGCTTTCATTTAATCCAAAATTATAAACAAATATACCCTCCCGGAGGATACCCTATATTACTACCCCCAATCTTTATCTACAAAGACCTTAACAGATTTGCCACCAGTGTCGTATAATATTTAATATTTATTTCGGTGAAGTGAAGGTAACGCAAAAATTTTCTTATTGCAACAATATGCTCCGCGTAAAAATTTATATTTCATTGTACCAGCTTAAAGATTGAAAACAGAATATCAGGCCTTGTGGTATTGGTCACCAATTATTTATTGATTATCAATTTCTTTTCAGGTCACATTGTATGGCAATTAGTTTCCAAAGGTGTTGAAACAACTTTACACTCTTCTATGCCATATTCTTGAAGCAGTTTTCGTTTACACTGGGATCGACAAATACAAATGGCACCAGTTTCATCTTCATGCTCCACTTCAAATCCCAAATAATGCTTTAGTTTACCTTACCAGTAAAGGAGAATGCTTTTCCTAGAAACCCATTAATCTCAGATACTTTAGTTTTACTCTTAGATGCTATTAAACGACCACCTATATAAACTATCATCAATAACAATATAAACTGTCATCAATAACAATTCATCATCAAATACAGTTTTATAAGGAGAAAGTACATTTTCACAGCCTTTAAAGACAATTTTATTTAACAGAATGCCCAACCTCGAGTGAAGCGTCAACAATAACCACAAATTCCTATATATGTTTTTGCAGTTTTAGAATTACATGTTAATTAGGCCAAACATTGTGATTTAAGTCCATTAGGACTAAAAAGTAATTATGGGTTATCGCTTCAGCACTTATATCGTTAAAATTTATCTCATTGTTGCCAAAGAATTCTTCTTCGTCATGAAATCGCAAATGACTAAAATGCACACACTATTAGTAAGTGACTGTACTACTTCTGCACGAACTGCCATTACAGTTAGCCATGTAAAGAAAGCACCATATTGTTTTTCTTTATGGCGGTATGAAAGGAGCTGCTCTCTATACTTTTTTATTTCAGCCATTGTTTGTAAGTTTTCAAATCAGACCGTCTATTTTGCTATACTGCAACTAATGCGGCTGGCCCTTTGAGAGTATCGTGGTGGTTGTGGTTTCGCGGTCCCATATCAGGTCTGTTTTTAATGGTGGCCAGAATCATTTCACTTTTAATAACACCTACCTGGTGGAATGATCCTAGATTCAGTGACCATGCTGTCCAGAACACAGGACAGGAGTTGGATAGTCTCCAGCTCTTCAGCAAGCAGTAGTGGTTTGCAGCCCTGCTCTGGAATCATTGAAATTGCTGCTAAGAAGGACCTGTTGCTAGAATTAGACTTCGGCCTCCTAGGGCGTGAGTGGAGCTGCTTTTCACTCACAGTGGTACGACCACCATCTGATTAAGGCTCACTGCCAGGTGCAGATGTAAATCTTATCATGTAATGCAACCAATGCAATAACTTTCGCTTTTTAAACTAATTAGTGACCTGGTACAGTAGAGCAAAATTAAAATTTCAACAAAAAAGGAAAGGGTACAGCGGCTCGTTGTGTCATTACTTTCTCTTCTCTTCTCTTTTTTTTTTTTTTTGTTTTTTTTCACCGCTTTGTTTTTGTTCAAAAACCGTTTTCTCTTTTTTTCTGTTTTTCAGTTTCACATAAAACCGTCTATACTGCAAATCATTTTCATATATTTAAAATTTTAAGACACAATGTTTCTTAGAATTGTCTTTGTGTTGTCTTTGTTTACAAAAACTGTTGTTTCTTCTTTTTTCCTCCTATTTCCACACAAAACAATCGCATTAAAAAATAATGAAAACACGCAAACAACGACAAAAATCAAAACTTTGAAGCGCTTTTTTTTCTTTGGAACAGGTCAGGGGATGATCCTTACAGTTGCAATGCATTGTGCCAGTACTAGGAAAATTGGTGATGGGGAGGAGGAAAGAGGGAGTAATGCTTGTCGACATGAGATTTGAACTTTCCTACCCTGAAAGTTACAGGAAAGACTTCTGGAAGGAGTTTATTTCACATACGGACTGTTCTGCAAAAGAACGAATTTCCCCTTTAATGCGTTTCACTGGTTAATCAATCACATATGGATGCGTTCGCAACGAAAATCAAATTAAACGCAAAAACGTACAATTAACTGGAACAAGTTCGCTAATTGTATTAGAGCACTTACCAATATAGTAACGATAAAACAGTGAAATACATCCCACATTACTTCGATGTTCTAAAGAACCAACAGAGTTTCATACCCTACTATCCCCAACGAGTCACTTGGCCCTCTTCTATACGCGATCGAGCAACTCCAAAATAGACTTTGGGCGGCCGACCCAAATATGAGGGTTGTATTCCACTTTTAGACAGATATAGATGGTATAAATAGCACGAAAAGCGGATGGAGTGAAGGAGCTTAACACCGTTTTAGGAAGCCGTGGCACGTAAAAGCTTCTTTAGAGATTTAAAAAATGTGTTTAGTCCATTGAACATCACACTGAATTTTCATGCCAAGAACATCAAAAGCTTCCGATTCCGTAATACTTATATCACTGATTATATTCACACGGCCCCATTCTGAGATCGTTTCGAGATCGTGATAGAGTTTATTATTTATGTACCGTGTTCTGAAACCCATCTCTAACAGATTCGGTCTATTACTAAATGAATATGAATGACATAAAATAATATACACACACCACCCGGATTATCTTTATCGAAGATTAACTTTTGCAGGAGGTTGCAGAGGTAGTGAATAAGAGCACTTTGTGTCTAAATGGCATTTCTATATATTTGAGATATCTCTCTGGAATTCGATCCCTCAAAGGTACTTTAAACATATGTATATATATCCTATTTTACTTTATACTCAAATTATTTTAATTCGTTTCATCATTAAACTTACTTTGAATATATTTGGGAGCTTTCTGCTTACATAATTTTAATTTTAATTAAATAAATTCCTTATTACAATGACAATTATTTATTTTGTGTATAACAGTTCTCCATTTTAATGTAATAATATTTCATGTTATTGAATTATTAATTTATATGTTCCATTTTAATATATTTTATTTTAAACAGTGTGTAATTTTGTAATCAATTCAGTTCCACACTGAAAAATAAGAGTAAAGGTCTTGTGTGTGGGATGATACTTATAAATAAATAAACAATATGGTGTAGTGTACCACAAAACGTGTACTACACTATACCACACAAGTGCACTAAACAACCACTTACCAAATTACAATATGTGCCGATTCAAATGCAATTGATCAAGACAAAGAACACACAAATTGAGTGACGCACTTTTAGGTGTCATATTTGTTTGAGTGTTTTACTTATCATGCATTTGATTCGCTACATGAAGAATTGTATGTCATTGAAAATAGACAAATATGTAGTAGTAATAAGTTACAAAAAGTAAAAAGGGCTAATTAGAAAATGTAAAGTAAATCTAAAAAAGGGCTGCATGCCACATATAAACAAAGGATTCTGAATTGTAAACTTAATCCGCCAGTTACTGCCTTTGTTTTATTTTCATTAACCTTCGAGTGGGCAGTTTTCACGAACGCCTGCTTTTTACCTGGAACCCTTCAGCTGTATAACATAAATAAAGGACTAAAGGGTAAAATAAAAAGTTGATTAAAGACAAGACCTTCGTGAGATCCTGCACCAATCATTACAATGGACTGTCATCTGCGAAGTAGTATATAGGTTTGCACGTTTGACAAAGAGGGTCATTAAGAAAAAGAAGAAATAGGGTAGCAGAAAGAATAGAGCCTTGTGGTACCCCCGAATTAATCTTGAACTCTTCTGATAAAATTTCACCTATAATAACTCGTATGCTGCGATTTCTGAGAAAACTCGATATAAAGCTGGAGACACCAAAATCAACAAGTATTGGCAGAAACGCATCATGCCTCTGTGTGTCAAACGCCTTTGAAATATCTAGAGCTACTACTTTTCCTGAAGTGATGTATGAAGTTGCCCCATTGTTCCTAAAGAAAAGCCAACAAGTCACCCGCAGAGCGTCTGCTACGAAAACCATTCTGTCGGCCGCTAAGTAAGTAAGCTGGACTGCAGGTACCTCACAAGATGAAAATTAATCATTCTTTCCATCACTTTAGAAAGTGCAGAACAATTTGCAATTGGACGGTAATTTTCAGGGTTGTTAGCCTCACCCTTTTTGGGAATCGGCATTACGTTAGCAGCCTTCCAACACTTTGGAAATTTGCAGACATAGCGCTTGCGTCGAAGAGCATTGTTTCATCACGAGTGATGGAATCTCATCCGGCCCAAGAGACTTGTTGAGATCTGCCGAAACCTTTTAAACCGCTAGAGCTTGAAAGAATATCTTCGGCTTAGTAACGGATACTCTATCGAGCTCGGGCGGTGGTTGACTGCTTTCCGCCAAATAAGAATTATTTCCAAATATACTAGCCAAAAGGTTAACTTTATCAACCGAGTCAGTGAATATTTGAAAGAGCCGGTATTGAAGAACTAGAATTATCCTTTACTCATTTAATAAATAACCAAAAGCTTTTGCTACGCCGAGGAGTAGCAATAACTGTAACATGAAGGCGCTCATTGTACAGATTTTTTCACGCCTTAGTACATTGGACCTTTTGCGTAGCTAATCAATATCTGCGTTGTTGATTCTAAGCCAGATACTGAATGCTTCTTCTCTTGAACTGGCTGCATTTTTGCACGTCTAATTAAACCAAGATTTCGATCTGCTTTTAATCGAAATTTTTCTTTATTGTCCAAGGAACATAATTTCCAATTAAATTGCCTAAAAAATTCGTTAAGCTCATCCCAACGAGCCATCCCATAAATTTATTGTAAACGTTTTGTAGCTGATTTCGAATTGTTGCAATTTAAGAAAGCTCTAGAGCCAACGGAGAAAAACTTGTAGGTGAGGTAAACAAGAAATTGAAAGAAATTTCAGAAATATTCGGCAAACGAGTAGAAGCTGCGGAATATAGTATTAGCGAATTTGAACAAAAACTGTCTGGCCTAGAGAGAAAAAAGTACGGACAATTGCATGAAATAAATACGAAAATGCACGACCTCCATACTCAAGAAGAACCGGTGAGAGCCGTCTGTGAGCACTGCAGATAACACTCCGAGCTATGACGATAGCGCGCCGTTTAGTGTATTTAAGTTCCAGTTCGAAACAGTGGCCAGCAAAAATAGATGGAACAATGAAGAGAAAGCTATTGAGCTAAGTCTGGCCTCAAAAGGTGCAGTTACCGAAATCCTCGAAAGCTTACCAGGAGGCTGCAGAAATAATTACGGCAACATAATGGTGGTCTTACAACGCAAGTACGGCGGTGAGCAAAGAAGAGAACTCTATAAAATGGAGTTACGGCGCAGGATGGAGAAGGCATGTGAGACACTGCAAGATTTTGCCATGGAGATTGAGGTTTGTTGTAGCTTACTTATCCAGGTGAACATCATCCTGTTAAACATTGAAGCGTTTGTGAATGGCATAAAGTTTCCAAATATTAAATATGTAATATGTGCAGCGCAGAAAACATCCTTAACCGACACTATCCCGTAAGCACTGGCCCAGGAGACCGCTGAAGTTATCCCAACGCCACAAGTTTACAAGGTACGACGTCTTGAGGCTAATACGGAAAGTTGCAGAGACAAAAAAAGAGAGATGAAAGAAATGCTTGACCAGCTACTGGAAGAAAGAAGTAAGAAATACGTCGCGCGCAAAATGCTTCAGCTGCGGTAAGGTCGGACATTTTCAGCGCAATTGCAGATCTGTTAGGAAACGGTCAAGATCTGCTTCACCTTCAAGGGAAAACAAACGGGAAAGCCATACCAAATCGCACGAGTCACCATTAAACTAAAACGAGCTAGCACTGAGGGGCACGACCTGTCTCCCACAACCGACGGCCCCGCATACAACAGAAAAATTATAACCTAGTTAAAAGAGCAGTGCAGCCGTTAAATAATGTACAACTGCATAAGGCTACTGGGGATTCGGCCATCGTCTATGGAAGAGCAAGGGCACGATTGACTATCGCAAACATCAGCGCAGATCACGTGTCTGTTGTCGCAGTGGATGAAGTCATTATCGGTGGATTTTAAGATAGCTCGCGGTATTAATCTGGATATGGGGTAGCAGATAATGATCTGGCGGAATGTGGAGATCCCCTTAAATGATGGATATGAGAACAGGGACGCAGTAAGGAAACTATTTGAAGTCGAACGCTAAAAATTGCCACCTCTGGCTGAAATTATAGTTTGGACACGTGTGGAGGCGAACTGCATGGACAACCAGTTGTGGGTGGTAGAACCAGAAGTAAGGAACGATGTCATAAAAGCTAAAGCTCTCGTGAAAAGCTGCAACAATGGGAAAGTCCCTGTGAGAGTACTAAATCTGTGCAGCAGGGAACAGACGATTGGCCAAAATGCTGAAATCGGTTGATGTGAGCCGGCAGGAGACGTAATTAATTGTGCGAAATATTCAGTATGTCCCAAAATAACAGCTAAAGAATGTATTTGCTAGCAGAGCAGGTGGATAAATGGGTAGCAGGACTAAAACCTCCCGACTGAAATAAAGCGAAGTAGTTGCTAAGAAAACATACCGCCGGCTTCGCCCTAAATAACAGTAGCGGTGAAACATGAAACAAATACTGGCGAAGTGAAACCCATAAAGCAAGCACCCAGGACTGTTCCCTTGCAAAACGAAACCAGCTCAAAGAACTGATAAACGAAATGGAGCGGTACGGAATGATTCGAGTTCATGAAGCACCAGCTTTTGCGCCGACTATAGAAAACTCAATGACGTTACCAAAAAAGACAGTTACTGACAAGTAGAGATAGCCGATAGAGACTAGGCGAAAACTGCCTTCAGCGCGAGCAATGGTTTGTGGCTGTTTAAAGTGATGTCATTTGGGCTTTGCAATCCTTCAGCTACTTTTGAGCGCTTAATGGATCATGTGCTTACGGGGCTTAATTGGAAGATTTGTTTAGTATATCTGGATAACATAATCGTGATGGGAAAGACTTTTGATGAACACCTCAAAAACCTGGAAGAAGTTCTCAAGCGAATAGCGGCTGCAGGACTTAAATTAAGTGTTAAGAAATGGTCCCCTTTTTAAAAACAGGTCAAATACTTGGGACATCGTGTAAGCAGAGGGCGTATCAACTGACGAGGGTAAAATATTGGCAGTAAAGAATTGGCTTCGTCCACAAAATCTTCATGAGCTACATAGTTTCCTGAGGCTTTGCACATACTACAAGGCGATTCGTGGCGAATTTTGCTCAAGTAGCTGCCAGCTTGCATGAGTTGACCAGAAAATCACAACCATACCACTGGAGCGGGGCAGCAGAAGAGGAGTTTCAGAGGCTAAAGGAGCTTTTCTGTTCAGCACCAGTCCTTACCTATCCGATAGCTGGACATGAAGTTATATTGAATACAGATGCAAGCGGCTACGGAACAGGAGGAGTTCTTTCTCAGGTGATTAATGGGACGGAAAAGGTTATTGGTTACTATAGCAGAGTATTGTCCTAGCCCGAAAAAAATTATTGCGTAACACGACGGGAGCTTTTAGCCGTACTGGAGTGTGTTAAAATTTACCACAAATACTTATACGGCCAACACTTTACCACAAGGACGGACCACTCCGCATTACGGTGGTTGCTGCGTTTTAACTATGGAAACGCGGGAAACACAAAAATGCAGATGCTCTTTTAGGGCGCCCATCCAACATAGAATGCAGACACTGCACAAGAGTCGAGGAAAAGGAGTTCATCATTGATATGAGGTGTATTCAAATTAGCACACGAGAAGACTGGACTAAGGCCCAAAAGGAGGATCCCATTATATCGGCCAAGCTGGAGAACATAAGACCCGACCGTAACGAAATAGCGGCAGAAAGGCCGCTGGCAAAACCGTACTGAGCTCAGTGAAATTGCCTTAAAGTGGTAAATGGCTGCCCATATTGAAATTGGGAAAATGCAGATGGAAAAACTACAACGAACTTAATTGCCGTGCCAAGTTCCCGGATAAGAGATGTTATGAAGAGTTTATAATGGTCCCAGGCACGGCCGTCTGGGTGTAAAAAAAAACCGGAAAATATAAAACACAATTTGTGGCCGAATGGATAGCTAATTGCGAGTAGTGCATTGCGGCGAAGATTCCAACAAGGAAAAGTCGTCGTAAGCTACAAAAGTACAACGCAGGCGCCCCGAGGACAGCAAATGATATCGCAGGCCCATTCCCCGTCAGTAATGCAGAAAACAGAACTTCACTCCGATCAGGAACGAAATTTTGAGTCGGCCATATTGAAGGAAATGTGCCATGTCTATGGGCTCAAAAAGCCGAGAATGACACTACTGCATTCACAGTCTGATGGCTTGGTAGAAAGATTCAACCGCAACCTGGAAGAATATGTCAGAAAAGTGGACAGTACACACCAAAAGGATTGCGATGAGCATGTACCAAAGTTTCTTCTGACATACCGATCAACTATCCACGATTCAACATCATGCAGTCCAGCAAAAATCATATTTGGGACAAAGCTAAAACTATAAATTCTACGTCGGGTAGAAGAATTTGTCAAATACAAAACGCATTTGTGAGACAACATCAAGAAGCAAATTAAGACGAACAAAGAACAAGAGAATGATAATTAAAACTGGGCTACACTAACATATATTGGAAAGTCAAAGTACAAACTGGCAAAATTCTTTAGAAAACACAACATAAATATAGCATTTACAACAAGAAACAACCTAGGCAGAATACTACAGAATAAAACAACCGATACAAATATCTTAGACAAAGAAGGGGTGTACAAATTAACTAGTACATGCCAGTTATATCAGGCAAACCGGACGAAAAATCAAGGCCAGATTTTGGGAGCACATTAAAGACTACAACAAAAAACTATGAGAACCAAAATCAACTCCAGAATAAAATGTTGCAAACCGTATATTCAACAACAAATGTACACCAGGCCATATAAAAACAACTGTTAAAATGCTACATACACAGCACAAAGGAAGGAGACTAAAGATATTAGAAAACATGGAAATGTACAAACAGAAAGCATTTGACGGACGAATAATAAATGAACAAATAAGCACTGCTTCAGAAACAATATTTGAACCATTAAAACATTTTTACAAAAAAAAAACAAACATTACACTAATACAAACACATAACGCAAGTGTACAAGACCAAGCCAATAAACAACCTAAAAAACGTACAATAACAGATTATTATCTCATAGAAAAAAACCTAAAAACTTTAGACTCACATGTAAACACGAACGAATAACAAGCATGAGCAGGAAATGATTTAGGTAGAAAGAGAGACCAATAAAAAGAGAGGGAGAGAGAGACACAGACAAAGAGGAGGAGACAAATTTGGTAGAAAGAAACGAACGAAAAAGGAGAGGGAGAAAAAGAGACCGACAAAAAGAGAGAGAGAAAGACGAAGGCAATAAAAATAACACAAACACAAAAAAAGACGCGAACAAGATGAACTATATAAAGACAGCTGACAATGAAAAACAACTAGTATAAAACAGGGAAAGAACAAAAAAAATCCACTGAAGATGGCACATGACCCTCTAGACCTCTAGTGGACAAATATAAAAGACAGCGTCTTACTGCATAGTTAGTTAATTAAAACATAAACCTCGTTAAGTAAAGACTTGCATCTTTACTTACTTTGTGTGTAGTTTGCAATATAAACAATAAAATAAAACGTTTATAAAAGTATAAATTAAGCTAATTAAATTCTTTAATAAATATCTTTTTTAAGATCTTTTTTATATATTTTTTCTTCTCGATATTTCACTTTCCTTTGGAAAGCTTCTCAGGAAAAAATTTCACATCATTTTACATCACTATGATAATAAATGATATAGCATTCACGTCCACGAACGTTTTAATATTATTACGAAAATACAAAAAGTAAAATTAAATATGTACTAATCTTTTTAAATGGTCTCTTTTTAAATTAAATGTTAACGATTTGTTTTTTCGATATTTCGCTTTCCTGTGGAAAGCTTCTTCAGGATTTTATTTTTTATATTTTACAAAAACAAAAAATTATAACAATTTGAAAAGAAAAATTTGCTGAAAACATTAGACAAAACATATAAAATAATTTTCTTCATACATACAAACATACAAAAATTAAAATTTCAAATATTTAAACATACAAAAACAAGGAAATGGAAATTAAATAACAAATTCTTTCTTATGAAATCATAATAACAAATTATGTGTCTTTTGTATTAAGTACCTATAATTCTGTGCTAAATTGTGTCTGTTTTGAAATTTATTCTCCTTACACTTGGTACAATAACAATTTCTAAAATTTCTAACATATAACGTCTCTTGTAGTTTTTTTCTATATCTAATACTGATGTTTCATCAAACTTTGGATAATGATTATATTTCTTACAATGTAAAGATAAAGATGTCTTCTGTGTTAAAATATTCCTATGACCAGCTAATCTTGTTTTAAGTTTATTCTTTGTTGTCCCAATATAAACTTTGTCACAGTTCACCTGGTGATTTCCTCCACATGGTATCCTGTATACTACATCAGATATTTCCATTTTTCCTATTTTATCCTTCATATTGCTAAATATTTTATTTAATGTGTTATATGTTTTGTGTGCAATTTTATATCTATTAGTGTCATATATTTTAGACTTTCTTAATCTTTCTGATATTCCAGGAACATAAGTTAATGATTTATAAATTCTTGGTTCATAGTATTTCCTAAATTATGTCTAAGATTATCATATTGTCTAATTAATCGGTTAGTTAATTCTACTGGAAAATCATTTTCATGAAGTATATCTCTTATTGTGTCCTTATTCTTCAACTGATATTCTCTATATCTTATAACCAATATTCTGTCTATCATATTTTTCGCCGTTTTTATTATCATTTTTCTCGGATGTTTGGAATAAAAATTAATAAGTCTTCCAGAAGATGTTGGTTTCTTATACCAATCAAACACTAACTTATTATTCTTTCTTATTATCAATATATCTAAATATGGAAGTTTAGATTCTAACTCTCTTTCAATCGTAAATTTAATATCCGGATGAAAACTTTTCAATTCTGACAAAATATCATCCACTGCATCTTCTGATGCTATACAAAATAAATCATCTACATATTTTGTGATAATCTTCGGCTTAATACCCATTTTACTAATACATGAATTAAGTAATTCCTCCATCACAATATCAGCTATAATTGGAGATGCTGGAGAGTCCATAGGGAGGCCCTCCTTCTGTTGATATATCCTATTTTCAAATTTAAAATACCTGTTGTCTTCAATGCAAAACTTAAGAATACGTAAAAATAATTCCTTCTCAATATTCGTATTTTGTTCTATTATCTGCCATTTTTCCTCTATAATTCTCAAAGCTAAACCTACAGGAATACTTGAAAAAAGTGAAACTACATCAAATGAAAACAATCTATCATTATCTTGTATAGTTATTTCCTTGGCTTTATCTTTAAATTCCAATGAATTTCTAATATTATATATTGACTGTCCTGTTATTACCTTAAGAATATTCGTTATAACGAATATAACATCAGAAGATGCAGTGGATGATATTTTGTCAGAATTGAATAGTTTTCATCCGGATATTAAATTTATATATAAAAGCGCCAGTCTGATGATGCACGAGATTAAGTGATACAGCAGCTTTTATCTGTTATAGTGGCAAAGATACTATAGTCTATTTTTTGTGTATAAATTAGAATAAGTAAATAATCATCTATTCAATTAAAACTCTAAAAGCTGTGCGTATACTTTGCAATAAAAGAACTCAATAAACTGAACGTTTAGAAAGGAATCAACGTAACTATATGATATTAAAGATTTTTCACGTTTAATTTACTGTGTACCAAACAACGTGTACTACACTGCACCACACAAGTGGTACACCAATAAACAACCACTTACCAAATTACAATATGCAATTGATCACGACAAAGAACACACAAATTGAGTGACACACCTTTAGGTGTCATATTTGTTTAAGTGTTTTATTTATCATGCATTTGATTCGCCAAATGTGGATTGTATGTCATTAAGACAAATATGTATTAGTAATAAGTTACAAAAAGTTAAAAGGGCTAATTAGAAAATGCAAAGTAAATATAAAAAAGGGCTGCATGCCTCGAATAAACCAAGGATTCTGAATTGTAAACTTAATCCGGCAGTTACTGCCTTTGTTTTATTTTCATTAACCTTCGATTGGGCAGTTCTCACGAACGCCTGCTTTTTAGCTGGAACCCTTCAGCTGTATAAAATAAATTAAGGGCTATAGAGTAAAATAATAAGAAGATTAAAAACAAGACCTTCGTGAGAACCTGTGCCAATCATTACAATACGAGTATCATCTCCCAGAGGTAATATTGAATTTGTAGTATTTTCTGACGTCAGCATTTTTAATAGAACAACTAATGCCATTTATTTTGCCTTGTTTTGTGCCTAATTAGTAATTGATCGGGTTGTAAATCGTAATGCATTGTTATATTGAAAAAGTTAGTTCATTTAAAACAACATCTACATTGTTTTTTCCAATAAGATACTTAACTGTAAAGTCATGCTCTCCTAAATTTACTATTTGTTAAAGCAGCTCCACAAGTATGTTTACTTATATCTCTTGTTATACAAAATTCTATTGTGTAATCAGAGTTTTGCAATAAAGTGGGCCTAATTAATACGATCTTTAAATATTTGAATGAAAAATTTAGTCCTTGGAGCTGTGTCGTTTTCTTGAAAACCTTTTTAGATGTCTGGAATACTCAGAGAAATTTTTTTTTTATAAATTTTCGATAACTGCAAAACGCTACAAAACTTTTTACATTTTTTTGTATTTTTATAATCACATGCTAGTCAGTTTTTGTTTGTTCAATTATGGCTAAGATATTTCTTTCACTAAATTTTAAAACTTTTTCCGGCAGTTATTTTTTTGTGTTTGCGGCTGAAGTCGAAAACGTTTTTAAACTTCATAGCATCAACCTTTTAGAACCGGCTAGGTTGTTGTAAGCATTGTCTAGAAATAATTTACAGTTTCCGAGTCAACGAAACTTGCATTATTTTGACTCTTCAACATAAACGCAGAAGTCTCCAGACCATATGCAGTTTTCTACCAAACAAAACTTCTACTAACAAAATCACATTTATCCAATGACGCAACAAGGTTCTTTTAGTTACTGTCATTGTGCTATCATTTTGATTGGCATATTATTACTTCTATCAACCGTTTTTTTAGAAGTATATAACTTTAAGTTGGTAACACTTTTTTAACTAACGATTATTTTTCCAGCTGTCAAGTGATTTATGTTTAGTTTGGCATTTCACAATGAAGGGACTGAAGCCTGAACAACGCCTGCAAATTGTGGAAATCGGGCCTAAAACAAGATTTCCGTTCAGCCCGATTTTTAAGCGAATTTTGTTTAGCGATGAAGCTCAGTTTTGCGACCGCCAAGCTTGAACAGCGAAGATGTTAGCAAAGAGTAGGAAAGTGAGTGTTTTTAACAGTGTTGTAAACAGAGCTGAATTATAAAGTGATATTTAAGAAAATTTTATCAATAAGTAAACAAAAACATGATAATATATATATATATATATATATATAATGAAAAATAAGTAATTAGAAAAAAATACTTTTTTGCATATATCTAAAAATTATTTTTAAAATTTGTAAATTTTTTTTAGCAACATTTACAGTCATTTAGAAAATTTTACATTCAAAACATGATTTCTATCTTGTTACTTGTTGTACAAATATATTTGAAATTTATTCATTTTAACACAAGGACTGCGCTTTAATTATCTTTAACTTGAGAAATTTTGTACTAAGTAAATACGATTCGTTTTATTTCCCTTCTTTGGAAAAGTGTTGTTATAAACATTTCAAATCTTTAGCACAATAAAACGAGAGTATTTTTCTGAAAAATTTCATGCTTTTTTCTTACACAATATATATGTACGTGGTTTGACAGCATTGCGAATGTAAAACTTAACAAAATACCATGATTTAAAAATATTGAATTCTGAAATTGACTGTGTTGATTAAATTGTTAATTAACCCTTTTCGCTGAATAGTTTTTTTTTGCTACAGTTTAAAGCAATTTGGCGACTTTAAGTATCAATCTCATTAAAAAAGAAGCGATGGAAATTTTTAATTACCTGGATCAACAACAACAACGACTCCAACGATAAGCTGATGTTCTTCTAGAACAGTGTTTGTCACAAGAGGGACCAAATCCAGAGCTTCTGATTCATTTCCGTCCAGTTCCACAACAACGACCAATAAATTTGTCCATGTGAATACAGCGCTACATCATATTGATATAAAACAAAATGCAAAAGTTATCAAAGACATGTTTATACCTTTCTGCTATCTTTTTGTGGCATCTTAAGACCGAATTCTCAACGTCAATGGGATGAAAATTCATACCACGCAATGCAATAACTTCATCAAGAGCACCCACTACATAAACGGCATCATGTTGTTCATGGTCATTTGTTTGCTGGTCTAATCCAAATGTGTTTGAAACTGAATTGGCATGAGACTGATTTAAGGAATTTAATGAGTCATTATCACTATCTTTGCTAGCAATGCTGGAAGTAGTTTCGTCTAAAATAGACACAGATTGTGAGCACTCCATTCGCCTTAAAAATCCCAAATATCCTGTTCTCGCATAATATTCGGTAGTTGCTCCTGTTACAAGTTTTGCATTAAAATGATCATTGTAATCAGTCTCATCTCCATATATAGTGTAGTAACCGTTAGCATTGTGAGGTGATTGTACCTTAAAATATGAATAAAATTCATTTAGCATGGAACACTTAAATATACAAAATATTTTGACCACGCTTCATCATTTATGGCGTACAGTGAATGAGAAGACATAAGCAATCATTTATGTTTTCAAAAATAGAACCAGCACGAAATATGTGCGCAAAGTAAAGTTAAAAACAATTTGAAAATATAGGAATCAATATTATTAAGTAAGATTGTTTACTGTTAAAACTTAATTAACTTGTGGATAAAAAATTGTTAAGAAAGATTTACAGATGGAGACAAAATACATAAACTTAATGAACTGATTAGGTTAAATGCAGATTAGTGCAAAAAATCCACTTCTGTACGTTTGAAATCCTTCGTTTGTATCTTTAAGTTGAAGGGACTTTTGCCTTAATCACGCTTCTTACTGATTGTTTGACTTTACAATAATATATTTTAATAAAAGAGAAATATTCTTATTTTTTTTTTTAATTTTTCAAGGGGCGTTTTTTCTCCGTTATTGGAGAACCATTTATAACGCAGTTGAAGCAAGTGTAAAAATTATTTTGCTTATATGTTCCAAAAACTTGTTGCACTTCCTGTAGTCTTCGAAGACGTTCTAACTGTAGATATTTGCTGTAGATAAATCATGTTCGAAAAAGGGCATTATTATAAAAAAACGGCCAGGTTTAAAGACCTCTGGAATTAAGTATTATCTTACTTGTGCCGTAGCGGTAATCTCCCCGTGGGATAACTGGCCATGATGGTATCCTGTTTTTAAACTTTCTTCGAAAACATCCAATACATCAATGTAGACACAAAGTTATTTGTATAGCGCTTTCGAAAACGGTTTAAGCAACGGTATGAATGTTCTTAAAATAGTAAGTTTTCAACTGAGCTAAAATTTTCCACTCTTTACTTGTCAAGAAGAGATTTATAATCTACAATGTAATGACTGCACTGAATGCTAATTATTACTTTATTTCGTGCTGCAGGGAATCCTGATGCTTTGCGGGAGCCGGCTTATTGTTTATCTGGAAGTTAAACTTTACTATAAAAATTAATGCAGAACCTTTTTCCTTTAGGCATTTCATTATAGTATCAAAATTATGGTAATCAAAATTCTGGACTAGTTTTCCATGAGGACGATTTTAAAAACTCTTTCGATATTAGTCTTCGAGAAATCAATTTCAAATCCACCGAAACTATTCGATATGCGGGTAATTTCCTATATTTTTCAATTCTGTTGACTAGAAATATTACACTTTATAAGAGGGCTTCGACAACTATTTTCAAGTTTGTAATAGCTCTGCTTGCAATTGTTATGGGTAATATCTTAAGTTTTGACTTTACTGATGCCATTAATTTAATTCTTGTTGAAGTATTTGTGATAAAGGCTTAGCACATGTCACAGAATAGTCCAAAAAGCATAGTTACTGCATTGGCTGCAATATTTAATTTCTTGCGCATGACATGACGATCCAAAATTGCAATGAACGCAAACGCGGGAAGGGATAAAACCTTAGTTGCACGAACAGAAATTTGGAATCAAAACTTTTAATCCATATAAAGGAATTGTGAGGCGGATTAATGTAGACACATCAAGTGAGGAAGCATTCTGTATCTAGCGTGGAAACAAAAACACAGCTACTGATTCGCTACGCAAAATGGCGAGATCTTTATGTGCCAAAGTAGCAGCGTCTTCGCCAAATACTGCTACTCTTCTGGGTAGCAAGAACTTTTGGTCATTTGTTAAAAGAGTAAAGGATAATGCTAGTTCTTCAATTCAGACATTTTGTAAAAATAACCAAATATTAATTGGCCCGGTTGATAACGCTAACCTTTTGGCTAGTATATTTTCAAGAAATTCTTATTTGTCGGAAAGCATTCAATCACCGCCCGAGCTCGGCAGAGTATTCGTTACTATGCCGAAGATATGCTTTTAAGCTCGAGGGCTTAAAAATATTTTAGCAGATCTCAACCTCAACAAGTCTCTTGGGCCGGATGGGATTCCAGTACTTGTTAATTCCTATGTTAAGGAAAGAGTCAAAAAAATTTAATATGTTTTTTTCCACACTGAAATATTTGGCAATATTTAAGCAATACTATTTTAAGACTACGGCAGGATTTTAATTTTCGTTTATTTATACTAATCATTTATAATTTCCTGATGATATCTTAGTTTAAGTCTTATCGTAAACTATGTGTTTTTTTGTTAAGGTTTTATCGATTTAAAATATACTTTCGAGTTTCAACTTTGATTGCATGTAACCTTTTTTATCATTAAAGTGAGAGTGTGATAACAGTGGCCGTTGTATGTAAGACCTTGAGTTTTTATGTTAACGAGTTTGCCTTATCTCTGGTTTATTATGGGTTCAGAAAATGTAAATATATTTTGTTTCATTATTTTTCATGTACATAGTTCATTTACATAGTTAATGCAGATATGATTTTTTGTTTTCTTATCATAACAGATATTAACTAGCGTCCTTTAGAAGCTCTTTTCAGCACGTTGCATCATGCTAGTAAATTTTCAAAGTGTTGGAAGGTTCCTAATGCAACGTCGATCCCCAAAGTGGGTGAGGTTAACAACCCTGAAAATTACCACCCAATTACAGTTTGTTCTCCACTATCTGTTCATCTTGAGACGTACCTGGAGTCCAAGAGCTTGTTGCTTTTGGTGTCGGTGATAATTTCTCCAGATTTATATCGAGTTTTCTTAGGAATTCCACTATACGAGTTAAAAGATCAATTCAGGGGCACCGCAAGGCTGCGTTTTTTCTCCGATTCTATTTATTATTTTTCTAAATGAATTCATTTATTCAGTAATAGAACAAACCAATTGGAGATGGGTTCTAAAAGGCAAAACATGAACGACACGCTTAATCACAATCTCGCAGCAATCTTCAAATGGGGTTGTGTAAATAAAGTCGATTTTAATGCCCGTAAGGCTAATGCGTGCTTACGCATAGATATGTGTTCGGAAATGATGCTGCATCTATAATTATGGGTTATATAAATATTAAGGAATCGGAAGCTCTTGAAGTTGACTAGCCACAATTTCTAAAGCAGATTTCAAGTGCCTCTGTTTTCTAAAAAGGTGTAAACGATACTTCAGTACATCCGATCTTCCTACCATTTATACCACCTATATCGGTCCAAAAATGGAATACAACACTCGTTAACGGTCCGGCGCCCCAAAGTCTATTTTAGGGTTACTCGACCGCGTACACGAGAGGGCCAAGAAACTCAGTAGAGTACCTAACTTTATTAATTATCCAAAGCATTGACGTATTTCACTGCTTTATTGTTACTACAATTGTAAGTGCTCTAATGAAATTAGGGAACTTGTTCTGGTTACTCGCACGTTTTTGTGTTCATCACAATTTTCGTTAAGAGGCCATCCATTGTTGGTTGATTGCCGCTGAATCGCACTATGCATTACAGAGAAATTTCATTTCTTAGCAGAACAATTCGTATGTGCATTAAAAGCCCTCCAGAGTCCGAAAAAATAATAAAATATTTTAATATCTTATCACCACTAGTTCAACAAATAAATGCCGAAAAAATGCTGCAATCGTTGAGTTCATGTATTCCTAAAATATAGATTTTTCGGCATCTCTGTTAGCAGTTTACAAACTGCTTCTAACTAATTTGAACTAGTTATGATGCTATCAACATAAGATTCGTTTAGCTGCTGAACCTTGTGGATAGGTTTATGTATCATTTTCGATAAGCGAAGCAGTTTTAAGGCATTGTTACAGTGTATACTACTTGATTGTGATTGATCTTACCTCTATATACCATGGGATAGTAGAACATTTCATATCATTTCTATCCCATTTTTCTGTATATTTTACTAATGTCTGCAGCGAAACTTTAGCTGTAAGATCGAAACTGGGTTACGGCAGTAAATTAGTCGGATTGGGCTATAAACCCCACCTATTGCGTATCATTAAGTGATGCAAACATTTTCAAAGTAATTCCTTTGCTGATTGCTTTGCTTGAGCAAATGCGTTTTTTTCTTTACTTTTTGCATTTGCTTTTTGCTTTTGCTGCGCATTACATATGCTTTGAAAATAATCAAGCATTTTTAATTACTGATTTCAGAAATTTTATGTTTTATAACAAAAACGTCTTTGAAATCAACATCTCACAGGAATAAAATATTTTTTTGTGTTTGCTTGTATAAGGTTAATGTAATCAATAAAAAAATTAATTGAAAAATAGATTCAATAGTTGAAATAATTGCACGAAAATAATTTACTTTAAATACAGATATATTAAGATTGCAGCTAACACAATACAATAACAAATATTTTATTAAATGTTAATATGATAATAAATAAATATATATAAAAAAATCTCTTATTGCCCCACATAGTATCCTTTTTCGAAAATGCGTAACTTATCAGGTGTAGATACTATAATACTTTGAATAAAAAAATATATTTGAAAAAAAAAAATATATATTATTAGAAAACTGTTAAAAACTTTTGACTTAAAAAAGATTTTTAAACTATTTTTACCTCAATATTAGGAAATTTCTTTTACAAAATAAAAACAAATTATAATAGTTTAAAACAAAATCGAACTGACTAGTACGGAAAATAAAATTTTGATTTGCATAAATCTACTATCTAAATGAGACTAAAAAGGACCATTTTTTCATGCAGTCGAGATTATTACTATATTGCGGAGCCGTCTTTCGAAACTGTAAAAATATACAAATGCGAATTTTAAACTCGACTTAACTATAGCTATAGCTGCATGAAGTTGCAATACAACGAAGCTAATCGTTGAAACACTCAGAATTAGTTACATTTTTTACATCCAATCCCTACTGTACATTGTCCATATGGCAAACGATTTTATATAGAGTCAGGCTGCATTATATTTTTGCCAGTGTGTGACATTTATTCAACCTCAGATTTTCAAACCTACCTTCCACCAACCGTAAGGGCTCCAATAAAAAATGACAGTCAATGTCAAGAAAAAGTTTTATGTGTCTGGAATCGGTCCTGTTTGCAACGGGTTGAGGAAGAGAAAGGGGAAGCTAGAAAAAATAGGCAAACAAAGTTTCAGAACGTAGCTCTTGCCATTAACGATATATAATATATATATATATATATATATATTATGAATATGCCTTGCTTAAGTTTTAAAATAAAATAATTAAGCAGTAAAGCAAACTACTGGTTACAAACTGCGTAGAAGTTTATACACACACAACTACAATTGGATATTCTGTTTACTAACTGCCTGGCATGCAAGAAAAAAAGTACATGTATGCTGTTTACCATCTAAACGCGCAAGACAAAATCTAATTTTACAATAACAAACATACATGTTGTTTACCATCTGCGCAGTTTCCTAAAAAACCCTTTTCAACAAATAACAATTACAAATGTATTGAAATAAATCCCAAGCAGAAACCTTATCAGCATAAAAACAAAAACAACTATACACACAGCCATACAGGCGCCTATACATCGAATAAACAACATACAACAACAAAATGCGATACAAAGGGAGTAGAAGATTCTTAAATCTTCTAGACTTTAAATGGACAAGTATAAATAGAGAAACGTCTGAGTGGATAGTCGGTCATTGTAAAATTAAACAGCATCAAGTAAAGACGTGCATTTTAAGTAAAGTGTTCTGAAGTGTCAACTTTGTGTAGTTAAAGTAAATAAAATTATTATAAATTTAAAAATTCTAAAAACTGGTGTTATTTATTTTGCAATAAAGAACTCACAACAAACCGTTTATGAAATATATAAACGTAACAACTGGTGTAAGAAGTGAAATTGAAAAAAAAAAAAAAAATAAAACAACTTCAATGAAGTTGCAAGAACTGAAAGTTGAGCAGCTAAAGAAGGAGCTGAATAAGTTGGATCTGCCAACAACTGGAAGTAAAGCGGGATTACAGCGGAGGTTGATTGATGAATTAAAGCAGCGAAACATCGATATTGGGACATATGAATTCGAAGCCAAAGAAGCGTTTGAGGTATGTAACTCATCAGCAAATACAAATGTAAGCTTGGATGCAATACTTGCGGCAATTCAAGAAAGCTCTAGAATCAGCAGTGCGAAAATTGATGTCATCCAAGAAAGCTCTAGAATCAATAGTGCGAAAATTGATGCAATTCAGGAAAGCTCTAAAGCCAACGGAGAAAAACTCGTTTGTGAGGTAAACAAGAAATTTCAAGAAATATCAGAAATATTTGGCAAACGAGTGGAAGCTGTGGAACAGAGAGTCAGCGAATTTGACGAAAAATTGTTTGGCCTAAAGAGAAAAATGGACGGAAAATTGTATGAACTGAAAACAAAAATGGACGACCTCTATATTCGAGAAGAACCAGTGAGAATCGTCTCTGAGCACTCCAGCAGAATAAACACTCCGAGCTATGACGGTAGCGCACCGTCCATTCCTGGATCAGTTTAAAATAGAAGCATTTGTGAACGGCATAAAGGATCCAGATGTTAAATATGCAGTTTGTGCAGCGCAGAAAGCATCCTTTACCGAAACAATTTTGTACGCGCTGGCCCAGGAGACCGCCAAAGTTATCTTAAAGCCGCAAGTTGCAAGGTACGATGTCTTGAGGCTGACACGGAAAGCTACGTAGACAAACGAAGCGAGATAAAAGAAATGCTTGAGCAGCTACTGGAAGAAAGAAGTAAATCGCGTGCAAAATGCTTTAGCAGCGGTAAGGTCGGACATTTTCAGCGCAACTGCAGATCTGTAAAAAAAGGTCAAGATCTGCTTCACCTCTAAGGGATAACAAACGGGCAAACAACACCAAATCGCACGAGTTACCGTTAAACTAAAACGAGCTAGCACTGAGGAGCAGGAGCTAGCTCCCACAACAGATGGCCCCGTAATCTACATTTCCATCATACAACAGAAAAATAATAACCTTACCGTCTGCGGGTTGATGAATGGAAGGCAGCAAGTCCTCATCATAGATACAGGAGCATCTCAGTCCGTAATAAGGCCCGATTTAGTGAAAGGGGAGGTAGAGCCGTTAAATAATGTACAACTGCGCACCGCCACTGGGGATCCAGCCATCGTCTATCAAAGAGCCAGGGTACGATTGGCTATCGGAAACATCAGCGCATATCATGTGTTTGTTGTCGCTGATATAGTGGATGAAGTTATTATCGGTACAGAATTCATGATAGCTCACGATATTAATCTGGATATGGGGCGGCAGATAATGATCTGGCGCAACGTAGAGATCCCCTTAAATATTGGATATCAGAGCAAGGACGCGGCAAGGAAACTATTTGCAGTCGAACGCCAAAAATTACCACCTCTGGCGGAAACTATA